>JAODUD010000082.1:6682007-6697119 GCA_026784285.1 Stomatorhinus walkeri | reverse complement strand
TCTCTGGTCCCCCCCCCCCCCCCTGTGCCGTAGCCAAGGCTGGTCGTGAGCTGAATGGAGAGGAGAGCACAGCTTGGCAGGACCGTGACCGGAATGCCGAACGGTCTCCGCAGGCCCACAGCAGCCGGCGCGAGGCTTGTGAGAAACTGTGAGGGCCTCAGCTTGAGAAACAGCCTGGTTTCCAACACAAAGGCACCTCTGCGATTTACGACTGAATCGCACACGGGAGCCGTTTATCTCATATTTGCCCTGATTAAGTTCGGCTGGGTTATAAATTATCGCGCCGAGGGTTGCGGATTCAGACGGTGACCCACTTGACTTCATTTTAACAGCATTGACGGCAAAGGGACCTCCGTGTATGAAAGGGGTGTACATTATCCTGGCATGTTTATGTGGGTACGCCATCCTCAGGTCCTTTATATACTTCCCCTTTTACCGTTAGGTGATTATTTCATTAATCTATCCCAGGGTGGAACCTATGAACTCTACCTATAAAGTTAACAGTCTCTCACACAAAGCCTTACGACACCTACTGCTGTGTACTTTGTCCACAGGCTGATAAGTTATTGTACGTCACGTGATGATTCATACTAATTAAAACTGATTGCCAGCCACCGTAAGATGAGGGAAGTTTGTTCACAGACAGGTAGTATACTCAGACTATGGGAGAGATGATGGATAGGGTTGCCACGGTATTTAACATGAAAAAGCTCTTCGGTACGGGACTTGGAGACGCCAAATGCTCATTAATATAGGAATGAATGACGCTGAAAAGAACAGAGCTGCCTGCTTATGGTTGGTCACGTTCACCGACCCACTCCCACGCGTTTCATGGCCAGCAGGGTATACATAAGGAAATTTCTTCCCCAGGGAGAAAGCACAATTCTGTTCCCTAGGCAACCCCGAGATAATGCAAGACGGCAACGCGCATCGACCCTGCCATGCACTGGAGGCTGTACGGAGGCTCACACCTGCCGAACAGACAGCTCACAGGAATATGTCACAGTTGTTAATAATTTTGAATACAACGGACATGCGTTTCCTCACGGGGGGGGGGGTCTCATGCCTATCCTGGAAGCTATTGGGCGCCGAACGGGATGGCATGCCAAACCACTGCAGGGAGCACAGGACCACACACATGGCGCCAGGGAGGAGACTATAGCCCTGATCCCAGAACTGTGAGGCAACAGTGCTAAGCACTGCACTCCCACAGTAAAAACCTTTGAAAACCTTTTCATTTTTGATTGCAGACAACGCCAAGAACCCATCCCTCAGTCATAACCACAAACCCAGCAGAGTGTTGTGGTAAGCCTGGAGTCTATCCCAATGAAGAAGACAGGGGGCGCCCTCTACAGGATGCCAGTCCATCACAGGGGAAACACTGGGGATTATTTAGATGACTTTGGACTGTGAAACTGCAGGGAGAGAATTCAAACTCCATATATAGAGACTCAAACCCACAACCATCAGGTAAGGCTAAAGTGCAAACCACTGCATCACCGCTGGTTTTGCCAAGGCAGAAATTGTATTAGTGTGAAAGTTGGGGTGAGTTTGCTGGTAAACAAAAGATATCTGTAAACAGATCTCTAAAAAACCCACTGCTATATCTCTAAAAGGAAAGCATATGGTAGCCTGTGTTTTAGCATCTGCTGTTGAATAATGAATCATCTGAATGTTATAAACGACGCCACGCCATATTACAAGGAAACTGGAGCTGCTGCGAGGTCTTTAATATTCCTGCAGTTAAAAATTGCTGCACGTGCGACTACTGACCTGTCCTCATGTTTTATTTCAGCGATCTTTCAGTACTGACAGCAAACTGTCACTGCAGCAACAGGCAGACATTCAGATCTCTGATCTTTTCAAAGGGTTTTGCTCTGGTGGGGTCTAAAGAGATCAGACGCGACTGGAGGAGAGGAGAGGAGAGGCCGGCTTCGGCGTGAATTGCTCGGCGGCTGCGGGGTTTGATGGCGAGCACTCACCACTCTGATGCTAAGTGACATCTTTGAGGGTCTGACGCCGGCCGGGGCCTTTGAACGGCGCGGGCAGCTGAAGAGGAGCTGGGAGAGGAGGAGTCGCCATGGCGATCACCTGGACGCCACCTAAAATCCTACCCCCCCCCCCCCCCACCCCACCCCACACCAGGTGGAGGCTTCAGTCCAAACTGGTACGGCCCAGTCTTGTACGGGATACTGATACTGAAAGGGTACAGCAGTGCCGCATTTTTCAAAGCTGCTTACTAATACATTTCTTCAGTCGCGGTACTGATGACACTATTATGAACATTGCTATAAAGATTCCAAAGTAAATCCAAGTCATTAAATATAGTGCAGAATCCTGTCTGGTGACAAGAGGTCAAACAGATTGGCTACTAGCATCTGTACCTACAGGTTATAATGCTACGCTGTATATCAAGCAGTTAAATAATCAAGCACATGCTGTCCAGGAAGTGGTTTTTATATGTTTATCGAGCAGATGAATGGAAGTGTGCAGAACAAGCTGCTGTAACCTTTATGGCCTCGTATCTCATTATCTGACCCTGATTTTTTTTACGCTGTAATGGTTATAAGTTTGATAGCGGTGTTCATGTGCTTTATTCCATTCATCAGTGCAGCACCCACTCAATATCCACATAACCAATTGTATCCATACTGATCCCCCCCGCCCCCACCAGCACCCAATACTCTCCTGTACGTGGCAGTCTGCTTTCATGTTTTTTTTTTTTGTTAGTGTCAATCTTGCGATTAGGATCCTGTGTTTTTATGCATAGGCCTTAATGTTCCTTTATCATTAATAGACTCTCTTAGTTTCAGTGATGCGATTAAGTAATTATGACATAATTGCGTAAATTACCATGAGCAATACTTTTTTTTCTTTCTGCATTTGGATTGTGACACTACAGTGGCAATATAGTGAACAATATAGAGAACATCCTGCGTAAAGTCCCAAATATCCCTTGGAAAGACATGCACCGGAGTCTCTGCGTAGCAGACGAGTTTTGAAGCTGGAAGACCCATTGCGCTGTTTATCTGCAGTGTTTATCTGGAATGCATTACTGTCATGCTGACCTCTTGAAGTTCTACCCGCAAGACTGATGTTCCAGTGTAGCGGCTTCTCGGTCTCAGATTAGCGTCGTCAGCAGATATCAGCATGGTCTTCAGGACTCTCATGAATAACCCGAGTAGGCAGACCTAGAGGAGTGAGGACCTGGTTATTTTGGCAAAGGCAGGTATCCAAGCAGAGCAGAAGATCACTAACAGACTATAATAAGGTACGTTGAGGATCACGAGGAAATGATAAACACATCAGACTTTCCCACCATTCTCAGCCGACGGCCCGGTGAAGCTTAATTGATTTTTCTCTCCAGTAAACAGAGACAGGACTAGTGGAAAGTGACAGCTGACAGAACAGATTTATTTCCGAATGCCTGGAGGACTTGTCTGCCAAGAGGTGACAACAGAATTGACAGGATTGGGGACTGAGAGTCAAGTCAATCAGAAAGCGAGCTTGAGGGATCACTGACTTCCTGTAGGAGGCGCTATCGCACAGGTGCCTTACAATAAAGAGTACTCCTCATCCACAGCCCCGGTCCAATGCTCATATCTATAACACTGTTGCATATAAAAATCATTGCAGTTGGCATGTGGTGCGCTCACAGGGACGCTGTTTACGGATCCCATTAAAAATGCTCATCGCTGTAAATTGCACTCAGTGAGGCTGCGACTTTGTGATTGTGCACTGATGGAAAAACACAGGCCACTCTGAGGGGACGCAGCACAGTGGCCACTGTGTTGTGTCATTACGTAAAGCTGCGTATTGCCAGAGGCCAGTCACAGTTACATAACGGTGCCACTATAAAACATCGGGAGAGCGTGAAATTAGACTTCAATCCTGATTATTACTGTGGGAAGAGAACACAGCGCTTCTTCCTACTGGACTCGTAATAACTGTCATTTCATGGTTTGGGTTTTCATTTAGATCTCCTTTATTTTATTTATGAGATGCACAAATTTTACATTCGTATGTTTTCATCCCGATAGCAGAAAATGACCCAGGCACAGAACCATAATCTAGCCCCAGTGGTCCTGCTCTCTAGATAATCTCAGTCCACTCCATAAATTCCCACAAGAAATCCACACCGTCCGGGTCCTACGCTCCGCTCCTCGTCATGTTTCACCGCCCGGCCCCTGTTTCCCCAGCCTCAGTGGTTGTTTCTGATGTACGTACGTTGGATTTACACACCGCGCACTGTCTGACTGAGAGAACTGACTGGATTTGCAAAGCGGAAGACAAATGATAGGGCGATGCCGTGGAGGATGGAGAGGACGGCTCACTGGCCTGCAGATTGAGGTGGGACGCGGCTTGCTGTTACCAGGCACTGAACGGATGGTTCTATGGAGAGGAGAAGAGAAGGAAAACAGAACCTCAATGAGGAATCACGCAGAACTCAGCTTGTCATATTTCCTAAGCCAAACAGCTGTTGTAAATTAATATTCATAGTTATTGTAGTTATTCACTGACAAGGGACACAGAATACCTATGATCCTATTTCACAGACATCTCGTCACTATGTGAAAACCTGTAGTAAAGAGCACCACCCCCCCCCCCCACCCCAAAAAATGCCCTTTAGATGTAACATTATGCGAAAGTGGAGATGTTAAATAATTCTGTCTTTGGTAAAATCATGTGCTCTGCTGTTAGATTATAAGTTACCCAGTAACACAAACAAAATGACCCATGAAGTGCTTGACTTACATTCTGCAGTGAGGTAATGTTTGGATGGATGGATGGATGGATAGAGAAGCAGATGAGTGCTGCTTACAGCATCACGGGTTGTGCCTTTACAAATGTCAGGAAGTGTTCCCGCGGAAACGTGCCACACGGAGTTCCGGATAGACGGGAAGTGCCACTTGCCAGTGGGTCAGTCCACCCCCGGTCCTCACAGATCAAATGCTGCCTCGGCATTCATCTGCATGTGAAGCGAGAGGGTGGACAGGGGCTAGAATACCCAGCGTGCAAAGTAGGAGCCACACAGTACGGCCTCACTACAAAAAACTCAAGTAACTGAAGGGATACATAATGTTCAGCTGACATGAAACAGAATCGCGGTTTTTCCACAGTGTTTTTTCCGTCATTTAAATGCAGATGCATAGGAAAATATTTGATCAAATTCCAAGTACATTTCTTAAAATGATTAGCACAGGAATATGCACTATTTGTACAGGGCGCATGTATAATTACACTAATATACGTGTATACTGGCCAACGGCCTGCAGAGATGTGATAAAGCGAGTATAGCTTTGTTTTTTGGGAGGAAGATGCCTAATAGTGCACAAAAGTACCAGGAGAAACCCAGAATTATGAAAATCTTCATTTAGCATATACTTAGAATACTGTGCATGAAAATGTCATGTAAAAGTAAGGAGGAAGATGCCTAATTACTACACCAGGGAAAAGTCTCGTAGAGAGAATCACAGACTAGCTTTGGGTGGGAACTTCTGAAAGTCCATAAATGATCCTTGCTGCTCTGATCCAACCACAGCCCAGTGTAGATGTGACACATCTCAGGTCACAGGAAAATACCAGAGACTTGGTGCCAGATGTCACTGTACTAATCCGGATCACCCAAGAACACTCAAGGGCTCCAGATTATTATCTGGGTAAGCAAACATTTTGAAGAGCTTATTACACTGACAAAGATCAAAATGCTCTCCACAAAAGATCATAAACAATGCCCCAGTATGACCCTAAAATAGAATAAAACGGTAAACATTGTACTTTTTTTCAGGGTAAGTGAGATATTGTGTTCATTAGCCAAGGGCCCTGTTGGTCTCTGCTAGTGTGTTGTTGAACAAAGTACTTCTCATCACATAGGTATCTGTATCGATCCATGAAGCAGTGTAAAGCCTATTTAAGTAAAGCACCACCTTACAGTCCTATACTGATGTAGCGTGTTAATATTTTAGCTCTGTGTAAAGGCTCTGCATTCCTCTTAAGTTCTCTCTGGTCCTGTTTATCGGTCTGTGGTTCTGTATGTTTGTGGGAGTTTTATTTACGTAAAAATGTTCTGAGGGCAGAAGGAAAAACGATTGGTTGAGAGAGATAACCAATGAAATTGTAGATGAGGTGGGACCAAGACATCTAATTGGTTGGTCCTACCTCCTCTACTTACTTAGACTCATTTCCTCTACATTTTGATTGGTTAGCTCTCTGAACTAATTTTTCCTTCTGCACTCAGAACATTTTTGCGTATGTAAAACTCCCATGAGCATTCTGCTTGTACTTATTTAATTCTTTGTGGTTCTATATGGCCCTGTTAGGTGCTGTGTGGTTCTATATGGTACCATTAGGTGCTCTGTGGTTCTGTCTAGTTCTCCCTAGTTCCAGAAGCCTGTAAATGATCACACCATTGTGCATTGCGAGGTCTAACTTGAATGTAAGGAAGTGAAGTAGGTTGGAAGGATGTGAATGAAGGGTCACGAAACATACTTTTATAGGAAAAAGATGCAGGTGCCTTTAAGCAAAGTCCTTCTGTTTTGTCAATTAATGTAGTTCACATAGCGTGCTGGGGTCACGGCAACCATTCAAGCTATAAAAACCAGAATAAAGTCACCAGAGACTTGTGACCAGTGGGGAGATAAATGAAGGCCGTGACCCTTTGGGAAAAGTTGACTGCTGGGAGCCTCAGTGTCTCTGTCTGCTTTTATTTGACAAGGAAAGGTGTTATTTACATGCTGAGAAGGTGCTGGCCCAGACCATGTGATCTCTTTCTTACACACTGTTCACTGTTGCCTACAAATGCACCCTCTTGAAGCATGTCCTACACCAACCATGCCATAGACACACACACACATCCAGTAACTGTGACAACCGACCTCAAACAGAGGTTAGACCCATAAACAGGCTGCATGGTGGATAAGGATGTCAGTATCTTTCTTTCAGACCCTTCCTGTCTATCCCAACCTCCGTTTTTTTCATGTCTGGTTTTGAGATTCCAGCGCATTCTGCCACATCCTGTCTATGCGACACTCTGCCCCGTGGACAGTGATATAATGGCCAGATGCTGGGCCTGCATGTTGTGAGATGTTAATATTGACATGGCATGTTATGCACATGCAATTGCAACTGTCAAATTGTAAGTTTGATTCAGCTACAGAGTATTGTGGGTAAATCCACCACGTTTCACGAATATTGTAATATTTTTCATAAAAAAAAAATCAAATATCACAATGTGATCTTTTTCCCCCAGTTTCGCCCAGCCTCACCAGATACTCATCAGTAAATATGGATTGGGTTCTGCTGCACAAAAAGCACGAAAGGCAAAATGTGAGAAAAACCATCTAGGATCTGCATCAGGTCAAAAAAGATTTTTTTCAGTCAACTCCAAAGCAATTTATAAAGAAAAAAAATCAGCATATTGCAATAACATCGCTTCTAGAAATGACCTTTTTTCCACTGACAATAACATTTTTTTACCGCTACATGAATCACTGCACTGTCTGCATCCTACATCACTGCCGTTCTTCTTAATAACATTGTGGTCAACCTGCCCTCCTGTACGATGTCAAGAGAGAAAGACTAGGTGGGTTTTGCGTGCAGCAGGGGATACGGAAGACAAACAAGCCCGCGGTTATTTGTTTAGTCAGTGGGGGCTGTGTCCTCCATGCACAGTCACCGTCTGGTCCCCGCTATTGAGATGCGGTGGGGGGGGGGGGGGGGTGATGGCCCATCTCGGTCCATCTGCGTAAACTGTTGTGACTGTTTCATCTGTTGGTGTGCAGGGAGGTTGGAGAAGCACAGACCCCAGTGACACCAGAACAGTTGGGCCTCTAGCGACTGCGCGTGCGTCTGCTGTGAAGGACACCCAGGAGCTTCAGCAGAGATAGGCTAGCAAATAATGACAACAAGTGCTATGTTTGCTGTTATGAAAGCAAGAAGTGATTTTAAGTGGCTATGAACACAATGGACTGTAGAGCTTCAGTAATATTCACAAAACACCCACTGTTGGGATTCCACTGTGAACTAATGTAGTATTGTACTGTATTATTGTACTGTAGCAAAAGGTTCCTAATTTAGGCGCCAGAACATTCTCTGCTGATGTACACAATAATTCCAGAAATATACAAAAGCTTTTACAATAAAAATCAAAATGTAATCAGGGCATGTGCCTGTAAAATATCCGGAGAGCTTCGTCTTTCTATAGATGCACCATGACATCAAAAGATACAAAAACATGGAGGGTAAACACATTACTGGATGGCTCTGTGCGTGAGTGACCTCAGATGCAGAGCCTTATCATCGTATCAGCCAAGGATGTCCCGTTAGGGTGGAAAAAAAAACAATCAGATCTTACTCACAATGGGAAAAACAATCTTGCTGATGCGACAGTGGTCTTCCCAGAATCAGAAACCCTAGTTCCTGTCGCCCCTGATCTTATTATATCCCCTGAAAGGAAGGAAACATTTAGTAACAGCAACTTGGCTGCATTCAAAGACATCTGTAGTGCAGGGTTTATTACCTCATATATGTTAAAAGGTGCACCAGTTTTTCTCTGGCTAAGTCTGTGCAGCTCAGCCGGATGGGAATACAGTGCATCACCCTTTATTCTCAAACTCTTCCCCCTCTCCGGCTGACTCTTAGCCTGAATACTCAGCCTCGCGATAAATCCGCCCTGAAGGAATGGGACTAGATTCCAAATCTGCTTCCTGGAGCGGGATCCTCACTGCGCTTACAGGCGACGGCGTTCCGGGAGCTCGTGACGTTAACGGGACAGAGAAACCGCATCATCCGCAGAAGCAACTGCTTCCGACTTAATTAGACAAATGCAATGGTGCCACAGGAATGGCAAAAGATTAGCAGCTGTAACTTTGATTGTGAGTGCGACCGGAGGGACAGGACCTCCCAGGGGAGAGAGAAAGAACGAGAGAGACATGGGCCTGGGCGCAAGACAAGCCAGCCACACAAAGGGTACTTTGTAAGGGAGGATTAGCTGTCCGCACTTAAACCTCAGGAGGGTAAAAGGATACATCCTCCTGATTTAATCTGCCCCATCCAGATCACCGTCGCTGGGCTGCAGGTGCCTATACACCTTTAAGGGCCCCCGCCTATGCAAGTTGCCAGAGGTCAGACCCAGTGTACTAAATTCCATACCTCGGATGGCCTGCATCTATGAAGATATTTTAGTTCCTATTTATGGTAGTGGTAAGGTTTAAGTATGAGCAACACCCTTCCAGAGCCAGCCAACTATCCATCCATCAATCAACCGCTTATCCTGTCTACCCGCAGGGCCTTCACAGAATATTCACTGCTCACAAAGCTTCAAAATAACCCCAAATTTCAGGTGTTCTGGGACACTAGTGAACACCCCTAAAAAAGGAATAACCTAAATTATGAGATCAATAAATATATGAAAATATATATTGGTGATTACATTGTTTAGTTCATTGAAACATATAATTCTTTACCTGGAAAAATGGATAATATTTGTTGGTCTAAACAGAATCTAGCTCACGCATTATTTTTAAAGTCCTTTTGCACCCTCTGGTGGTCACACTGCAAAAAAACAGATATTCAAACTTTCACGGATAAAACCTGGCAAAAATCAGTAAGACAAAAAAAAATAGGCTGAATTTTTAAGAATTCGCATGTTTGTTATCCCCTTCCTTCCATTCACTATCCTCACTCTCAGGTTTGCTATCCCCTTCCTTCCATTCACCAATCTAACTCTCAGGTTTGCTATCCCCTTCCTTCCATTCACTAACCTCATTCTCAGGTTTGCTATCCCCTTCCTTCCATTCACTAACCCAATTCTCAGGTTTGCTATCCCCTTCCTTCCATTCACTAACCTCATTCTCGGGTTTGCTATCCCCTTCCTTCCATTCACTAAGCTCATTCTCAGGTTTGCTGTCCCCTTCCTTCCATCCACTAACCCAATTTTCAGGTTTGCTATCCCCTTCCTTCCATTCACTAACCTCATTCTCAGGTTTGCTATCCCCTTCCTTCCATTCACTAACCCAATTCTCAGGTTTGCTATCCCCTTCCTTCCATTCACTAACCCCATTCTCAGGTTTGATATCCCCTTCCTTCCATTCACTAACCTAATTCTCAGGTTTGCTATCCCCTTCCTTCCATTCACTAACCTCATTCTCAGGTTTGCTATCCCCTTCCTTCCATTGGCTTACCTCACTCTCAGGTTTCCATCCCTTCCTTCCATTCACTGATCTCACTCTCAGGTTTGCTACCCCCTTCCTTCCATCCACTAACCTAGTTCTCAGATTTGCATCCCCTTCCTTCCATTCACTAACCTCACTCTCAGATTTGCTATCCCCTTCCTTCCATTCACTAACCCCACTCTCAGGTTTGCTATCCCCTTCCTTCCATTGACTTACCTCACTCTCAGGTTTCCATCCCCTTCCTTCCATTCTCTAACCTCATTCTCAGTTTTGCTATCGCCTTCCTTCTATTAACTATCCCCCTTTCTGTCACCTCTCCTCTTATGTCAAAGTTCCCATTAGACCTAGCTGGTCTGAGTTATACTTCAGCCTGAAAAGAGCATGCAGACAAAAGGCCCTTGATTCTTATAGGAGTCCAAGGGCAAGTAACCTCAAATGTGGCAAGTAGTAGAATCCCTGCAGTGGAGATATGTGAACTTATGAGCAGCAAAGAGTGGCTGGTCATTACAGATCTGACCTACCTATTCGCTGTTATTATTTAATCCAGTGGGAATCCATTTTCAGACCAAATGAAACTATTCTGCTATCACATTAACTTTGGTTCAAGATTGTATGTACTCTTATTTTCAAACACTAGAGGGTAGAATTTTACTGCAAATACAATTTACTGTAGGTTTTTTTAATTAGAAAAATACAGAACATGTGACCGAACCTGGATAATTGGTTACTATCGTCATTATTCAATGTGGCATGATGGTGCAGTGGTTAGTGGTGCCATCTGAGACTGGGGTTCAAGTCTCTACCAGGGTTCCATGCGTGTGGAGTCTGCATGTTCTCCCAGGGGGGGGGGTTCCTCCAGGTATTCTGGCCAGAAACATGCTGAGGTTAATTGGAGTTAGCAAATTACATACGTGAGCATGCCCTGCAATGGATTGGCGCCACATCTTGGGTTGTTCCCTGCCTTGTCCCCGTAGTCTCCACCCCCTCCGCAAACTTAAGTAGGATTAACAGCTAAAGGAAACTGATGGTTGGATCACACTGTTCTTATTTATTGACTACTTTTGGTCTAAGTTTTACAGTGCACCTTTCCCTAAAGTAACATAATGAATACGCAAGAAGAAAAAAAACCTTGTGGCATATTAAGGAAATTGTCTAGGATGGTAAAATGAGCTGAGCTGAACACCCAGGACTGCAGCTTTCGAGAACGGCATAAGGAGCGAGCAGCAAAGATGCCGTGATGTTCTTGATTGATCATTTGAATACAGAGTGTTAAGAATTAAGATCATGAGGGAAGTCAGGGAGGAAATGAGAGTTCTGTGTGGTTTCACTAGGGTGATAAGGAAGTAGCTGAATTAGCAGTGACCATAGAAGTGACTGAGTCACCATTTGCTCTTGAGGGACCATCCTGTCCTTCCCCCTCCCTGTTTCAGAATCCTCACACCCCAGGAGGTCACCCCTTATACGCAAATGCACACACCACACCTACACACAGCACCCCGTCGCAGAGGCATAAAATGGGGTAGAGAACTGTCCTTAACTTGTGTTTGAGCTGCCTTTCAGTACCCAGTGCATTGCTACACTGTATTACATTATATTTTTGGTGTTCAATAAACCGTCGTATTTCTGAAACGAGCTTCTGCAAGTGGATTCCTTACAACAGCATAGCTGATATATTTGCAGTGGAGATATGCAGCTGCTGTCGCCGGTGCAGGATTTACATGCTGACGGCGTTCATCTCGCTAAATAAGGTCGCACCCACTGCTGGTGTTAACAAACGCTCCCGGCGATCGAGCTCTCGCTGATATCAAAGTGCGTTTTGGTCTCAGCGCAAGATGCACGGAAAGACAGAGATCAGGATCGTCAGGGGAAAGTCGCGGTGAATACAGACCCGTCCGATTATGGGGAAGGCAGCCGCCCGCCCTCAGACACTGGGGGCAGCTGCACTTTCAATATCGATTTGCAGCCTGTGGTCATCGGCATTCCTCTATTACAAACTAAGAGTAGCATCCAAGTCAGCGGGCATGAACGGGCAGCGGGCAGCCAAGCAGCAGGGCGGCCCACTTCCACAGCAGCGTGACAGAATGCAATTCCCATCCACGGCCACAATGATCTGGGGCAGATTCGCATGTTGAATTACCTGTCAGGGATATAGGGCCGGCTGGATTATCCACGAAACAAAGGATTTCCCCATTTGATCATCACAGCCTTTTGTCAGGACTCTCCCATTGCCTCTTGGTTGGCCAACGATATCAGTATCAACATTGGTATGAACCAAATCAACCCAGAATCCCTTGTCCACCTAAACAGGCACAGCACCTCCACAATATCAATAGGGACATGTTCCTACCATCCATTCCCAAATCTACACCCCTGCCTAGTGGATGTACTAGATTCTGGGTCTTTCCCCCCAGTATTCAAAGACTATAATGCAGAGAGTCAGATAATCATAATCAGTATTAATATAGCTCAACTCTCAGCAACACCTTTGAAATTGATAAATAAAAACTTCCAGTACAAACAGAATTAATTAAAACAAGCCAGCTTTACGGTAAGAACGTAATAGTGTTTACTATCAGTCCATTAAGTCAACACGGTGGTTTCTGGAGCGGGCTGGGATGCACTCAACAGGCAGGCTGGGCCCAATCGGGGGCCGTTAAGGCCGCCGTATTCTGGGCAGCGACACAATGCTGCGGGGATGAGATAGGCTTGTTTTTGAGGGGCTCAAATGAAATGAAATTGTTCTGATCCATTGTGGAGATTGGATCTGCTGCTCACGTCGAAGAGCACCGCGAGCCCTTTGAACCGTATGACAGGCTCATGCAATTGTTTTTCATTCAGTCATGGCTCCTGTGTAATTTGAGGACCCTGTAATTCAGGAAAAAAACAAGCAGGAAGTAAAGTATGGAAAAGCGACTCATTTCAGTGATTTTCATGTTGGTAGAATAAGCTGATCTGCACCGGCAGAATCACGCATCAGCCTTCCGATTTCTTTGGCTTATTAACATGGCCCTTCGAGCTGTCTGGGCGCCCCCAAGCTGGATCCACACCAGCCCGCCACATTTGCAAAATGAAATTAGATTGCAATGCACCGCGTTAGTTCGCAGGATATTACAAATTTAAATTGTGCCAGGAATTGCGATTGTGTGTGATAATCTATCCATTATGTTTTGGGATGACGTCTCGCAATAAACTCTGGCTGTATTTTCCATGCTGGCTGAATGCAATTCCGACTCCGCATACATGGCGTAGTTAACGAGTTATTTATTTCACCATTTTGAATGTTTTCATGGCCGTTGAATCATCTCTTGCAGAAGGATACAAGACATCTCTGTGGTAAACAGCAATATACAGAAGCAACGAAACACAACTGGGTTTTCGTGGGGGGAAAAAGAAACAAGATTTTTCCAGCCAGCAAAGACATTGATCGTTATATTCCCTGCCATGCGTCTTCATAGGAGCTGCAGGGCTGCCAACTCTCCGGCATCTCGCGCGACACTCACGTTTCACACTCTCGCGCTAGAAATCTTGCGGAAAATTTATGTTATTCCATTATAAACCTAAAATTAGCTACATCAAAAGCGTCGTGGTACTTTGAAAACCCTATAGAATATTTACAAGGTAATAAAACTACATGCATGTAAATGCGTGCGCAGACTTCTCGAACTGAGAACCTCACGCCAGCCAGCTGACCAACGCTGGCAGCCCTGCGACCTCGAGATGCCCCATTTTCTTTCTCTTCCCTGCCGTGTAGGCTGGCATTGCCCTGCGCTCACCCAGATCTCTAGGAATGGATGCTGGACTTTGAACAGACAACAGATATGTGAGCATTTCGGAGCCATTCAGATCCGGGGCTGGTAAACAGGCCACATCCACCCCGAAGGCCAAATGACACAAACTCTACTTAATAATTATAATATAATTACACATGGCATTATACTGAGAGCACAAAGATCACAAGAAAAGCTTGCCATTTACCGCCCCCCACCCAAAACCCTACAGCAAAGAACAGCTGGTTTGGTATTGGTGTAGCTGGTGCGCTAACATAGCTGTGCAGGTCCACCAGCACCAAGCATCATACGCTGGGGTAACCAGCATGCATTATGCTGGTCCATGCCGCTTTTTCCAGCAGGGAAAACACACTAATCAGTTACGTTCTCGTTAATTTTCTTTAAAGTCGCCCCCTCGAGTAAATGCTTAGCTGTCCCTTTTCATAAATCTCTAGTGGACTGAGGAACTTCTCGAGCACAAATGCAAATACCCCAATCTCTACAACTGAATGTCGCGGCCCAATCGCCCACCAAGCAGTACATGGTGGTAACATTATTATATAGATGAATCATGAATAGGCTTACATCGTTTAATAAAGTCATCTGACAAGCCATTAAACGTCTCTCCCCTGTATTATCCCTGTGCCCAGGTCAGTGACCCTATAATCCTCCACAGTGGAGCCGCGAATGGGCTGCAGCGCCCGGCACAGACACCGGTACACATTCTGCTCCTCTCGGTCTTCCTAACGCACCCCCAGAACTCCGCACCAATCCTCAGCTCTCCAGTGGCTTTACAGGCCTGTGGTAATTATCTTGTAATTATAAGCACACCTGAAGGCGCTTAGCGTAACGCCGGCCGCATTAATACAGCGGATCCGAATGGGCCAGTCCTTCTCTGTGCCGCTCTGCGTAATATTTACATCGGCTTACGACCGGCAGACACATTTTTTTTTTATCTTAACAGACAAATAAGACACGTTAGTTATGTAACAGTGGAATCATGAACAGTGAAATTAGTTAATTCCCTACTTAAATTAACCAATCAATAAGTATAAACATTTAATATAATTTAACCATTCGATAAATCTAACTATTAAGTTTAACCACAAAAAAATGAGCCACTTCCTGGAAAATCTGCACAAAATGAGATGGGGTGGGGTGGGACTTAAAGAC
>JAODUD010000082.1:6662778-6675951 GCA_026784285.1 Stomatorhinus walkeri | reverse complement strand
CGCCCTGAATAGGATACCGCTCCAGCGGGGGTACGCCCTGAATAGGATACTGCTCCAGCGTGGGGGGGGTACGCCCTGAATAGGATACCGCTCCAGCAGGGGGGGGGGGGTACGCCCTGAATAGGATACCGCTCCATCGCAGGGCACATACACACTCTACAGGCAATTTAGAGATACCAGATATCTGGAGGATTTGGAGTGTGTTTGGAGAAACCTGCACATCAGTTGAACCCTACACATACATTGGAGAGAGATTCGAACCTGCATCCCTAGAGGCACCAGCCAATATTGGGCAGTATGCATCTCAAATGTTAGTGCTGGTTTTGTATTTTTCATATAACAGGTCCATCTGCCTGTCCATCTGAGCCGGATTACCATCAGGAGACATGTGTGTGTGTGTATATATATATATATATACACATATAATTTTTTTAAAATCAAACACTAGTATAGGTTAGTACCTTTTTTTCATAAAACAGGTCCACCTGCCTGTCCCAGTGAGCCGGATTACCATCAGGAAGGCGTGAAATCACTTCTGACATCACTGAAAGATGAGATTTAGGCTTTGACAGAGACACTCAGCTCTCGCTTCCTCAAACTGCGCAAGACCAAGAGTGTATCCAGAGACTGAGATCCTCTGTCTGTCCTGTATCCTCTCAAACGACATTTTTACCACGGTATTGAGGTGGGGGTCAGGACTCAGGCCTGCTGCGTATGCAGTATCCTGCCGCTAAAACAAAACCTGCCTCTGAGACGGGACAGGTGCGGGCCGTGTTTTCCGTTAGTCATCTCGGGGCCCACCGGGAGAGTCACGCGCTCCTGGCAGGTGCTAAGTCACGCAGCACCACGCTAACACTCCGAACGGGGAACTTGAGTCCTATATGCGGTTTCATCTTATATATAACAAGCTGCAATAAATCCCACAAAGGGAGTTCGCAGGAAACACTGTCTCTCCACAAAACATGTGATTATTTATCAAGTGACAGCACTATTTACTGGGAGAAAGAGGAATAAGAGACGTATTAGTACTGCCATTGACTAGCCCTGGAATAGCATCTTGGTATTTAAATGTTAAATGGCAGCCGTTCCGGTAGGGAATTCTATTCCGCAAACGAGGTGTTGCGTTAAGCTGATGACATTCAGTCTTAAGTTAACGCTTCTGTGTAAATGGCATGCGTTGGTAAGCCCGTGCGATCCTCTTAGCGTGTAAAGGACGGTGTGCAATCCCCGACACAGGACTCTCCCGTGTGTCTATTGCATTTTACGCACGGCGGGACAGGTGTAATTGCACGGGAGAGATATAGGCAGCTCTGGAGCCCGGGGAACGTTTAGGCCTGCGTTCATCTCTCAGGGACATGGGACCTGGCTGGGGACAGTCGCCTGAGTACAGCTGAAATGCCACCACCAGCGGAGACGTGGCAGTCGGGGAAGAACACGTGATGAGCTGTCATCGTAAAGGATGCCGGTCACACGGCATCACTTTTTAGCACCCCCCCGCCACCCCAGCTGACAGAACAGGACCTTGGGCTCCCCCACCACAAGATTCAGGGATGGCTTTTACCCGCAGGCAATTATGCAGCTTAATGAATTCTAATTATGCTCCACAAAATATTTCTGCTGCTACCACCTGACATCGATATTTAATCCCAGATTTACACTGCCCCCTTCCCCCACTCGTATATGCAGCATGTCGTCTACAGTGGAGATCGATCCATCCATCTTCTATACCCACGTATCCTATGCAGGGTCACTGGGGTCTGGAGTCTAGCAAGAGGTACAAAGCTGGGAAAAACCCAGAATCCTGCGTACAGTGGTGTTATTTATTGCCTATTATTGATCGCTGTCCTTATTTTCCTTATTTATTTATTAGCATTGCTCTGATGGATGCAGCCTAGTAAGATTTTGATTGTGCACATTGTAAACAACACAATCAAACGGTGAAATTTATAATTTCATGGCTTTTTGCACACAGGGATTCTGATTGGTCAGATAAGCAGATGGTAGCTGATATGTGTGTCCTCTGATGGACTGGTGTCCCGTTCAGAGTGTCCCCTGTCCTCCCGGGACAGACTTCAAGCTCACAGCAGTGCCGGATACGAGGTGCGGAAGATTTATGCGAGCGTGAATGGATGGATACCGTCTGATTTGAAACAGATCAGCTTTCATGCCACGATGGAGATAATGATTCCTTCCATAAATGACCCGGCGATCATTTTTTCTTCCCCGATGCCGCACTTGTGCTTCTGCAGGCTCAGCCCTGCCTCCTGTGTAACAGTTTCGACATGAAAAGGCGTCATAAAAATAATCGCCCGTCCCTCCTGACACCCCCACCGTGTTCATCTTCCTGCCAGAACGTGGGCCCATTTATTATCTTTCTGACAAGAAGCCCCCTCCCTGCCCTGCTTCTGTGCCCTCGGCGAATGAAGTGTACCTGTCTTACAGCGCTATTTATTTGGCACTGATCTGCATATCGTGAGGATTGGATTGGCGAGAGCATGTCCCCAGGAAACTTACATGCATTTGGGTGAAAATCACAACCGTATCCTACTCATTTGGTATTCAGCTTTGTTTTCTGTGTGCAGGACGTGTGAAGGTCTGTCTGCATTATGTAATGTGTATGTTCTGGGCCGCTCACATGTTTCTTTTACTAAAACCATATAAACACCTTTAATGGGGTGATGGGGTTTAATGGGGTGGGGATCGGATCAGAACCTGGGGCCAGTTTGCCATCGGATCGGATCACAGTAATCCTATTATTGCTGGATTAAAATATTTCATTACTTTCATGATGATACCTTATTGTAAAAGAGCCCTTCTCATTATTTCAGAAAATTTTTTGCTTGTGTGTTTTGTTTTATACTGCAGCTAAAACAAATTACTTTCATTGAGGAATAGATCAATTTAATGAGTTCATTTATTATTTACAAGCCTCTGGATGCACAGTTTCGAAAACCTGTTTGATTTCTTATCTCTGATTTTTTTGGATTTTTCCACTTCATGGATAGGTGTATTTATAAATGCTTCTTACTTTAAATGTTGGGGAGGTACTTTCAAAGTGTCATAGTTAATCTGCAAGTTATTCTTGACAGGTGAGTAAACTGTGAGGTGTTTGACAGAACAACCAGAGGAAAACACCTCGTTACTCTCACAGTAAAATATTGAAATGGTTTTTTTCTGATTTGATGTTTTTGTCAATGCAAATTTCTATGATTTTGTTTATAAATATCTATTACTCTCAGTTACATAAAAGTTTATAAAATTCAGCTTACTTACATATCAGTTAATTGTTAGGTCCGACCACTCGGGGCTATAGCCCTGAGTAGTATAGCCCTGAGTATTATAGCCCTGAGTAGTATAGCCCTGAGTATTATAGCCCTGAGTATTATAGCCCTGAGTATTTTAGGCCCGATGCCAATCTTCCTTCAAAAAAGTTAAACTTGACAGCCCCTGATCTTTTCAATAGCTAGAAACTCCCCCTGCATAGGAACTAGGGGCATTGTGCACCCCCCAATATTTCATTTAGATTCATAAGCCTTTGAATTTAAATGATGAAATTGTGCCCCCTCCCCCAAACTCTAACCTGTGCCATTGTACCAATTATCTCCCAATGCGTAGGGCTTCGTTTCACAATGAGGTCATTAATTTCATCTACTGACATGTTCTGAGACTTGCTGCTATGCTGCTGTACAATATGTCCTATCATTAATTTTACAGATCCATGAGTATCCCGCTTTATTGGTGTGAAACATTAGGACACATGTGACTCTCTGACATCTTCGGGGTCTGGCTGATAATGTTACAGGATGATTTTGTGTAACTCTTCTCCTTCACTTCCATGCTGGAGAATCTACCCAGTGTTTAGTTGTCACATCTCCTGAAGTTTTCTCCTACCATTCGGAGACAGTGCAGTTCCCTGGGGTCTGCTTGATTTCTTCAGGAGTTGCGGATTACATTGCTGTAATCACTGGTAAATGGCTACTGAACCGTCACCAACAGAAGCTGCGGTCATCGCGGCTTTGACGTTTTCCTGGGTCTTCCAGAGTCTTCCCGCCATCAGGGCTACGCGCTACGTGACCACCGGACCACCATCCCATGGACGGCTCTGGATCCCTGGACAGCGTAGGAAGACCAGGCACAGACCAGGTGAAGTGTGACATGTGACCAACAGGAAAGAAGCCAATGACATTTCTCTATAAATCACCTTACATACAGAGGTCTTAGAATATTTTAATGAATTTCACATTATACCCTCTCTATAAAGACAGCAGTGCCCTGTTATCAGAGTATTTGGGGGCAGCATGTGGCTCAGTGGGCTAAGCCTGTGTGCTTGTAATCACAAGGTCGCCGTTCAAACCCAGCCTCAGCCTGTCTGATGGTCCTTGAGCAAGACCCTTGACCCCCAGCTCCCTGGGCGCTGCTACGGGTGGCTGCCCCTTGCGGACAGCTTACTCTACAAAGCAAGTTGAGGGAGGCATAAAAAGGAATTTCCCCATGGGGATAAATAAAGGATTGATTATTATTATTATTTCATTGAAATAGTAAGTATTAGTGTTTTTATAAATATCTCTTACATTATACAATAAAACAAAAAACAAAAAAAAACTGCAGTTACAGCGCCATCTACAGGACATATTTTTAGCTACCCCCCCATAACACTTTGAAGTGTCACGTTAGCCGTTAGCCTAGCATAGCCATCATCCTGTCAATGGGGAGCGGTAGCCGTGCCTTTGAAAGCATCCACCTTGGGCTGCTGTAGCCATTAGCGCTCGGAGCTGCTGGGCCCAGACTGTCTGTCATGTTGAGGTTACTGCCTTTCATCTCGCGCCTGGCTGCGTGGTCTCTCGTCCCCGGGAAGGTAAGGTCCCTCAGACTCTCCGAAGAGCTGTCAGGCTGATGACAGCCGGCAAGCAGAGCCGGCTACAAAACATCGGCGCACTTGTCTGTCGCTGCGGCGGTTTCAACTTGACCAGAGCTGCGGTTTGACCCAGGTCATGTGACCTGAAGCCCTCGTCCCATTGCTCTTTTTAGGACGTCTTCCCTCACTTCCACTTCTGCCTTTACCTCCTTTGGGATGTGAGGCACCACTGCTTTCCGCAGGCTGCACGTTGCTCACAGGTTACACACACACAAAAAAAAAATCAAAAATATCGATTATTTTAATCAATTCAGGCTCTCCAGCCATCACCGTCAATAAAGGCTGGCGATTAGCGCTAATGGCGCAAACAAGATAAGACGGTGCGTTGGGACATGCTAAGGAAGCGGGAGCCACAAAGGGGGGGCGGGCATCAGGTGGCACCAGGGAGACTGGCGTTTGCAGATGATTCACCAACACTCCGCTAGCAGCTGTGCTACCTTGGTGATATTTTTGAGAATCAGTGTGTGCCTACAGGTCCTTGCGATTTGGCTGGGGAAGCCGGCGTTATCTCCACCTGAGTGGCTGATTGTATCGTACTATGCCAGCTGCTATTATTTGAATGGTACCACCATGCAGAGGACCATCTGTCCCAGGTGTGTTGAGCTCATACCTTCAGCTGGACATCTGCCTTCATGTGGAAACCAGTCACCACAGTTTCTGCATTCAGAGTTTGGGTTTGCTGTGTTTTTTGAATGTTGCTCGTATAATTGTCAGGCATGCAACCTTTGACAACTCTATCACCACAGCAATCAGTTCAGGCTCTTTGCTGTCCAATCATGGTCAATGCAGCAGCTCCTAATCATAAGCTTGACCCACCCAATCGTAAGCCTGGTCCAGCAATCATAAGCTTGACCCACCCAATCGTATACCTGGTCCAGCCAATCATAAGCTTGACCCACCCAATCATAAGCCTGACCCACACTACCATAATCCTGGCCCAGCTGATCATAAGCCTGGCCCAGCCAATCATAAGCCTGACCCACACAACCATAATCCTGGCCCAGCCAATCACAAGTCTGACCTACACAATCATAAGCCTGGCCCAGGCAATCGTAAGCCTGGTCCACACAATCATAAGCTTGACCCACCCAATCGTATGCCTGGTCCAGCCAATCATAAGCTTGACCCACCCAATCATAAGCCTGACCCACACTACCATAATCCTGGCCCAGCTGATCATAAGCCTGGCCCAGCCAATCATAAGCCTGACCCACACAACCATAATCCTGGCCCAGCCAATCACAAGTCTGACCTACACAATCATAAGCCTGGCCCAGCCAATCGTAAGCCTGGTCCACACAATCATAAGCTTGGCTCACCTACCCTGCTTCAGAAAAAGTGGAATAGTTAAGCTTATTAAATTTGATCTGTAGTTCAGTCTTTCAGCTCCCCCCCCCCTCCCGCCCCACTGACTGGCAAACTTCACCACTGGTACCAACCTACCCCTCAGTTCCACAAAATTAGCTCCTGGCAGATAGATAATAGAGAAGACAGCATTGGCCCTGGCACTGGGGAAAGAAGAAGAAACAAAAATGAGGCTGAGACGTCATTTTGCTTTCAGTTTGTCACCAGTTAAGTTAAGTGTTAAGTAGGATGCAAGCGAGGGCAAGTTAAACTAATTACCTCCATGCGTGGGCTCAGCTCCACCTCTCCCCGCAGCAGTAGGAGAGCGAGGGGTCGACTTTAAGCAGAAGCGTATAATGGATAGCACCATGAAGCCGGCAGGCCGTTTGTCTCATGGCTGCGGTGACGCTCACAGCGACAGGATCATCCTAAACCCCCCCAATCCCCACATGCCATCTCTTATAGAGAAATTCACTGGGAAATTCATTTCGCGTTTCGCCGAGAATCACACCGACGGCGCCGTTAGATCTAAAAAATGAATCTCCCCTCTTCTATGAGATTACTAAAAGATCTCATTTGTTCCTCTGTGGACTGGCTGGGGATATTATATCTCGTGTATAATCTCGAATACTTCTCAGGTGACTGTAAAAAATCTAATTTTTTAATGGTGTTTATGTACAAACGGCAGAACGGCATTTCCTCCCAGGAAATATAAATGAAGCTTCGATGGGCACATCCATGCCAGTTTAATATTCTTAGTCCTCAGGCTCCATTGTGCTCTCTTCATATAATTCACTTCAGATTGTTCTAAAAAGTTTGATCCAGGCAAACGTTAATGTGCTCTTGCCCATTCTGTTAGGGGAAATGCTCAGCCAGCCCTGATTATTAGCTAGTAAATTTAAAAAAAAAAAGTCAAATGCAGAAAGAAAAATGACGAGCTTAAACAAAAACAAACACAGAAAAGAAAATCATAAACACAAAAGCTCCGCCCCCTTTCCTGATTGGCATTACTTAAGTAAATGCACAAAAAGGCAATTAGGTAAAATCGAACGCAGGCATACAAAACAGGAAACTCCCGTTAATATTAAGAGATTCATTTTTCTTTTTGAATAAGCAGGGTGTGTCATTTCCTGGTAGTTAAATTGCTTCATGTTGTGTTGCAGCTCAAAACAGTTAAGTGAAAAATAATGGCCATTCTTTCTAAATGAGTTAAGCCTGACCTTTGGGTTCGAGGTGGGTGAGGTGGGCTGGAGGCCCAGAGAAGCTAACGGCTAACAGCCGTAGCGGAGCGAGGTGTCTGCACGCATGCCTGCGTTTTCTTCCGTGGATCAACACCCCCCAGGACAGGGATGCAGAGCTTCCCTGAATTACATAATTTATATCGGAGAGAAACCAAAACTTTGGTGGTTTGTTGCTCCTTAAATTAAGCTTTGGTTACTATTGGGATTTCATGCATATACTGTGTGAGTGGTTTAGAAACATGAATGCATATGTCCTGGGATTATTGCTATTGCATTGTTATAAAAGGTTAAACAGGGCTAACACACCCATCAGTGTCTCCCCAAACCGCTTTGAAGGTTTTCATGTTCCTGCCGTAACCCGTGATGTCATGTCGACAGTGACGGACGCACGGTCCTAGCTGAGTCCCGTGGCGATACGCTGCAGGCCAATTAACTGTCACTTTTGCAGGAAGTCACATGATAACACAGATGAAACTCCGGTGGGTCTTTGTAGTAGACGCAGAGCTCCTGCAGGTAATGTGGCGATATATGATGCTGAAGACCTGCTTTTAGACAGACAGGCTTGCTGCAGAGTCAGGGTTAGATTCAGCCTCCATTGAGAACTAGTGGGCTTACGTGACACCCACTGCCATATGAAGGCGGGTCTTGGGTAGATGGTGCATCATGGCCCTTCCCATGTCCCCCGCCCACTGACACTGACAGGTCCATTTACAATGCACATAATATGCAATTCATTTGTATATAGCGCCTTTCACAGCACAGCTACCCTATTGCGCTTGACACGAATGTGTCGCGATCCATTAATACATCATTTTCTAAAAAATGGTGCATGAAACACGGAAAAGGGAAAGGAAGAATGCTATCACTCCAGTGTCACAGAAGACTTGCTGAATTATACTTTGTTGTTTCCCTAAGCTGTAGTGACGACCCCCCCCCCCCAGGTAGCTATCAAGTGGACCCCCAGTCCAAGTTCCAGTTTCCTGTCCAGTGTACCATACAGTCTTAATTATAAAGTGCACATCATGTTTGTTATTCTTCATGCATTGTTTTTTTTTTTGCATACTGCGGTAAAGATGCCAGCATTTCCAGTAATAAGTGTTTCATGGGCCGCCTCTCTCCAGTTCAGAGAGGGCACTGGGAGCCCTGGAAATTCACGTCAGTGGCCGAGAAAAAGATCAAGGACTTTCCAGCCATTATGAGGAGCGATATGAGTAACCGCTCATATTACACTGAGCATAATTACACAGCTCCACACCCTCTTCATATATATCTCCAGTTTATGAAATCCATTTGGAAAAAGTCCATTTTTATCGCGCATTGTTCGTTGGCGATGAATGCCTCACTGTCGCTTTCTTAATTCTTTCTCTCTACAACTCGCACCGTGGCCTCGTTCCAATGTGACGCAGTGCTTAAAGACACGCTGTTGCATCCGGATGGTTGCCGGTTCGAGTCTTTAGTGAGTGCGGGGCCATGTTTGCTAATAGAAAACCGTGCCTCGTTCAGGATGAACGGTGTCATTTCAAGAAGCAGACATGAGACTTTACCATGGTGACGCTGTTCCAGCGTATGCAAAACATGTAATCTCATACTTACGTGTGGGAAAGTTCTGGAAAGAGGTGCGGGAAAAACTTAATATGTTGCATAGGTGCCTTTAAACATTTACACGATGGGAATATCAGACAAGATTTTCTAAAAGAAAAACGAGCAAAAACACAAGGGGATTATTTTACAGCATCTTTGATTTTGAATAATTGCTACTGCTTTGAAATTCAGGGATTCCTTGCTTGTCCAGCTTCTGTAACAAAACAGCCAGCAATTGACAGTGCTTCTCATTATATCTGAGTCTTTAATATGCACAGGAGGGCTAATAACATGAGAAATGTTTTATTTAGGTGTAATATATAAAGGATTCAGAGGGGAATTTTAATTAGCCTGGTAATAATGATATCTCATTCCCCAAGCGAGGCTGTGTGAGTCATTGACTGAGAAGAGAGAGGTCTTGTACCCATCGCCAGCATGATTATTCAAATTATAAAACTGAAAAAGAGTTCCACCTCTTTTTCCACAGAATGGCAAATGGGGATGTCCCATGTTTCACCCATGACTGTCTTACGGATGTACTCTGCTTTATTCATTTCTTGTGCTTTCACTTGCCCATCCACCTCATGCCGTTCCTGGGGTCATTCCCGACTCCTGCCTAGGGCTCGTGTTTCATGGATTCCACAGCGACTCACCGCCGCGAATCGCTGCCGGAGATGCCGATGTGCGGCAAGCTGCGACTGACCCCATGAAGTAAACCTTTCGAATTGTGCTGGAAGTGGGACAAATTGTCCTTCTGTCGCGGCTTTTTCAAATATCATCGCAGGTCCGGAAGCTCGGGTCTGGAGAGCAGAGAGCGGAGACGCCACGGTGACGCATGTCAGGCGTGTTCGACCGTTCTGTGGGGTAATTCTTGAGGCCATATAAAAAAAATTTTTTATTGTCATACTGAAGAGTTTAATTTAAATAACTGTATACTGAAATACTTCCAGACTTCAAACTCTATATTCATATTTTTATTGTAAATATCAAGAGTGCACTGATGGGTTTATCCAGCTGGGGGCGCTCTCTACATCAAAACCCCCGTAAAACGGTAGTCACACATGAATGAAAAATATACAGATATCACCCACAGACAGCTGTACAGCTGCTTGAATGGGAGTGTGGGGACCTTTCTGCGAGACCCATTCCGCCTGCTCTGTCCTTCACCCTGGTGCGAAGGGTCCTGGGAGACAGCGGGTTGTCCTGAAGCACATGGCCAGCTGTCCAACGCTCAGAACTGCAGCCGTTAAGAAATCATGACTGCGGGGGAAGAATTATAAATAATATTACTGCACATAAGATTTACAAGAAATATTCCACTATAGGCAGTCCTCAGGTTATAAATAATATGTGTTTAAAAAATAGTTTTTTTAAAGACCACCCTTATATTCTGACAAAAAGAGCTGAAAAAAAATTTGCGATCGATATTTTTACTAGATGTAATGAAAAGAGGAAATTCATTGCATTATTTAATACATATTTATTCAACATTATTCAAATCTTTCTGTTTTCTGTCGACTATTCATGATTAAATTTCAGAAAGTTGGGCGATTTTGGCGGGTTTTTGTTTTACGTCGACAGAGAGAACTGTACAAAAAAAAATTCAATTAGCAAAAATTTCAATGGCAACTCAATTGTGTCATGATCCGCCTGTCAGAGCCTCCTGTGTGCCACACCCCCTCGCTACCTCGTGTCTCTACCCTAATGGAAACCACCTGTTGTCGATTGTGCGCATCGGATTTTGGTTTCGGTCTCGTCAGTCTTCAGTATTTAGTCCGCGTCTCTGTACTGCCTGTGAGATCTGTCATTGTAATGATCCATAGCGTATACCCCCGTCTGTCCCGTAATAAACCCTGTGTAGCCGGATTACCTGCCTTTTTGCCTTCTTGCCTGCTTGCCTGCCCGACGCTACCAACATTCAGGCACGCTCCGAACTCGGACGTGACAGATTGTTTACAAGTAAAAATTTGGGAAGAAAATTTTCATCATAGGAAGCTGAAATTTGTTGTGTTTGAGTTTTTCTGAAAAATTTTGCTTAAGTAGTCAATTTTCTGACCTAATTGGGCAAATGAATAGCATAACTCAGTTTATTCTTGGGATTAAAATTTAATTCTGGGGTTAGTTTAAATTAATCAAAGGGTTAAAACATGAGTTAATTGATTACCACTAATTAACCAATTAAGTGGCAAATCTGTTAATTGATTCATGCATTGTCATCGACTTTATGTCAGCGGGCAAAATTCCAGTTCGATCGGACAACGGGAAGTGAGTGAAAAATCGATTACAAAATTCCGCCCAGACAGACAGACAAGTGAAGTGTGTCACGCTTTAAGGGTAAGCGTGCCTGGATGTAGGCGGCGGGGAACAGGCAAGACGCTTGAAAGGCAGGATTATCCAAAAATCGGGGTTTATTCCACTGACGAACAGGGTAAACGCCACGATACATCACAATGACCGAACTAGGGAGACTAACTCAGACGCGGACTAAATACAAAAGACTAACAGGGAACCAACAGGAAACGCATGATCACAATCAGACGAATGAACGACAGGTGGTTTCCATCAGGTATTGAACACGGGGAGCGAGGGGGTGTGGCACACATGGGGCTCGCACGGACGGAGCATGAAAAAGTGTATACAAGGGTGGTAAAAATGAGATTTGTTCCCTAAGTCTGTCTTTAAGTCGAATTTGTCGGTAACTCAGATCAATAATAACACATTATAAAATAATAACAATTATAATACTGTAGTAATAAAGGTGACTACACACGATACTATATTGTACCTCGAGGTAATGAACCACTGAAGCCATGCAATGTTTTCACAAAGTAGTGCGTTTTTTAATACAAGTGGTTTTACGGCGGTCCAACGATACGTATGTGTTGGTCTTAAGTTGGACGTTCTTAACTCACGGAAACCCTGTATGGCAAAGCCCTCATTTGTGGTAGACTAGCTGCAATCTACAAATAGATTAGTTGCTGGTTAACGCACTGGTGATTATTTTACTCATTCCTCTACCTTCCGCTCTAACCACCTGCCCACCTAAACTCTTACATTCCACGTTTGAGACGAGGCGGTGAAATTCAGCACGCTCTTCACGTCAGTTTGTGCTTCACGATGTGCTTCCGTACAGTAGAAAACCCTAAAAGCTTAACACTCAGCTACCTGCACAGCATTAATTACAGTTTTTCACAATTGCTAACACACTAAAATGACATGCCTAGCACAATTATTCAAACTGACACACAGAGAGCAAAACCTCTTCTCAAGTCTCCAAAACCCTAAACACATTTCTTGCTTTACACACATTTTGCAATTCAAAATGGCACTTTTTAAATACACTGAACACGGTTCACAATCTGATATAAAGTCACATGTTTACTATTACAACACACTGCCATTCAAAAAGACAGTACATGAGCTAACTGGCCAATATATGTGCGACCTGGCCAAACACCTCAATGGTTAATTGTTACCACTTCAATCAGGAAGTAAGCACTATAAAAAGACCACAGGTGAACACCTTTTTTCAAAAACAATGGAAGACATTGCAGAGAGATGAAGAGGAAGAGGGAGGATGAGGATGAGAGGGGGAGGAAGAGTGAGAGGTAGGGGTAGAGCTGGTAGAGGAGGTCATGGGCGAAGAATACAACAGCTTTCAAATGAAATCAGAGCAACCTTAGTTGATCATGTCATCAACCAGGGGCTGACAATGCAAGAGGCTGGACGTAGAGTGCAGCCCAACTTGAGCCATTTTACTGTCACCTCTGTCATCCGGACATTTAGACTGGAGCACAGGTATGCAACCAAATATTTTTTCACACTGTGTAGTACACCCCATGTCATAGTGTATCAGTTGGGTGACACCTGTGCACTTTATGAATGGCTGATGTCATACACTAACTGTTCAAGTTTCCTGTCCAATTTACTCTACTGTGGGGGTATCTTTAGGCTGCATTGACCAAGCCCTATATTTTTGTTTTTGTAAAGGATTGAGAGACGCAACCATGGTGGCGGAAGGGGCCAAATGTTCACCGGGGTACAGGAAGCTGCCATTGTAAACTTGGTCTTGGAGAATAATGAAATCAGATT
>JAODUD010000082.1:6644485-6662678 GCA_026784285.1 Stomatorhinus walkeri | reverse complement strand
GTGTTTTGTGAATTGTGCTAAATGATTTGCAACAATGAGCCTTGTTGTCAAAATTGTGCTTTAGCAATTGTAAAAAATTGTAAAATTATATCACCATGAGCTGCAGAGAATTCTTCTCTGACAGTTAAGAGGACCCTTACTCGCAATGCCTAGATTTTTAATCTCAGAATAACTTAACTACACGTATCATTTTTAAGGGTGCAATCATCTGACAAAGGGCAGCATGGAAGGTTGCTGTGGGGCTGGGAGGGCTGTGGAATTAGGCCCTGGAGCCTGTATCATGAAGCTGGATTTTTGGGTTGTCTATCTTGCTGGATTTAAGGTAGGTGAATGGAGATAAAGTCTATTTAAACTGGGTTATCTTAAATCTGACGAGTTTCCTATTGAACTAACAAATCTCATTTCCTGATACAGGGCCATTTTCTTCATTTTTGTAGGTCTCCCTGTATTTCTCTAGGTCTCCCTGTGCTTGCAAAAGTATCCCTGCGTTTGAGTAGGTTACTCTGCGTTTGCAAAAGTATCCCAGTGTTTGCAAATGTTTCCCTTTGTCTGTGTAGGTCTCCATTTATCTGTGCAGATCTAATTGTATTAGTGCAAGTCTTCCTGTGTCTGTGCAGGTCTCCCTGTGTTAGTGTAGATCTCACTGTGTTTGTTTAGATCTCCCTGTGTTTGCATAGGTCTCTCTGTGTTTGTTTAGATCTCCCTGTGTTTGCGTAGATCTTACTCTGTTTGCGTAGATCTCACTGTGTTTGTGCAGGTCTCCCTGTGTTTGCGTATATCTCACTGTGTTTGAGTAGGTCTCTCTGTCTTCCTCAATTTGTTGAGATCTCCCTGGGTTCCACTTGCTCCCTGATGTGTGTTGGCCTCCCACACAGAGTCCCAGACTTGCACCATTTTCACTTTTCCCCTGTGGTCCAAGGACATGCAGCTCAGGTGAATTGCTGACTCTGAGTTGTCCTCACTGTGCCTGTGTGAAATCGCCCGGAGGGCCAGCCGTGTCCCAAAAGTCATTTAAGATGGATGGATAGATGACGGTGAATCTTCCAAAGCTCTGATTAGCATTCTGATAACTTAGAGTTAATTATAATCTAATGTTCCCAAAGATGCCCCTTGTTCTTCCTGTCCTCGAGGATTTAATATCTTCATTTAACGAAGTAACTTCTGTTAAAATAGCAGAGCTTAGTCATTGCGAATTGTGCTTCGTTCAGCTTCTTTAGTTTGTGTGAAACACAACTCATTTTAATTAAACACATATGCTGCAAAAAATGCATGTGAAGCAGTACCTAGAGGACAGTTAGTGTATGACACGTGGTAGTTAGGCTTTGATTTAACACGGAAAAGCATAAAATAAACTTAATTAAAATAAAAAAAACATACACACTGTGTTTTTCATCAATAATAAACAACTTAAGTCAAGTTACATCCAATATCACATCAGTATGGTCTGATTTAATTTCCATTTATCCTTCCATTCACTATATTGCAATGCATCCATGTCTTAAGGGCTATTTAATTATGCATCGGTAATTCTGATTTTCTGTATAAATGATTCCAGAATTAAAATAGATTCCTAATTGCTGGAGTTAAATTTGTTCATAGGGGTTATTTGACCTTGGGTTATACTCACCATAACCCCCCAGTAAAAGGAGATGGGACAAAGATAAAAAAAAATTTAAATTATTGAATAGATGGTTTGTTTCTTCGCATCACATTAAAGGAAGCATAGTGAATGAGAAATATGAAGTTTTAAACGTTGACACGGCTTGAAAGGTAAATATTACAGAGCACAGCAAGAGGTCCTGCACCTCTCTTGTTACTATATTAATTGCTGCTCTGTCATTCTGATAAGGAAGATTTCTACTTTTATTTAGGCTGCAAGCCAAGGTGACTTTCAGGACCTGCCTTGCCTGGCCTGTTAAATCTCCTCTGTCCGAACTGCCTGTGAAAAAACACTTACTTGGTTCTTATTTTGGGCTGAGGGCCAAGTGGGAATCCTAGGATATTTGAGAGAAACATAAAAATCATCAAAAGCTTCTGTTAATTAAAAGAGGTATAATTATCTACTCTCAGGGGAGCTAAATTTGCAGGACGCATTTGTTTTCTTCATGGCTCAACTTTACAGCGTCCATGAGGTTTTGAAACCAAGGAGATCTTGCTGACATTAAACCGCATCATTTTTTACAAAAACCTTGGGTGATGATGCTTCACACTGTAGTCCTGAGATGGGCCACTTCTCCACACCACACCTAAACACAGCAGCTGCCCCTCATCCCAAGAACTCTTTGCCTCACTACGGCAGCTGTGACCCTGCCTGCTTTCATTCCGGTCATCGTATTCACCAGGAAGATGTTCGATTATACGTAAATGAAACGTGACATCACGGTGATGCTGCAAACGCCGCACTTCTGCACTTCTGGCCTCCTGTTGCTCCTGCAGAGCTTCCTAATGCATCAGGATGTGAGCGGCATCCTCCACAGGTCCTCGACCACCTCTGAAGCCCATGTGTTCCCTGCTGGCTGCAGAATCGCTGGGAATGATGAAGGAGTAACGACGCTCCACCAAACACCGATCTCAGTACTTTTTCCATGTAACTGCTGTGGGTTCCACATGTCTGGCACAAGCCTGCCTTTTCATTCACACTATTGTATCTCCATTGTTACATCTTTATATTTGTATAATTCTTTACTATTTATAATTTGAAGCTTCCACTTGTAAGATCCTGCCCTGCACCAGTACCCTGCGGGATAGGCTCTGGACACTTGTAAAATCCCTTTAAATAAAAGAGAGTTCCAATCTGATGGTGTAACCCTTACTGTCCTCATCTTTGGTAAGAGCGGGTTTCAGCAGAAGTACGCCACGTCAATGTGGCGCTCCCTGCTGTCGACTGTGGTGATGACAGACAAAACCTTCACAGCCCCTACACTCATTTGCACCATTTTGATTCACATTAACGCTCCCTTAGAGGGTGTACGCACACACCGGAGTGGGGGTGTGTGGTTTTTAGAGGTTCGGGAAACGGGTCAGGTAGCTGCTTGGCAACAAGCCATCCCAGCTGTTGACGAGTGCCAAGGTTTCCGATTGGGCTTCTGGTGTGACCGTACACATGCCTGCCAATGGGTAGCGGTGGTGTAAAGTGATGCAGACAAACAGGTATCAGTGCCAGACATGTGTTTCAGCCACCGGGGCAGCTGTTCGAATCCCATGCGCGTCCGTCATTCCGAGAGCCTCGTGTCGTACATGAAACCGCTTCATGCATGACTGACTCGCTCATTAATGATGATAAACAATAAGCAAACTCTGATTTCGGTTTTTGTTTGCTTATTTGACGGCTTAAATCCAATAGTGTTGCGTTCTTTCAGCTTTAGTGATATCGCGTGGCTCTCGGTTGCTGTAGAGAGCCACATTCCGAGCGATGCCTCCGTCTCTCAGTGTTGGCATTTAACCCAGTGTAGTTGGCCGCCATCGCGCAGAGGAACCGGCTCTAGAATATTCTGGAATCTTCCTCTCGTTCCACCCGGCTGCAGTCAGACACACGGCAATTAGCGTCTGACTCCAACGTTCTGATAAATAAGAATTCATATGGGTTCACATCCAGAACGATTATCCTCCAGAAGATGCTCTGGGCATAAAGCGTGTGTCTAAAGTGTCTGTGTCAAGTGTCTGGGCCGTACAGAGGCAATAAACGGTGCATCGCCATCATCCCAGCCACCTGGGTCATTATTAACGTTATTTATTTGTTCGCCAGATGCTGTTATCTCAGGGTCATTATATAAATTACATTTTAGATTTTGCTCATTTATATTGCAGTACAGTTTAGGGGGCCAATTAGAGCTGAATTGCTTCAGCAAGGCAGCAGCAGCGATTTCCCAGCAGGCCCTGGGGCCTGTGTAATGGCTGCTTTATGACGCTAGAATAAGGAGTCATAACAGAACAGGAGAGATGGTCAGACTGTGATGGCTGGCCATACAGGCCTTTGACAGAACACAGGGAAACTTTACAGTTGGCCACCGGAATTTGGATCGGTGTATTTCATTATGCGAAATGGCGAGGATGTCTTAACACATACACAGATTTTCTGGTGATGTCATCTGGGCTATGCGTAGACTCTAAAGGCATTTGGGTTGGATGAACCGGTACCTCTAATTTGCTCTCAGAGAATAATTGTGCATGTGCCATAATGGATGGACATACTGTGCGAGCGATTCGGCGCTACCTTGTGTTCCCTGGGATCGGCTCCAGACCTCCAGTACTGGATAAGCAAATCCGAATAATAGATAGATGTATAAATGAATGAAAGCTCAGTGGGTTCGGCTGGGATTTCATCCAGCAATTCTGCATTAAACAAATTCCGATTGATACCGAATTGTGACGCCTTTGGAATGCCGTAAGCCCTCCTAAAAGCGCAGATCCGGAGACGGTGGAATAACAGACCGGCTTCCGAGGGCTTCCCATAACCCATTTTATCCAGTTCAATGCTGGCATCGATCACGCTGATACCCATGACTCGGTTCGGCTATCAAGATACAGCATCCATTCACCTGAGTGCCAAAATGCACCTCATTTCTAATTAAAGAATGGCATTCTCCCAGACCATGCAAAAAATATCTATTAACAAAAGTTGGAGGCAGGGCGTAAAAAGTACTCTCATTTCACGAAGACGCTTTTGTTACGAGCTGTTCCCTGCAAAGGGCTCACCAGCTACCAGCTACCAGCTTCTCCCCCTAAGCTGCCAAGAGGCTGGTTTGCACTTAATTGGGTCTGTGTTTCTTGCCACTAATAGATTCTTCGGCTTTCTGAGGGTCTCCCGCTATACATTGTAGGTACGTGGCGGAATCCTGAGCGCCGATCAAGGCCGCGTGCCGCAAGACACCGACAAAAGTATCGCCTCAACCAAACTGACAGCTATCTGGGGTATGAACGGTGGTTTCGGGATGAAAGCAAAAAAGCAAATGCAAGTTGTCAGCATCCTGGAGGGGGGGGGGCGGGGAATGGAATGAATTTGGATCCGTGATGATTTTTATACATGTGGGGTCTGTTGCTGATCAGTATCCTTTCCACTAGCAGCTCGTTAGTCTGAAATGTTAAGAAAGGTGTTTGGCATTGCACTCAAAAAAGCTTTAAAAAACTGATGGAAAGATCCAAACTCTACAAGACAAGCTTTTCCTCTAGTAGGACAGTTAGCCATTGGTTACGATGCTGAGAATCCCTAATGCAAATGAAATGAGGAACGTGCACCATGCATTGCAACAGCACTCAAAACACACATTTGCATGCAGCTCCCAGGTTTGGGGGAGGGGCTGTTTAGTCACAAACAGCCACCACAAGACAAACATATTTTTTCTTAACCAGTTATACGAAGAACGTTTAATATATATTAAAATACAGTCCTGTCCGCATGTTCTAAGTCTGGAAATTAAGAGTGAATCAGCACCTCTTACGTTTTCCCCAAAGGATTCGACTCTTGGGGGGCCCATCCTGATGCATCGATATAAGCGGGTTGAAACCCCCATATTTAGGATCTAGAGCCACTTATGGCTCAGACAGCAACAGGGTTGAGAACCTGATGCCCTGTTCACTGAGTGACCTTACATAATGGTTTATGCGTCAGCTCATCCATCTAATTCAAATACAATACAGGAGCTTCTCTTTTGTATTGACAGCTCTTAACGTTTGTCAGCTCTGTGGAGAATTCATAAGGCAAAGCAGAACTTTGCTGCCTATTTCAAAGGTATTCGTTTCAGACCTTTGACAGAACATCTAATCCACAAATGGGACGTTTGGTTCATTAAACGAAACAAAACCAAGCAGATAGAATTAGCTAGCTGAGCGAAATGGGTTAACGCAAGATGAAAAAACCTGTATCCCTAAAAGCCGGAGGCAGACTCTGTGGTACGAATAAACCATGCATGTTTCTCTGTAGCGTTATGGATGTAATGAAGGTTGCAGCGATGCCAGGTTTCAGTGTAGCAATGTGTCATCCGCTGATTCAACAGACACAACAGAGGCTCATTATGGACAGAGCCTGGGGTGACCTGTCAGCCACAGTAGCATCTAGCTGCCATCTTCCTGCCAGCAGAGATGATCTGTCACTAAGCTGAGTCCGCCAGCAGCTAGACATTCATGCTCGCTAGCACGTCACGCTAAGTCTGCACCGGAATGCTAATTCAGTAAACGGAAGATCCATGCAAAACATGCTCAGCAGTAGTGAATATGCACATTTTCATTTACAAAATGTGTTCAGATGTAGCAAAGTCCTACTTATTGAATTGCTTTAGCGGTTGTGCTAATATATTTGCTGTTTTTTAGGACTTTTTGAGCTAAACAGTACCGGTCGAATCTCACGTAATGCCGTAGACAAGCTTCACCGCTGACGCCCCTGTCTGAGGCAAATTGAAATTGGCTTGCAGAGTTGGTGCCACCTCTGAAGATGGTGCCCTAGATGGCCGTCAACATCGCCTAATAGGTTGTCCGCACTGGATCTACAGAAAGACTTTAAGATGTCCATGTTGACAGGTTCTTATGGTGGAAAGATTCCGCCTTTCGTATAACGAATGACTGAAGTGGCCGCCAGTTGTCGACCCCAAACTGTTATTAGTCAGCATCCGCACGGGAGCTGGGTTCAAAATGAGCAGCCGAGAGGCTTGTTTGTAGCCTCCCCCTCTCAACGGCATCACGAACTGGCCTGTGAGCGGCGGGTCGGGTTGCGGTGAACAGGGTGAAGCTGCTTATCTGCTCCAAAGTCTCACAGATTGAAGCTCTGGGGAAAAAGACTGATGGAGAAAGAGGAGAGGGGCGAAGGAAGAGGCAGAGAGTTGACGTTCACATGCAAGCGACCGAAACGAGGATCCTGCATTTCTGCACGAGACGCCGCTGCATCTCAATATTTAAACCCTGTTTTTTTAAAGCAGGTGCTTAGTTATTTCCAAGGTCAATAGTAGTTTCGCAGTCCTCCGCCAGGGTAAAGAGCGGAGAAAAAACGAATGGTATCCACGTGAAACATCTCAACCAGCTTGGACGGAATTCTGATGTTCCAACTTTAGGTGCTTTCAAGTTCAGCAGGATATGCCAACATCACAAATATTCAGGAAAAAAATTATGTAGTGCTAATTAAAAAGCCAGTAGAAAGAACGTGGGTAAACGTTTAATAATGAAATAATTTTCCAACCATGTGTCCTGGTCAGAGTTAGGGTTACAGAAAAACCTGTTCTGGTAAAACAGACTTACTTCACTTTTGATTTGAGGCCAGTTTTGCACCAAAAAAATCACAGAAATATGTATTACTTTACATTAAGCGTAATGTACTTTTTTCCTCGCATATTTCTGAAATGAATTTCCATGCAGGTAGCAAAGTAGTATTCACTGTTTATAACATGCACACCCAAAGTCACCTCTGCTAAGTATGCTGAATGTAAATGTATGGAAAGGTGCCTAGCATACAAACCAAGGCCTATTAAAATCTCAAACCTGATCTGATAAGGCGCAGCGGCGCGGAGACTCTGGCTCCACCTCCACCTACACGTTTCTATTTTGGGTCCCTAAAAATAAAATTTCATCTCCGCATGTCAGTCGAAGCGGGGAACGCCATACAAATCCGGCAGCTTAAGACCGAGACCCAGTATCTCACACGCTACCACATTAGACACAGGTACGGGTCTGCGACACACGTCAGAGGCTTCTTACCAGAAGCGGGGCCACATGAGGTATCAGCCTCCAGCTGAAAGCTGATTGGCCCCCAGGGTAACCCCTCCTCTGTCACTCACTGATTCAAAACACATCATTGGCTAATGAGAAGCTTAGCTCCTCTGTGTGAATTATGGCCCTCCCCACTATAAATCCTAGAATCGCCCCTGCGTCCTTTGCAGAGGCTGGACATACCTTTGCAGAGGCTGGACATACCTACTGACAGAGGCTCTTCCTGTGAATGATTAGCACCTCCAGCTATCCCGGGCCGAGGTTCCAGGCCCGCCAGGCCGAATTAGCGGGACTGTGACACGGAGGCCCGCAGACCTGGAAATGGCAGAGTCTCACACTGCCGTTGCCAGCTGCTCCACACTTCAAACCCCCCCGGCTGAGGTGCCAAGCTCCCGCTGTGCCTATGAAATGTGTGCCAGCACACGGCGATGCCGACTGTCCCCGGTAGATCATTCCCGATTCTACGTGGATCCTCATGGGGTGGAGGGCCCTCTCTCGGGGCCACGCATGACAGACCGCAGATAAATATTCCTCACAAATACAGGCGTAGCTTGATTTGCGTAAGTAATCCATTCCACAAACCCTTATTTGAATTAAATCCCAGGGGAAACCCCGACAGTCCACATTTTTGCTCCTACCCAGCTCCCATCACACCTGTAGCAGGTATTCAGTGTTTATTTTTTGACTGGGAGCTGGGAGGGAGCAAAAAAGGTGTCTGAAGGTCTCTGAGAACGAGAAAAATAGCCTCACAGGAAAGAAGACATAGACCATAAATATATAATTAATATACACTGATGAACACATATTAAATAAATAAAAAGAAAGCGTAAATATACATACAGGCATCTGTTGCCTTCCTGTGTTAGCGTTTCCGTAAACTCTACGTTTCTCTGATATTTTTTGTGTAAGTCCGGATTTATGTAAACCAGGCTTTTGGATGTTGAAAGCTGCATGTATACAATAATGGTGAGATCCTGCTATATTGGTGACAGAAAGTTTTACTGCGCATTACAGAATTTGTTTTCATTATCGCCACTGTGATTACGCAAAGTGTGGTTACATAACAAACCCCCTTCCTAAAATTCCTGCCGATGTTCTCGTCTTTTGGCCGCAGTCGATGTCTCTCTAATACGAACATCAGTCAGGGTGACAGCTGATGTCAGGTGTTAAGCACCTTCTCCATACAGTCTGACACCGAGAGGAAAAAAGCAATCAACACCCATCCAACAACCATTACTCATGTGACGTCCCCTTCGTTGCGGGGCTTGTGATTAATTCGAACTGCTAAGGATACAATGACGTTTAATTACTGTACTGCCTGTACAGTACAGCGACGTGAGAATTCGAACCGAACATTTACAATGCAAATAAATAAAATGCAAAGTGGGGTGTGGTGTTTTAGGAGGGGAGGTTTGACAGATTCACTCCTCCCCCCTTTCAGGCCCTGGATTTGGCCCCCAGGAACCCACACGTCTGTCCCACATACTCAAGCAGACGGAATCATTCCCAAACCCTCCCGCTCATTGATATAGCCGTCACTGCCCGCAGAGATGACGGCTTCCTTACAAGTTTACTTAGCGTGGGTCCACCTGTCCTGCTATTGGCCAACCCAGACTTCCCTGGAAAAATACTGCAGGGTGCACTGTTATGAAATCTGCAGGGCCTTTATACCGATCATTGTGTCTTTTCCCCTCTACATCTCTCCCTGTCGGGCATGAAACACTGACTCGTCAAAAGCAATATTAATCCGGAGTGAATGATGTCAACACGCTGCGCTCCGAAGCCCTCAGGATTATCCATATCCCACGCATTTCTGAAGAAGAAGAAAAAAATGAAATTACTCTGCCAAGCAAACATATTCAAGTGGGACCAAAAGGATTGGCCAAAACAATTAGCGAGCGCTAATGCGATTGGACGTGGCAGAAGACGGCAGCAGCACCAAAGCCCCCGGTGACAGGGGCGGGGTGGACGAACGTCGCCCCCTGGTGGGATCAGTGCTGATGGGGAAAGAGCCAGCTCTCAGTGATTGTCAGAAATCGGATCAGTATTCCTTGGACGCATGCAGTTTTCCTGCTGAGCGCCGCCGGAGTGGGCTTTCATCGCTGGCGGTTCAGTGCCGTCCGCATTCTGATACGCTCTGGCATGTTTGTTAGGAATATGGACACCTCGGAAGGTGCTGGAATTTAAATATACTCCCTCATTAAGCACAAACTGAAATCCTCCGGAACTGCAGGCCTTGCTCACAAAGTCCAGTAATGAGGTCCACCTTCCCCGCCGCGGGCCCGCGGAATTACCAGGTGCTCTGTGTGCGTGGAGCCAGTCAGCGCCCAGAGGGAAGTCACGATCCAGCCAGAAGAATGTCACCGCAGTCAATCGAACCGTGTGATTGGACAGGAAAGATCGCTTAAGCCGGGGGCGGGATTTACTTTTGAGGAATTATGGGGTCGGGTTGGGAAAGGGATGAAAACATGGTAACATTCAAGAAAATGAAATGACAAGGTGTTTCACAGGATGTAAAAAGAAGAAAGAGAAAAAAAACAATGTCATAGGGACTGCAGAGGAAAAGGTGTAAAGTTGCAAAAGCTTGCCACTTGTCCTAGGGCTCATATCAACAACAGATACAGTGATCCCCCACCATATCGCGGTTCAGCTATCGCACCCTCGCTATATCGTGCATTTTTCCCTGATGGGTCACAGTTCTCTGCGTATCACTTACCTTGCCTGCGATCCGATTGTTTTCATTTTGTTTTAAGCCCTACGGTGGCACCCAAGTGTCCTGTATCTTCTAAGCCTTCTGACAGTAGTGAGTCTAAGCGTCAGAGGAAGACCTTGACCATTCGGGAGAAGGTAAAACTCCTGGATATGCTTCGGGAAGGAAAGCGTCACGCCGACGTCGCTCGCCATTATGGCTTGAATGAATCGACGGCACGCTGCATCAAAAAGGATGAAAAGAATACAAAAGCTATATATGCTTCTATTTTTATATATCCCATTATGTATACAGACATACGCGGGGATCACTGTACATGGTACTGGTACATGGTACTGGTACTGGTACTGGTACTGGTACATGGTACTGGTACTGGTTTTCAGGACAAAAGGAATCAGGACATCAGTTTACGACAAGCGACAAATGAAACGGCAACTCTGGTCAACTGACTCTTATTTGGAAGTATGTTTAAGTCTTAAGTAAAATATGAATTGTAAATGCAAAATCATATTTATGAATCTGTAACTTGACCTAGTACGAGGCGTTTGTAAATGTAGCGATTTGTAAATGTAGTACGGAAGTTGGAAATGCATGAACTGTAATTCGTAATCGCAAACTGAGCATCCAGAACCTGTAAATTAAGATTTGTTATTTCAAAATGAGAAATGTACTCATGGAACTTATATAGGAGTGACAGGTACACAACTGCAGCTCTGAATATGGATTTAGAGTTCCTTAAATCACAATATCGTTGTGTCATTAATGTATGATTACTTAAGATTTAAATATATCTCCGTATTCTCGACTCGAGTAAAACTGACTTATGCCAAGTAATATCCAAGATACACAGAGCTTACACTAATACAAAACGGCAACATACCCCTGTGAGTACATGTACACCGTCTATAGTCTGTGTTTATTAGTACATGTTTTATGTGTTTTTTTCCATGTCTTGAATGCTCCGAGAAGGTAAATTCTCTATATATATTATACATATGTATATGTATAATATAATAACATTTACGTAAGGGTTTGTGGAACAGACTTTTTCAAGTCAGTCAAGACCAGCTTGTATTTCTCTTCAAAATGGTGACTTTGAGCTTTTTTCCATTAATGATCAAATTATGTTTAAATGCCCCCTACAGCCCTTCAAAAAAAATTGTACTAATATTTGAATCTGTGGTATGGAGGTACGCAGATGGGGTTTTACTGGCAGCTGTGCACTGATTAAAGGGGGCGACAGGCTGCAGAGAACACCGTGTCTCTGATACTCGCCAAAATTATCCTCAAACTCACAAGCTGTTCGTCCGAGTGGCACAGATGTATAAACATCTACCATCACTTACCTCACGCTTGCGTCCCAGGCTCATCATTTTAATTCACGTTTGCCGCTGAAATGGCTGCACTGTAGAGCCCCGCAGATAGCCTAACGCGAAGGTACACGATGGATAACCATAGAGGTAATTAATCTGTTAAATGGTCACTATGAAATGGTAATTATATATCATTTGATAAGTGGTAGGGAGGATGTAATTTAAAATGACTATATTGGCTTTATTTGATATGTGGAAAATTACTTTTTAACCAATTCCCTTCCTGTCAAGATTTTTGTCTCCATTTCAGATCATATTTTCTCTGCCAATCATTAAACGGCAGCTAATATTCAATTAACCACTTAGATATGCATGAAAGTTAATAGTATTTTTCTGCTGACGTCTATTACATCTCAAAGGGTAAAAATGAAATCTGTACAATTTTGTTACTTTCAAAACTAATAAAAGGTAAGAAATCATACAAATACTATAATTATAATACAAAAAATATTAATTGTATGAAATGTATGATTAATTTGTATAAAATATATGGCCTTACCTGTAGGGCATATATACAAATAAAGTTTTAAGTTTTAAGACACACAAAACTAAATTGGCAGCCCTATCATCAGCTTAAGCACATGAAATAGCTGCAAAAAAGATGGAAGACAGTGAAAACAGGTTTTTTAGGTTTATAAGTTGAATAGTTTTTAAGTTGAAATGCAGACTGTTTCTTTTCATCGACAGATGTGTGCAGTCTCGTCCGAAGAGATGTCTCACAGCAACAAGGGAAAAGGCCCGATTCGGTCTTTAAGCGCTAAACTGGGAGGCCTGCCTTCTGCAGTATGTCAGGGCAGATCCAGAGTTGTGGAATGTCTTCTCGTGCTGCTGTTTTTACCCCTCAAATATAAGCTGACAGGTGTTCAAAGGGAATACCGTTTCAGAAGATGTGATTTATCAAAAACGTCTTAATATATTAATAATTTGTTACTATGACTATACTGTGTGTTGACCCCGTCACCTCATCAATCCAGAGTTTATCGTCAGCTGTGGAGGACAGAAGTTCTTAAACCCCAAATATACTCCCGCTGTCCTCTGCGATAACTGAGAGCCATTTATTCAATGCACTCCAAAGCTGCAGTACCTGAGATTTAGTACAGTTTGGTCCGATGAGTATCTCCCTGTCAGCAAACTCTGAGGAAAAAACTGATGTATTCTGGTGCCAGTTCAGAGACCAGTCTATTGTAAATGACCTTCTAAGATATTCAACTGGGTTTTAAGAGCAATTTCCTCAGTAAAATTCCCATCTGTCCTTCCGTGTAACCATCATCACTGTATCCTTTGGTCTGTTTCCAATTGACTGAACCACAAACATAATTCAGCTTGTTGATAGAAAACCTTCTAGAATGTGTCTGGAACCAACATCCATCCGTCTTCTAACCGCTTATGCCGTACAGGTCCGTGGAGAACATGGAGAACATCCCTGCTGGAAATAAGAACAAATGAAATGTGCGAGATGCAGCACAGCATCGCTGTCCAATGAAGAACACCAATCTCCAAATGTTCAAAACAGACGTGTGAAAAATTACATTTTCTCAGAAGCTACTATACTAAAAAACCCTAAAACAACACAGTGAGACACTCTTTAGTGCCACAAATAGAAAGCTATCTTTACGCAGTTGTCAGTGAATGGGGTGACGTTTTAAATGTGTAAGTGTCAGTGGCAAAAACAATAATGTCACATTATATTCACAATTAACAATGATGTTAGTTAGCTAGCTATCTTGAGACTAATGTTAATTTGTTAAAATTGGCAGTTTTAAGTAATCCATACAAACAACCATCATGACTACAAATGTTAACTAGCACAAACACAAATACTAGTTAAATAGATGACAATAGATTTTCATTCAATTGACAGAAGAGAATGAGCGTAAAAAGTTACATTCGTCAAAAAAGTGGACATAGGTGGTTTTCATTAGACAGCGCCGATATTTAGGTCTCATTTGTTTGATTTTCATAGTAACAACTTGATTGATTGGTCTGACTTGGCACTTTCTATGTGTTTGACTTAGTGCTGAAATCCCTTCGGAAATATTTGCCTTCACGGAAAAAGTCACCTTTTTTTCCAGAAGGATCATTTCCACTGATTAGTATAAAGCTCAGTGTGACTCCTCATTCTGTCCCCTTCGTCTTTTGATAACCCTCCCTCCAGTGAGTCCCAGGTCCTGTCCTTCAGGTGCCCAGCTCATGGTAGATATTCTTCATGCTAACTTCCACGATAAATCTGTATGCAAAGCATCGGGGGCATATTAATCTGTTGTCGATGGAAATGTGGCATTTACGATGCACCTCTCTTTCTCTAAACAAACAAAATGTAAGCAGAAACAAAGCTTTGGGTATAATTAGTCCCTAGCTGTCAAATTAGTCACGCACTCGAGCTGCCAGTCAGATGAATCCCAAACACCAGATACCTTCAGAGACACATTCTTCAGAGACACGGGGAAATCAAGATCATTAACTCATCAGAATGACAGTGTCCGCCGTCCATAACAAACATTTACACGATGCACGCGCTCTACATTATGAGGTCAAATTCAATTTAATGTTATTAATATGGTACCGTTCACAACACAGCTGCCCCAAGTCACTTAACAGGAATGTATAGCGATCCATTATTTATTCAAAACTGTGCATAAAACTGGGAAAAAAAGGAAAGAAAGAATGCCAAAGACAACAGAGGAGAGGAACTCAAAACTACTGAGTAAAAAAAGGACCTCGGAGGATCCAAGGTCAAATGGCTGTCCCCCTCGGGCATGTTAACGTCATACAATCCAGGGGAAATGGGCTTCCTTTGATAAAAGCAGGGTGTAAAATGGACTCCGTCATAGAACTAGTTCTCCAAGCAAATTGCTGGCCGAATGAGGCAGACGCCAGCATAGAAGAGAAACCATTGATACAATTCAGCATGGAAGATGCTCCACCCCTCCTCACTGTTTTAAAGCTACAGGTGAATACTCAACAGGTGACTGCTCTAAATAACTAGCCATAAAAATAGATACAGATGGAATAAGGGTGGAATGCATACCCTTGGCCGAGCTGTGAGGTTTTAACAAGGTAAAGTACAAATAAGGGACTGATCTGATGCTCACTGAGGAACAGGAAATACACATTACCAGTAAAGCAGTTTGGTTTAACATGGTGCTGCTTGGTAACACAGTAACACGGCAGTGGTCAACAGCTGCACTAACTCACAGTAACACGGCACATGTCAACAGCTGTGCTACCTCACAGTAGCAGGGCATTGGTCAACGGCTCTGGTTAGTCACAGTAACGTTATGCTGCTTAACAGCTGTGCTCACTCACAGTAACACGGCACTGGTGAACAGCTGTGCTAACTCACAGTAACACAGCATTTGTCAACAGCTGTGCTAACTCACAGTAACACGGCACTTGTCAACAGCTGTGCTAACTCACAGTGCATGTGGCTCACAGTTGTCATAACATGTTACACAATGATAGGAATGACACTTAAAATGTCAGCCTTCAATTCATAAATATACTGGCCATTTGCCAGGAGTAAATGATATTAAACAGAAAGCCTATAAAGAAAAACACTACACAAAGACAATACATTGAAATATTACACATTCAGGGTCAGACTTTATGGGAATTAATTCCTAGAATAGGTTTAGTGGGTGAGGTGCGTTATAGATACGCATACATAGAGAGTCATTTCTAGCAGATAGTGGAACAGGCGTTTTAAATCCTAGCTGAATTTCAGGTCAGGAGTTAGATCATGGTACGTGAGAAAGAGGTGCGTTAAAAGGCATTTAAGGGTTATGCAATTTTCAGACAACATTAGAAACATGACTGTTCTTTATCCATTAAACCCACCTTGTAACCAGTTGAGGAAAAGCTTGTTTGCTTTTTTTTCGATACGCTTCCCTAGGTTAGATTTGTGAACAAGCCAAATGCCATTTTGTCAGACTGGAGGGATGGGCTGAAAGCTTTTTACAAGTCAGGCAGAAAACTCCTGTTTCTGGGTGAAGAACAGAAGAATACATTGATGCCTTTAAACTACCCCACCTCCCATTTCTCTCTCTCTCTCTCTCTCTCTCTCTCTCTCTCTCTCTCTCTCCCTCTCTCTATCTGCAGTGACACTTCTCGTTATCCAAGAGAGAGCAGTTGCCACTGGAGCAGAAATTAAGCAGTTTGGAAAGACTTGTGAACAGAAATACAGCAGAGCCCACAGGCAAGGAGGTCCTCATTCGCTGGGATGTTGTGAAGTTTGAAAAAGTCTCAATATTCAAAATGTTCTATTGCCCGTGTACAAAACCGGCTAATAATCTAATAGTACACAACTGCCTGATATCTAATAGTACACACATAAATAAAGAGCATTAGACATTAAACTTAGACATCACTATCTATCAATGTTCACATTAACCTGATAACCATTTTCAGAAGTGCTTCACCATCATTTGTAAGAAAAGATTAGACCAGGGAATCAGTTTCATGCTGCAAAGTGGAATATAGTTTCTGGGATAGAGATTCAGCCCTCGGGAGCAGAGTTTGGTCAGGGTGCACATCAGAAACATGATGTGGACAGACACACTCACACACTGGTCAGGTTGCACATCAGAAATGTGATGTGGACAGACACACTCACACACTGGTCAGGGTGCACATCAGAAATGTGATGTGGAACGACACACCACACACTGGTCAGGGTGCACATCAGAAACGTGATGTGGACAGACACACACACACACACACACACAGGTACAGACAGGCACCTGAAACCAGATGCCTTTCATATAGGAGAATAAACACACAGAATCTCTGCTCATATAATGGAGCAGTTAAACAGCAGTATAGCAGAGAGACGGGACAGCTGCACTCTTCTTATGGTGAGTAATTACACTGTAGGGCTGTTCATATGGAGTAATTACTGCCAGCGCTGCTCAGGCACAGATGAGAGAAGCACATTCACAGTTTACATCTGAGGGAAAAAAGAAGTGGCAGGAGGCTGAAATACAACACCGCGCACCATTTAATTACTGCAGGTACCAGGAGCTAAAATTGCAGCCCAGTCCTCCATCTGAGGTTATCAGTATTGAGGGGCTGGTGTTCAGATACTGACACACAGTATCCTCACATGAGCAGCCCATCACTGCATCACAGTTAGTAATTAAATAGATAGATAGATAGATAGAGTGGTACCTCGGTTCTCGAACTTAATCCGTTCCGGACTCCGGATCAAATCCTAAAATGTTCGAGTTCTGATTTAATTTTTCCCATAAGAAATAATGGAAAACCAATTCATTGGTTCCTGACCCCGCAAAATTACACCTAAATATATTTTTTGAACAATAACAGCATTTTTTTCTTAATGGCTTCCAAAAGGATAAAGATCTTATCCCAACATTACCCCTGCCCTGCCCTGATCGTCTCGTTAACCTCGTGTGGGATCCCCATGTGATCAGCTGTTTCTGGTTGTTGTCATTAGTCCTCTGTATTAAGTCCTCATTTCAGTTTGTTTCCCCATTCCAGTCATTGGGTGTGTTCGATTTGCTTACAGAGCTTGCTTAAAGCAAGGCATTCTGATCCTGAGGCAATGCATTATGGTTAGATGCATTGTGGCCGCTCACCCGGTTGCACAAACTGGAACCGTCTCAGTGACGATACACCTTTGCCCTTATTGACTGAAGAGTTTAGTTACATGCATGACGTTTGTATCCCAGGCAGTTCTGATGTGTAATCTGCTATTTCTCCCGAATATCACGTAAAGCAGTGAGAACTGGTTTTCCGTTAATTTACCTGGTAAAATAAAGTTTAAATAAATTAAATAAATGCTCTAATAGTACACGTAAATTAGTGGTTTATTTATTGTTAGTTACTGTAATGTTGTGCTGCTTTATTTGGTTTATCGTCCAGTCTGTGAAGAAGTAAGAATTGCATTGTAGGATGACTCATTTCCTGGCTCGTACAATTTATATTAGGTCAGCGTTCATGGTTCGACTTCTGATATTCAGATTGAGTTCTAGGTCAAACTGGTTTGTTCGACTTTCATGAAATTCAAGTTATAGTGAGTTTGAGAACCAAGGTACCACATACCGCATACATATTTTATTAATCCCAAAGGAAACTGCAGGTTTACAGTAGCACAATACAAACATTTAGATGGTAAGAAAGAAAAATTTAAACAGAAATTCTAGCAGTGCTGTTTGATATTTATATAATTTATGTCAGTACTGATATCTGAGGGGTTCCCTGAATTCACTCTCCCACGGTCAGGCCAACTCAGAAAGAGCTAAAGGAGACCGAAACAGAAGATAAAGGATCTGGCTGGCAGAGATGGAGGGCCGTCTGATAGGCGGATTTTCGGAGGATGGAAACCACTTATCGGCCAGAGAGGATACTGTTGGGTGTGTGTGTGTGTGTGTGTGTGGGGGGGGGGGGGGGGGAGGTCAGG
>JAODUD010000082.1:6557019-6572840 GCA_026784285.1 Stomatorhinus walkeri | reverse complement strand
AGTTTGGCGTGGGCTCCGGCCGAACAGGGTCCATTAAAGTGTTGTCTGGTGATTCGCCTGTGCGTGGTCATTACAATACTTTTAAAATTTGAACTGCAGATGCATTTATCCAAGAGAGCAGTAAAATAAAGTAAAATGAGTCTAATCAACAGGAAAGGCTTAGGAATTCTTTGGTGGTAAGTATGCACAGGGGCTTTGAATCCCCAAGGAAATGTAAATCATTTACAGAAATATCAAATTAAAATTTCTGCCCTTGATTTAAAAAAACGGCATATATAGTGCGGAAAGTGTTGCACTCAGCACTCCTTACACTTGGGCTGATGAGCAGCGTACGAGTTTCCCTCCCTCACGCGGGGGATTTACATCCGGCGTGTGACAGTTTCAGGGCACGCGCAGCGACGCCGCAGTGATTTACAGGGGACTCTGGCCAGCGTCCGGGCCTTTGCGTGGGTGACGCCGCTCCCTGTCTGACTCTCCCTGGCTGCACTCACTGCGCTTTTATCGCGTCGCGGATAATCGTCGGAGCGCATTAGAGCCTCGGCGCTGCCGTGTGGGAGTCCGGCCGCTGCCCGGCTCGTTTAATACTACCCTCTCTGTCTGAAATGTATTTTCACTATATTTACACGGTTGGTATGTAAGTACAAGCTGATGGCAGCCTGCTAACCTAATGCAAATAGCACGAAAAAGATGCGCTACGGGTAGGCACGCATACAAACCACGAATACTGATATTCACATACTGACAGCACTCATTGTAACCCTGTACAGCAATAATAATTATGATTATCATTATTGTTATTAAATCAGACACACCGCTGCAACAGCACTAATCAAATAATATCTTTGCATTATAAATCAACGCTCTTTAATGAATAAATATATAGATGAACAGCAATTACAGGATACTTCATAAAGGAACGTTAAGCAATTTCAGGTCGGCTTCTTATATCCTTTCCGCAGTCGCTTTGGAAAAAAACTGCAATAATGTCACTAGGAAGGTATTGCATTGTAATAAAAGCGATTCAACGGGCAGACAGCAGCTTACAAAGCGGAGTGGAGCCAGAGGATTTGTAACACGGTACTCAGTCCTAGCAGCGGGGCAGAATACACGAGCAACAACAGCATGAAATGCACATGCAGCCACGCGGCGTTCAGGCTTTTCTGATGCTCACGCCTTAGCGCAACGTAGATTGGATGAATGCTTTCGATCGTAACAAACCTTCCATGCTGATACACCTGTGCCTCGGGGGGAGCGTCCCTATTGGCTGGTCACTTGGGAATAAGTTTCAGTTCAGATGTAAGGTGGGACGTGAGGTTAAAAATAAGACACCGCGGCGCTGTTTTAAATTTGCCCCACCCAGACGCGCGGCTGCGAGGTGCGCATGTTAACGTCAGGGCTTCGGCTGAGAAATGAAAGCGATCGGAACGGGTGCAGGTGCACCACGTTCAGGGCACGACGGGGTCAGCTGCACGTGATGGCCTCCATCTGAAACCCTGGGAGTATCTCCAAGCATTCAGATTTCACCGCTAGCTATTACTGTATCAGACAGTGTACACTCATTACTAATGTGGTAACCACTTGTGTTATATCAACAGTTCCATTATTAAGCAATCCATATCCATAAAATAAGCTGTAATAATGTCAAAGGTACATTAACCATATGCCACATCAGCCATAAAATATTGATTTATCCGCTGTTCCAGAGTACTGTATGCAGTGGTAAAACCAACCACAACCTGTACCACATGGCGACATCCAGTTCCTGTAAAACATTAACCCCTGTTTTACACTGGATGTGTGTGTACTGTGGAGTGTTTTAACACTGCCAATAAAGTCAATGCATCAGTTTACACCAGATCCGCTGCATTGCGTCGTAACACAGAGAACGTAACACAGAGAACGTAACACAGAGCGCATGCGCCAACTCCCCTTTACATCGTGGATGATGAAGAGTTAGTTTTGGAGGTGGAGAAACACGGAATTGTGTACGACCCCAGACGGAGAAGGCATGGAGTGAAACTGCAGAAGTTCTGGGATTTGCTGGTAAGTGAAGTGTACTGTGAAGTACTTGTAACCTCCTAATAAAGTGTTCAGTAACCGACATGGGAGTGACACATTGTTTTGTCCTATAGAAATATAGATACATGTTATGTTAAATGTTATTCTCCAGTGATCATGTGATCTCGAAAACCAGCGGCGTGCCGGATCAGACACAGACCACAAACGCGTGCAGTGCGAATTGGTGGACAGCCTCTGACGGAATGGGAATGCAGCGTAGTCGCACCGCAGTGGATACGCATCCAGTGTAAAATAGGGGTAACTGTATGAGATCCACATATCATAAACAGGAACCATTTGGGATCCACGCACCACAAACATTAATTGTATGAGATCCACACACCATAAACATCAATCGTATGGGATCCATACACCCTAGACATCAATCGTATGGGATCCATACCCCATAAACATCAGCCAAGTGGTGTCCATGCAATATAAATGGTGTGGCAGTAATCAGTGTAGTTTTGGGGTGCCTCTAGGAGGGTGGGTGATGCTACTGTATCTGTTGCATCTGTACAGTATCTCAGATTAATATTATAGCATGCGAGTATCAGACAACCCTCAGCTGTTTTCAGCTGGATATGCTCAGCACTGCATACATCTAAAAAAATCACAAGAGCCACAGTTTGAACGCCAAGACCACGTGGCTCTTGAGCACACTCTAGTTATTCACTGCGGAGAGAGAGGGGGAAAGCTATGCATTCAGCTGAATATTACGTGCTTTACAGTAATAAAAGCAGCAACGCATGTACGCAGTGCCATACTTATGGACCATAAGTGAGCGTAGCACTGCCGAAAATAACCCCAGCTCTGCCTGAAGCTACCCCAGTCTTCTCTCAAGCGACCACAGCACTGCCTCGAGCTACCCCACCACCACCTCCAGTGACTCCAGCACTACCTGAAGCAAACCCAGTACCACCTTGAACTACCCCAGTACCATCTCCAGTGACCCTTGCACTACCTCGAGTGATGCTAGCACCCCGTACAGTGACTCCATCACTGCCTCAAGCTATTCCAGTCCTGTCTTGAGTGACCACAGCACCACCCTGAATGACCCTATCTCTGCCTCAAGCTATCCCAGCACTGTCTTGAGCAACCCCAGCACTACCATGAGTTATGCCAGTGCCATCTCCAGTGACTCATGCACTACCTCATGTGACCTGAGCACCACCTCCAGTGACCCCCACACTGCCTACAGTGACCCAGCATAGCCTCAACCCATGCCAGCACTGTCCTGAACAACCCCAGCAACACTTCCAGCTACCCCAGCACCTTCTCCAGTGACCCGTGCACTGCCTTGACTGACCACAGCACAGCATCAAGCTACCCCAGTCCTGTCTCGAGTGACCACACTACCGTTTCGAGCTACCCCAGCACCACCTCCAGTGACACCTGCGCAGTCTCAAGCAACCCCAGCACTGCCGCCAGTGATCCCTGAACAGCATTGAGAGACCCCAACACTGCCTTGAGCAACCCCAGCATGGCCTCCAGTGACCCTAGCACCACCTCAAGCTATCCCAGCACTGCTTTTTCTAACCCTAGTACTGCTTCCATTCATTTTCACTTAAGATAAATATCACCACAGGAGACATTATTCCGGCAGAGGATCTTACCTTCCCCACGTACTGAGGCTCCGATCCTATGTGTTCTTCTAAAACGAAAAACTGGTTCCAGATCCAGCCACGTTTAGGCCGATGGTGAATGTCCTTCTCCACCTGGACGGCTCGGGTGTGGTTCTTCGGTCCCTTGATGGGACCGTGCTGGGGATTCCCATAACTCCTTGGGGCAAAGCTGAGGCACACCAGCAAGGGGCAGAGACAGAAGGTGCTGAAGGGGACCCACATGGTGACGAAGGGCTGGCGGATTGCCCCCAGAGGCCGTGATGCGATGCAAAACGGTGCTAAACCCAGATTAGGCGAGTCCAGAGAGTTCTGTTAATGTCCATGGCTGCCCATTAAGGGAGAGACTTATCCTGTTGACGTCATGCGTTGGCTATCATTCACATTGTGTGCAGAGGAAAAGCTGATTTTTGTGGGTTTCGATCAAGGTTTTATCAATAGCTGGAGCAGATGGTCATCTTGGTCCTCCTCTGGAAAGAGAGAGAGGGGAGGAAGGGATAGACGGGTGGAGTCACATTACATGAAAGGTTGTAGCCCTCTTTTGAAATGTAGAAGCTCACCAGCCCATATTTCATTAGCCAGTTACAACTATCTTATATTCTGTTGCTGCCTATTTAAACTGACACATCGCTCGTATCACCAATAAATATATCCATAAGGTGGAAACAGCCCTGTTATGGATGAACAAACAAAACGACACAGGAAAGAAATCCCAATCATCTGATGGAGTTCCTGAAATCACGAGATAAAGGCAACAATGTGGCATTGCTCCATCATTGCTATATTACTGGCCAGGTTCAGTCCTAGGAAAGCTTCTTTTCAGCTGCATATCCATGGAGGAGATACAACTATCCAGAAAACCCAAGGAGTAGCTTGAAAACACATGAGATATGGGAGGCCAACCCAGGAGAAGTAAAACATCAGTTTATCATAATGAGTCATTTTTATGGGAACAGAGGATTCCTTACATGCCTGGTTTGATAATAAATGTCAATTTCACATGCCTTTTAAAAGTTAATACTGGGTCTTGGACTGAAAATGTCAAGGTGGGTAAGCCAGACATAGTTACAGAGCTCACAGTGACTGCACTGACATCATGTTGTTTTTACCTATATGTCCACTCCAAATCGCTGCGGAAAGACATCTGCTATCTGTCATGTTGCAGTTTACCCAAGATGCAGCAAAAAAATGAGAAATATTTCCTGGATTAGACAAAAAACAGACTTTCCAGCATATAGAACCATGTCACATAGAGATGAGGGAAAGGTATGGGGGGGGGGGCAGAGGAAATCAGGTGATATTGGATAATACGGCACAGGTGATGTGGATAATACAGCACAGGTGATGTGGATAATACGGAGCAGGTGATGTGGATGATGCTGTGCAGGTGATGTGGATTATATGACACAGGCGATGTGAGCAATACAGTGCAGGTGATGTGGATAATACAGCGTGGGTGATGTGGATGACGGCACAGGTGATGTGGATAATATGGCAAGGTGATGTGGATAATACGAGACAGGTGATGTGGATGCCCCCGACACTTGATTCCCTTCCTGGATTTCGCAGGGAGAGGAGGAGCCCCCAGGGAAAGACGACTCAGCGTTTTGCCCACCCCCTGCTCCATGATTGGCTGACTCGTACAAGGTGGGCAGACACACAAAGCCTTCAGCGGGAATGTTTTGCCTACGGACTGTAAGCTGGAACTTACAGTTTCTCATAATAAAACTTCTTGGCAAATTTGATCATCATTTCTAGGTGCAATAAAAAAGAAATTCCCATGGTTCACTTGTGTTTATTAAGCTAAGCTTTACAGAATTAAGACAATAAAATATTCTTGTTTTTTTGAACAGGTTAACTAAATGGAGAAAGAGCCTGCGCATGTCTACTTTGTGGTAAATATTGTCTCTGCTGATCTACCGTAGTCACCCTCTGAGCACAATTAGCTCCATATTTTACGCAAAGGTAGTATTAGTCATCTAAAAGGCTTTTTCTTCATGAAGCAACTGGCTTGACCGAGAGAACGTCTTCTGTAGCTTATGTTCTTACTTCTTACGCAATTATGATATTAACAGAGACAGCCACTGTCATCTTTAGCGGACTTCTCATTCGCTAAGAAGCTTTGTGCGAAGTGTTGTGGCGCTTAGCATCCTGGCTACGCAGCAGGTACAGCTAAATCATTATTATAAGGCATGATTATAAGGAGGCTCTGATTAGCTTCCACACCTGCACAAAAGCGTATGATTAATTAGGGAAATGAATGCAGTGTATTTTTGCTTTGATTTTAGAACGGCTTCATTCTCTATTCATGCGGGCTGCTCGCCAATATCACCAACAGGTGAAATCGTGCGTACCCTGAACTCATTAATGGTTAACAATAATGAGGTGGGTCGTACGGTAAATATTATACCATCCCACAAGAAGAAAGATTGAATTGATTGGAAAGGCCTCAGCTTCTGCTCTCTGTGGACCTGGACGTCCCTACAGGAAGGGAATGAGTGCATTATCAAGTAAACCCAAAGTGTGGCTGGGAAAGACAGTGTTTCATGTCTCCATCCATATCCAGCGTCTCTGGCTGGGGCAGGACTGGCTCCCCAGACGTGTAACTGGATCTTTTCATAGCCCCAAGCCAGTGGTGTTCTGGACACGGGACCATGCGATTCATAAGGATGGAGCGGGTTTGATGATGGCCCACAGGGCAGAGTGATGCGTCTCCATTTGGGGGCTTGGGGCCTCTCGGACCGCGGATGGAGGCGGATATTCCGGCCTTAATGGAATCCTATATTTCACGCTGCACTCTCGGCACGGCTGTCCCAGCGTCCCAGAGGTGATGGAGAGTGGGAAAAAACCCAGACGAATCCGGTCTATTAGCCCACCCGGTCTGACTCTGAATGAATACAGGAACTGTTGACAAAAATCTTCTGGCCTCCCATTTTTTAACCCTTATCAGAAACTCTATCAATCTATCTGCCTACCTGTCTGTCTGCCCATCTCTCTGTCTGACTGTCTACCTGTCTATCTTGCTCTGTCTGTTTGCCCGTCTGTCTGTCTGCTTGTCTCTCTGTCTGTCTGTCTGCTCATTTCTATGTTTGTCTGTCTGCCCTTCTGTCTGTCTGCTTGTCTCTCTGTCCGTCTGCTCACTTCTATGTTTGTCTGTCTGCCCGTCTATCTGTCTGATTGTCTCTCTGTCTGTCTGCTCCTTTCTATGTATATCTAGCTGCCCGTCTGTCTGTCTGCTTGTCTCTCTATCTGTTTGCTTGTCCATCTCTCTCTCAGTCTGCCTGCCTGTCTCTCTGCCTGTCTGTCTACCTCTTTCTTTTCAGAACACCAAATAAAACACCAAATGAAATTGAAATAACACTGATTGCCTTGGCAGTTATTCACAGCCCTGATAAAACTGCTGTCAAAAGATTCAATAACAGTAATGGAATTAAAATAGAATAGGGTAAGTATTTCATTTCGTAACCACAACACTAACCAGTAGAAGGTTTGTTTTAGGAAGACATTATTATGTGAAACATCTTTTGTGTGAAAAGTAAATCAGAAAAATGCAGTGAAACTTAATTTCACTTTACTGACTTTAGCTATGCTTATACCCAGCCTCGGGTCTGGTGCAACATTACGCCTCAGTGTGAGTCATGCGTAGAGAGTATCCATCATTTCGCCTTTGCTTACGGGCTATACTGTAGGCCACCCTTGGGTGTCTGTCCAATCAGAGGCAGGGAGCTGAAGGAGGAACTCCCAGCCCGCAGAGGATGCTTAGATTTTCTGTTCCCGGTATTAATACAGAATCCACCTGCTGCAGATGGTGGCATGTTCACAGCACATTTAGCCCACTGACGCATGGTGTAAACGCTGATACCTTCACCCGCGCTGTATGGGAAAGATCAATCTTCCTTCCCTAATAAGCTGGAGACAGAGAAGCTTCATGAAAAGGGAGTCTATCCAGCTGGAGATTAATGAGGACGTCAGCAGCGCTGTACACCCAGGCTCACGCTGCTCACTTCTCCCTTAATTATTCCCCCACGCCTCTGGTAAGGAGGCGCGTGTTTTCTAATCTCCCCCGTTTCGCCCGTGTATAGTGACGGACTCAGTGCTGCATTCCCCAGGTCCCCAGGGTCTGGCTACTGGGAATGATTCCTTAATATGGGATTAACAAAGTCCCATGGATTCCCTGCTGCTGGGGGGTGGGAAGCTGATTTGCCACCTTGACATGCTAATTTCAATCTGTGCTCGGTCCAGATGCCCAACTTGGGAAACACGTTTCATCCTCCTGATGATCCCACAACGGGAGCCGAAACACATGCGTTACACTGATGAAGCGGAGAAATCGGAATGGCAGTGGCCTTTTCCAAGTCGCAGTGACTCCCGGTGACCTGAACGCCACACCGTGGGAACGACACACCTTCCCTCTCGGCGCACTCTGCACCGCTGCCCGTCGGACCCGCCCCTATCTCTGTCACTGCCTGTCTGTGTGCCAATATGTGCGTGATTCCCGACAGCGCTCCTGGCGATCTGAGGCACATGTCCCACTCGCGCGGTTTTCTGACTTTAAAGGGATGCAGTGGCGGCGATCTCAGGAACATTAAGAGTCTCACACCTGTAATTCAGAGGGTGATTTGGCATGGTAACGCTACAGTGTGAGTGGCAGTAGCTGTGTAGTGCAGAAAAGAACAATCGCACTTGGGAGACGAGCCGGGAAAAAGCCAAAGTCCGCCTCCCTCGATATACTGACTGACACGCTCACCGAAGCACTGACGTTAAGTTCCCACCCCCTCCCCCCGGACTCCAACAGCCCCGCCACACTGCCTGTGATGCTCCTCCAGTGTGGTCCATCCGGCCCTTACCCTGTCCGAGGTCTGGAAGGGGACTCCACGCGGGGGGTGGGGGGAGGTGTTAATAGGTCCCACAGGAGCCTGTCATTTCCCGCCGCATGCCCGTCGGCATCCAGCGATCCGCCTCTCAGCTGTGCACTCCCCAGTCTGCCGGGCCAGTGTTGCTCGCCTGCTGCAGCTCAGGAGGGGAGCTCTGATTGGACGGCCCCTCACACGCACACACACGCACACACACACTCCCAAGCAAACACACGCGCCCACTGCACGCACCCACCACACGCTCCTCATACTCCCTCCTTTCCTCTCCCTCTCTCTCTGGGTTCTCCTCCACCTCTTACTTTCTCAGCCTACTGCTATCTTATTGTTTCCCCATCTCTCTCTCTCTCTCTCTCTCTCTCTCTCTTTCTCACTCTGTCTCCTTATCCTACTCTCTCTCTTTCACTCTGCCTCCTTATCTTGGCCGCTCTCTCTCTCTCTCTGTCTTTCTCGCTCTGTCTCCTTATCCTACTCTCTCTCTTTCACTCTGCCTCCTTATCTTGGCCGCTCTCTCTCTCTCTCTCTCTCTCTCTCTCTGTCTGTCTGTCTTTCTCGCTCTGTCTCCTTATCCTACTCTCTCTGTTTCACTCTGCCTCCTTATATTGGTCGCTCTCTCTCTTTCTCTCTCTCTCATTCTGCCTCCTTATCTTGGTCGCGCTCTCTCTCTTTCTCTCTCTCTCTCATTCTGCCTCCTTATCTTGGTCGCTCTCTCTCTCTTTATCTCTCTCTCATTCTGCCTCCTTATCTTGGTCGCTCTCTCTCTCTGTTTTTTTTTACAGGTATTCAGTGGCAGCTTCTAGACAAGCATGCAGAATGAAGGCCAACGAATTTTGCTATAATACACAAATGACTCAAAAAACGGGTTGAATGGGTGAAGTCTGAAAACTGTGGAACAAGGGGGCGCTAGAGCATTAATTAAACAGGGACGAGGTGAGGGATGGCAAGAGGAAGAGGTGTGATAACAGAGAAACTGCTGGTTGACACATAATCGTCTATATTCCGGGGTCTTTAAGGGCCAATTCTGATTGAAATTCGGGTTAAATGCATGACCTGACCAACTGAAGCTTACTGATCTTGGGGCAGCTGCTGTGTCCTCGATACACCTGTGTTTTCAGCTGCGCTCTTTATAGTGTTCTGAGGAGAGTCACATACACTCTCGTCCTTTTTCGTGACCGTGAACGGGTACTTTTGCACGGTGAGGAAGCCCACCTCCCAGGCCAAATGACATGAGTGGGGGGTACAGACATCTCTGCGATTTCTCTTTTCACCTCGAAATCTCTGGGAGCATCAATGCGGGAAACGGGGGCCGGACCGGGGAGCTGATCTGATTGGCTGAGGCCTTGGCATGCCTGCATGAATGCCTCTGGTCTTCTGCTGAGGACGGCTTCAGCGTCTCCGTCACTGACGTGCACAGCCTCAGCCAGCTAATCATGGGAGGAAGGATTAAACAGCCGGGTGAATCTAATTCAGAGCCTCCGGTGTCTCTGCCAAGAACCAGATGAACGCCCCTCACTTAAGTGTGCTTTCTCTGCACGCTGTTGCCTGCATTGGAATGAAGGTCAAGCATTTCCTGCATCTGCACCTGTGCAGCTAACTGACCACGCACTGAAGCAGCTAACCAAAATGATTCTCGTATCTATAAGCACTAATATGTCTGTTGGAACAGCGTAGTTCCTCCAGCCCTGATCCAGAGCCGGTCAAACCAGCCAATGGATGTGTGAGTATCATAATTAGGCTGTACATCAGACAGTAAGGGAAAGTGATTAGTTGTCATTGTTTACAAATCACAGCATATGCAGTGCACAATGATGAAATGTGTCCCCTGCATTTAACACACTTGTCACATTGTGACGTAGCAGGGGACAGCTAATTCAGCACCCAAGGGACAGTTAGGGTATCTCAGTGGTACTTTACAGGTCGAGGATTCAAACCAGCAGTGTTTCAATGACAAGTGTATGTCCCTAACCAAATCACACAGTAGGTCTGGTTAGTTTAAATACAAGAACTAGAACTTGTGGCCATAAGTGGAAATTAGCGGGAGATTTGTTTTAAAACAAATTTGAGGAAGCACTTCTTTACACAGCGTGTAGTTAGAGTATGGAATAGTCTTCCTGCTAGTGTAGCGGAAGCTAAAACCCTGGGTTCCTTTAAATCAGAGCTACGTAAGATTTTAGCAACTCTGAGCTATTAGTTAAGTTCTCCCCAAATGAGCTTGATGGGCCGAATGGTCCCATCTCATTTGTAAATTTCTTATGTTCTTAAGTTCTTATTTATGAGGCTAATGGATTTATTCTAAGGTGAACATTTTTGCAATTTGCTCCCCATACTGTGCAATCTTCCCACTCACATCAAAGGTATGTCAAAGGTGCTACCATGAGCATCAAGTAAACACACACACACACACACACACACATATAGGTTTGTAAGTATATCTTTGTGGGGACTCTCCATTAATTTTTAAGGAGGGAAACGCTAATCCCAACATGACGACCTAAAACCCAGCCCAGTCCTAATCTTAACCATAATTAACCAAAAAAAAAAAATACAAGCAATTTTTAGTTTTTTAATTGCATTCACACACACACACACACACACACACACACACATACACACACACACACACAATTCAAAGCTGAAAGGGTTACATTCGCATCCTCTGCACACATCACCCTAATTCGGTGGTGGACCAGCTCAGCTGCTTTCCCTAAGACTTTTTTGCACATCACCCTAATTCCGTGGTGGACCAGCTCAGCTGCTTTTCCTAACACTTTTTTGCACATCACCCTAATTCGGTGGTGGACCAGCTCAGCTGCTTTTCCTAACACTTTTTTTGCACATCACCCTAATTCGGTGGTGGACCATCTCAGCTGCTTCTCCTAACACTTTTTTGCACATCATGCTGAAATGTGTACAATTGCACATGAGCCTGTATCTTCAGTAACTGCAGATTGATTTTCCTATGAAGACCTTTGTATACCAACCATAATTATAGTACATGCCAAGAAAACTGCAACATATTCTCCTGTCTTGGAGATCCATAGAGGGAAAGAGAGGTAGGGTAAATCTCAATATGCATACTTGCCCATACTTGTGTTCTTCTGTACCCGTTTTGCATCATCTTCTATTGCCGAAGGCCAGTTCCAATACTAAGAACACAAGACGGTAAAAATCCCCCGATGTTGGTCTTGCTTCACCCCAAATATCAAGGATACATCAGTTGCATCTGCAGCCAATGAGACAAATCCCATGATTCATTAAGCCCCAAGTTCTTTCTTGGATGGCAAGTTAGCGAGATTACAGATACGTTTTTTGCATTTTCTGTATTGAGATTCACCCACCTTATGCCTGTATGTACGTTGTATTTTACTTTCCAGGGTAAATTTAATTTCCCCTACATGGATATAGTATTGGACATTTAAGAGGATTATATGTTAACAAAAATGGATCGAAATCTAATTAACATCTTGAAGACACACCAGTACTCCTTTTGCCTCTATAATTAAATGAATAACTGATTCAAATTGAAATAAATAGTAACATCATACGAAAAATAATGGGAAACCCCTCTGACTAAGCATGAAATTTATAGGAATGCCTTGTCTGACAGTGCTAGTTAATATGGGAAAGAATGTAATGGAAACGTGTGACCAGCCCAAAGTCTGGGTGAGACTACAATGAGGATCGTACAGTGAGGATCTTACAGTCAGGACCTTACAGTGAGGACCTTACAGTGAGGCAACCCATCGCAATGCACTTATAACAGCAGGACATCAGCCTCGTACATAACGTAAACATATTTCCATGTATTTCTGATGACAATCCTGTCACTAACCAGTGACTATGTTGTCAAGGGAACTGTTGTCAAGGAATCATCTTGCACTCCTGACTTAGTTGTAGGGCATAGGTCAATGCGCTTCCAATTCCTCATTCAGCTAACATGATTCAAAAGAAGCTATACACTAGCTACACCTGTCATGCTTTTATAAGACAGTCTGTTTTCTGAAAATATTCCTAAAGCCTCAGCACAAGCCAGTAGAGTCAGAAAATGGATAGATGGATGGATGAATGGATGGATGCAAGTACCATCACATGTCTGAAGTAAGAGCCAGTTTATACAGCAGTGCAGGCACACCAGTGTGAAAGGAGATAAGCTAAACTATGTCTTCTGCGGCTGTCTCTCCCAGGCATCCATCTCAGGCTTTTCAAACACCAAACAGAGCGAAGCAGCCGGCCCCTGCGGTCCATCTCTGTCGCCCTGAGACCCTCAGAGCAAAACAGCCAACCCCTGCGGTCCATCTCTGTCGCCCTGAGACCCTCAGAGCAAAACAGCCAACCCCTGCGGGCCATCTCTGTCACCCTGAGACCCTCAGAGCGAAGCAGCCGGCCCCCGCGGGCCATATCTGTCGCCCTGAGACCCTCAGAGCGAAGTAGCCTTCCCCACGGGTCATCTCTGTCGCCCTGAGACCCTCAGAGCGAAGCAGCCGTCCCCCCAGGCCATCTCTGTCGCCCTGAGACCCTCAGAGCAAAACAGCCAACCCCTGCGGTCCATCTCTGTCACCCTGAGACCCTCAGAGCAAAACAGCCAACCCCTGCGGTCCATCTCTGTCGCCCTGAGACCCTCAGAGCAAAACAGCCAACCCCTGCGGGCCATCTCTGTCACCCTGAGACCCTCAGAGCGAAGCAGCCGGCCCCCGCGGGCCATATCTGTCGCCCTGAGACCCTCAGAGCGAAGTAGCCTTCCCCACGGGTCATCTCTGTCGCCCTGAGACCCTCAGAGCGAAGCAGCCGTCCCCCCAGGCCATCTCTGTCGCCCTGAGACCCTCAGAGCAAAACAGCCAACCCCTGCGGTCCATCTCTTTCACCCTGAGACCCTCAGAGCAAAACAGCCAACCCCTGCGGTCCATCTCTGTCGCCCTGAGACCCTCAGAGCGAAGCACCCGTCCCCCCAGGTCATCTCTGTCGCCCTGAGACCCTCAGAGCGAAGCAGCCGGCCCCCGCGGGCCATCTCTGTCGCTCTGAGACCCTCAGAGCGAAGCACCCGTCCCCCCAGGTCATCTCTGTCGCCCTGAGACCCTCAGAGCGAAGCAGTCGGTCCCTGCGGGCCATCTCTCTCGCCCTGAGGAGCCACTCAGCACGTTTATAATACATGTTTGGAAACACCGGCGATGGCACTCCCCTCCCAGAAAAACTGCTAGCCAAGCTCACACAGGCCTTCGTTTAACATCTAAAGCCGTTTCGAGTTCCATCCTTGATGACTGAATGCAGGCATTTGCGATCAGATGCAGAACTGTCTCCTTTACAGACACTAGGCTGCAGGGGGTTTAACACACACCAGCTGCTGCCAGATGAGTTTCCTGAGAAATCATGTTTCTGCTTTCATGCTTCCTACCTGTTTATTTTAGTCCTCTCAGCCTTTACTCTCCCTCTACATACCCCTGTATTATATCATCGCAATTGCTACCCTCCTTCACATCAACACAGACACTGAAGTAGAAGTAATACAACAGCACGTCCAGCTTTATAATAGTGTTTATCCATAAGGTGCCCTAATCCTCTTAGATTACGATGCTCTATCCAGTGTGAGCATGGTGCTAAGACACCCGTGGCAGGCAGATTACACGTCACGTTAACGCCTGAGAGCGTAAGCTCCACATTTCCTAATCTGTACTCTGCGAACCCTGCTGGTTCTCTGAAATAGACACTCCGCAGTACCCCAGTGATGGGCATGCGCACAGGGCAGTGGCGGCTAGCCTGTTCGCTAATGCCACATTGAATTGTGGGTGCCGTAGACAGAGCAGCATCTGGCCTGGCATCCGTCTGCTACCATGCAGTTAGATGCTTGAAGTGAAAAAGCCATGGATTGAAAGAGAGATGGTCCACCCAGTGCCATCGATTCCATTCTTCTTATGCTCTCAATCCCTTCTTGGATTAAAAAGAGAATTGTTTTTTTTTTTTTTCATACGACACACTTACAAAAGATATAAAACTTTTTTTTTTCTTCAAGGGGCCAAGAGTGTGGAAATATAAGCATTATCTACTGGCTGAAAGTAAGTTTATAGAAACTTTTTCATATATATTGCATGCTTGTAGATTTGATCAACAAACGAGTCCCTTTCTCGAGTTATCATCATCCCCAACACAGTCTGGGTTTCACTTGGGGGCGGCTTTTTCTGATCTGGTTTATGACAGTTATCTGTGCTCTAAAAGCAACTGACTGCCCAGTCAACAGGCATTTGGCTCATGAAATGCTTCCAGTCCTTCCTGAAACTACACTCACGATGTTACCTGGTGTGCACCCCCCCTTATTCTAATCTAGAAAACAGCAACATCTAACATAGGGGTCTTCTAAAACTTCATTTCCAAAAATGTATACAGACGTGGGCAAACCTGTTGGTACCTTTAAGGCTCATTAAAACAATCCTTCATTTCTCCAAAAAAAGTGCCTGAATTAAAAGCAATTGTCTAATGTATACCTGCATGCCTTTAGTATGTGACAGAGTTAACCAGTAATAAAAAAAAAAAAAAAAGAAATGATTTGTTGCTTTTTAAAATAGCATGGACAGATTTGGTAATACCCCTAAAGAGACTATTTATCCTTGCATTACAGTCAGCCTATTTAAAGAGAAAGAACATGCTACTGTGTTGTTTGGTATCAGTGTGTGTACGACACTGAACACGGACCAGAGAAAGCAAAGGAGAGAGCTGTCTGAGGAGCTCAGAAAAAGATTATAGATAACCATGTTAAGGATAAAGGCTATTAGACCATCTCCAAGCAGCTTCATGTGGCTGTGATGCCAATATTATTAATAATTATAAGGTTAGTGGGATTGTAGCCAACCTCCCAGCATGTGGACAGATGATGAAATGTAACCTCAGAAGGATAGTGTGGATGGTGGAAAAAGAGCCAAGGAAACCATCTAAAACCATTCAAGTTGAGCTCCAACATCAAGGTATATGTCACCTTCTGATGGCACCATCTGTTGCATTTTGAACAATAATGGGCTCCATGGAAGGAGACCCAGGAGGGCTCCACTATTGACAGAAAAACATAAAAAAGCCAGAGTGGAATTCACCAAAATCCATGTTTACAAGCTGCAAAGGTTCTGGGGGAATGTCCTTTGGACTGATGAGACAAAACTGGAGCCTTTCGGCCAGTCACATCAAGCCAGACATGGAGGGGGCACCTTACCTACTGTGAGACATGGAGGGGGCACCTTACCTAGTGTGAGACATGGAGGGGGCACCTTACCTACTGTGAGACATGGAGGGG
>JAODUD010000082.1:6529829-6548826 GCA_026784285.1 Stomatorhinus walkeri | reverse complement strand
CCCCCCCCCCCCCCCCCCCCCCCCCCCCCCCCCCCCCCCCCCCGCATCAAGATATATTTTTCTGGCCCACAAATTTTGCCTGGAATGCCGGATTGCCAGTCCAGGTCTGTAATTGTACATATTGTACAGAGTAGTTAAAAATGGCCTCAGCTTGATAAAGGCCAGAATGGACAAAGATGGTCGGGCCCCCAACCAGAATGGCAGGCAGAAGCCCGAGATAGTGAGTGACACGCTCAACCTACATGGTCACAGTAAAGCAAAGCACCTATACAGACCCTGCCTAATGTAAAAGGGAGGGCTCTGTGTGAAACAGAAACTCACTCTGTCCCAAGTGGGCGGCTGTGAAAATTGGTACCTTTGGTGGTGTATATATGTAGTGATTACTACAGTAAGTCACCTACCCTGATGGCAGTGATGCATGTAGTCAATGGGCAGGGAAATTAATCAAAAGAAATGAAAAAGGCATCTAATAGAGCATCCAGACTCTCAATGAGGGGGAATAATTGCACCCTGTACTGTGAGCTGAAATAAGGCCGTAAACTTCCTCTCCGTGGACCCTGCAGTAAAGCTAAAATTCAGCCTGTACTGAGCCGTCTAACGGCCTGAGAGGCACTGGGAGCCGAACTCAGAACCTCTTGGCGAGGATGATGGACATGGCAATAGATGGGTGCTTGCGGAGTAGAGACTGGGAGAATCATTCTATGAACATATTTTATTATGCTTCAATGGCAAACAGCGTCTTCAGATTCTCTACACTTTAGCTGATGCCCTGTCTATGTGTGATTTCCCAGACGATTGTGTTGCTAAGTCCTGAAAAAAATACACAGCTTATCTCAAAAAACAGAAAAACCGATTAGTGGATTTTAAAATCTCTCTTTCTTGGAGCTTAATGAGTGGTGATGCCACTTTTTCTTCAGCCATATTAACAGATATATAACTGATTTCATCCTAAGATATAAACGACACCTTTGAGAAAGTGGCGTGCCATCACTCTCGCTGAAACGGCTTCACACTTTGAAACGGGCTGCGGTGACAGAGACGTTGGGGGACAATGACAGTCACAGTTCTAAAGGGAAAGCTACTGCAGTCATCTGTCTGATCTCAGTACACTCATGTTTATTTATATTTAGTTGTTTTGCTTACTATTTCCTGCCTTTCCACCGGATATTAATGCAAAATATCATTCATTGAGCAGAGTCTGCAAGGCTATTATCAGGCTACATCCATCCTGTTGGAGAAACCCACCAATCGGGATGCAGAACAGACTCACATGACTGCAGGATCGGGTGGGGAATGAGGAGTGATGGCGATGGGATTGACAGCACATGAGACTGGGAAAATTGGCTGTATGGGAGAAAAGCGGCACTGAAACTGGGCAGGGTTACCAACGCAAGGATGTAATGGTACTAAAGAATAAATAAACAAAATGCAGAAAAAGGGACAGGTGAATGGAAAGAGTGAAAAACTCTGCCAGCCTCTGGAGATGTCCAACAGGTCCAGCCCCCCATACACACACACACACACATGTCTGTTTTCATATCTTAGTGGGACTCTCATTTCCATGGGGAAAACCATAATACCAACCATGACAACCTTAACCACATTTGTGGTGACAAAATATCCATTATTTCAGAAGCATGACAAAACAGAAATAACTTTGCAAAATAAACCTTAAACCCAGTCATGGCACGACCGTCAGTGAACAGTTTAATGTGTTAAATTAACTTACGTTGATTGTCAGTGCTGCACATTTCAATGTAAATAAGTTCACAAACTAATCTCACTTTATATTCACAATTAATGATGATTTGGTTGGCTAGCTAGCTATCTAACAACATTGCGTTTATGGTTAGCTAGCTAGCTATCTATCAGCATTAAGTTTTTGGTTAGATAGCTAGCTATCTATCAGCGTTAAGTTTTTGGTTGGCTAGCTAGCTCTCTATCTATTAACGTTAAGTCTTTGGTTAGCTATCAAGCAATCTAACTATCAACGTTTTTGGTTGGCTAGCAAGCTATCTATCAGCATTACGTTTTTGGTTAGCTAGCTAGCTCTCTATCTATCAGCTTTAGGTTGACAAAATTAACAATATAAAGTAATCCATTCAAATGACTGTCATGAATTCAAATGTCAACTAATACATGTTTATAGATTACTTCACAAAACACCCTTTCATTGGTCAATTAGATGTCAAATGCTATCAGTAGACAAAGGAGAATAGATCTATTCCTATATATATCTATAGTTAAAGACAGTAATGATTTAAGGAGAGCTGTAAGGGAGATGCTTTAGGAGAAGAGAAACACAAGACGCTCCACGTGGAATGCGGCCCGTACATTGGGACAGTACACACTCCATGTTTTAATAAAACGCCACCATCACGAGAGAACAGGCTAGATGTCAGCTAGATGGCTAAGGGGGATCAGATCCCTGTTTGAGAGTTCAAAAAGGCGACATACATCATTAGCCAATGTAGTCTGAGCGAGCTACGTCAGCTGAGGCCTGGGGGAACGCCACCATCCAAGAGCTTCCCGAGGCTCTACAGCAAGTTTATGCCGCTGATGTCAATTTTTGGACTCTAGACGAGCCTTTGTTACTGACCTGACAAGCCTTTACATGAGAGCACGGTGTGATATGTAATCATAACTGGCATTCTCCCCACATTATGGGATGCCTTCGTCGGGAGCCTACACTACAAACGGTCACAATTCAATCGCTTCAACTAAATGGACTAGGGGAAATGTTAATTACCAGCTAATATGATAATAAAAGGGAAATTGAGTCAGGTTATTATTCAATTTCCAAAAACGTTTTTTTTTTACATTAATAACTATATATATATGCACTTGGATAGGTGTCTCATCTATTTCCCTTCAATAGCTCAGCGGGTATAGCAGCAGACTCTAAAAGCATATAGCTGGATATCCTTCGCTTGCTGGTTCAATACTGGCTCAAAGAAGCATGGATTTTATGGGGGAGGTGTGTGACTCAGTGGGTTAGGACACTGAGCCTGTGATCGGAAGGTCGGCTCTTCAAATCCCAGGGTCAGCACTGTGATTTCACCCCTGGGCCCCTGAGTAAATCCCTTAACCCCTGCAGTTCCAGAGAGTGATTGATCCAGCTTTCTCAGTTGTCCATTGTTTAGATAAAAGTGTCTGTGAATCCTTTAATGACATCAGAATGTAAACTTTGTTTATTCATTTCTCAGATAATAAAGGCAGAATAAGAATCAACAGGAAGGACCACATAAGGGTGTGTGTTTCATGGAGGGGGGAAGGAGTGGGGGAGGGTGAATTATCTCACCCCTTTGGAATAGAGAGTGACTTTGAGACTGTAATTAATGACATCGTCCTGAGCTGAGACTGTAACAAAAGGCCAAATCCAGTCGTGATACGTCCAGCGCAGCAAGCAAGCGAGAAAACAGCCTCTGAGATCACGTCCCCTCAAAGGGCGGACGGAGATGAATCTTCATTAAGATGCATTTATTCAAAGCTGATATGGATGGGTTCTGTGATTTAATGTATTTTTAAGTAAAAATAACTCTCAGCGGCTGTGTCAGGTGGGACGGTTCCAGTTAAATACCCCAGACGGCACAAAAATGAAGCACAGTTGCAGTGAAATGCAGAGAGCGCCATTGCAGACACCGCAATATTTAATGCGTTGACCATGGACAGAATGGACCATTTTCAGTTAAATATAACCCTATTTCCAATGAAGTTGGGATGCTGTGTAAAATGTAAATAAAAACAGAATTCAATTATTTGCAAATCATATAAAGCCATATTTAAAAATAGAATATAACCAACATATTAAATGTTGAAACTGAGAAATGTTACTGTTTTATGACTTATATGTGGTCAATTTAAATTTGCTGCCAGCGACACATTTCAAAAAAGTTGGGACAGGGGCAACAGAATACTGGAAGAGGTAGAGTCTCTCTGAAAGACTGCGTGGCCAAATAGTGCATTTAAGAGAAATTTTACTCATAATATTGCAAGGAATTTGGGAATTTCATCATATACAGTACGTAATATCATTGAAAGATTCAAGGGAAGCCAGAGAAATCTCTGTACATAAGGGACAAAGCCCAAAACTAATATTGGATAGTCGTGATCTTCAGGTCCTCAGGTGGCACTTCGTTAAAAAACAGGCACGATTCTATAGTGGAACTCACTGCATGGGCTCAGGGACGCTTCTAAAACTGAGCACAGTTTCTCGTTGCATCCACAAATGCAGGACGAAGCTCTACCATGAAAAGAAAAAGTCACATCTGAACATGGTCGAGAAACACCGGCGATTTCTCTGGGCCCGAGCACATTTAAGATGGACTCTGGCAAAATGGAAAACTGTCCCATGGTCTGACGAATCAAAATTTCAAATTCTTTTCAGAAACCATGGATGCTGCGTCCTTCAGGCTCCAGAGGAGAAGGACCATCCAGCTTGTTATCAACGGACAGTGCAGAAGCCAGCATCTGTGGCGGAATGGGGGGGCATTAGTGCCCATGGCTTGGGTAGCTTGTACACCTGGGAAGGCACCTTTAATGCTGAATGATTAATACAGGTTTTGGAGCAACATATGCTGCCATCCAGACAACGTCTTTTTCGGAGAAGGCCCTGTGTATTTCAGCAAGATGATGCCAAACTGCATGTATTACAACAGCCCAGCTCTGTAGTAGAAGAGTCCGGGTGCTAGACTGGCCAGCCTGCAGTCCAGAACTGTCACCCACTGACAACATTTGGTTGTAACAAAAAACACAAAAAATAACACAGTTGAAATCCAATATCAGCAAAGAATGGGACAACATTTCACTCAGGAACTGAAGTTTTGCATGTGTGCATCTCCTCACTTCCCTTACGTTTATAGCGTTGTTAAAAGAAGAGGTGAAGCAACAGAAGAGAAGCATGTCCATCCCAACGTTACTGAATTTCTTTGCTTGTCATAGACAATCATTTTTCTCAGTTTCAAGATTTGATATTCAAGATTGTCTTTGTTCTGTTTTCAATTTAATATGAGTTTATATGATTTGTAAATCATTGTAATCTGTTTTATTTACATTTTGCACAGCTTCCCAAACATTAGCTGTTTTCACGTTATTTTATGTCAAAATTAAAATTTTCAGACAATTTCACAGAATTCGTATTGTCTGTAATCACACATCAACAGCTTCTTATGTAGGCTATGTAAGAGCTGCTGAATTTTTAGGCGACTAAATGAAGTCCCCTTTCCCAAGGCTTACAAATGCAGCCCTACTAAAGTTTATAGCTTTCCATTTACATAATCAATACGCTCGATCAAAGCCACACTTTCCCTGCCTTTAATTGGAAAAGTGCTTTGCATAACCCCGAATAACTCAGCGCAACGTCCATATTGGCGCGTCACGGACGGTGGCGAAAGGTAAACGATTCACTCGCTTGCTCGTTCTGCAGGTGCCTGTCTGAGCTAATGAGAGCCTGTTAACATCTGCTGAGAGTCCACGGTCCCACAGCAGGAGCTGGGGATTACAGGGCAGACAGCCGCGGAAAACATCCTGGTATCTTTTGAATTCAGGGGATCTGAGTGCCACGGTGAAGAATGGGTGTGGGTGATGAATGGTGACATTCGTCCGTGTAGCAGAGCTGCGGCGTGCGCGTGCGTGACCGGGACACGGAGGTGCAGCATTATGCAGCACACCGGCAACTCTGGAATGCTCACGCTGAGAGATCGAGATGGACACGGACATTCCAGCTCCCTCGGAAGCTCTGGGAGTCTTCTGCAAATTGACAGCAGATCCCTGCCACCCATGAATGATGCACAACGTTTCAAAATCTGACATGTCAGGCGGCGCCAAGAAGTTGTACTGCCGCAATGCAAGCCCGCCCCACCCAGTCGGCAAATTTTCCTGCCAGCCGCTCCAGGCAGTACTAGGCTTGAGCGGTATCTTATTTTTAATATCATCATACCGTCCAGGCATTATATCACGGTATACGGTATTCTGAAAATATTTTTAAAAGCTCTCTGTAGCGGTATTTCCCAATAAAAAAATTTCCAAGCTTGTTGAGGTTTTTTGGAACGAAAATATTGCCGTATACAGCATTAGCTAGCCAGCACCCTGCCAGCTGTCTCTCTTATCTGCCTCTCTGAAATCAATGCGCCTCAGATGGGATGGCTGTGGACTTTATAGCGGAGAGGAGAACCGCCCCGTAGTCCAGTACCTTCAGTTCCAGTCTCATGTGTCGATGTGTCCAATTAGCGTAAAGAAAAAAAAGTTACTTTCTATTTTCCTTTCCAGTTAGTTGCTACAGTGAAACAGGATGGATTAAATTAAAAGAGAGGGGCACACTTGCTCCGTTGCAGCAGTATGTGGTAAAGTGATACAGTTACACCACTAAAAGCCAATCTTTATTTCATCATTTTCAAACCCTCAGTCTCCATCTGCTGATATAGACAGATTATTCTTGCCTGTAGGACTTACTCTTATATATAAAATATTTATGTTATTAGACGCCGATGCAGAAACCCTACTCTAGAAAACAATGTGGTTGCTATGGCAACTTATTTACTCCCAGTAAAAATCCCTTTATTAATAAATTAAAATGAAATTTCCTGCCAGTGCCTGAGCCATACCTCTTATGTTTTATCTAAATTGCTCTCCAGATAGGCCTGTTGTGAAATGCATAGACCAAAAGGTTGCTAGGTTACCGAATATGGCGGTCGTAATGAGTTTAACCAAATACAGAATTACCAATCGAAACAGGAATAATAAGCAGCTGATAAAACTCTTCGTAGGCTTCCACAGTCTCTCAGTCGGTGCCCTTTTGCTCGTCATGTTAGAATCCCTTCCATCAGGTGCTGCCTCTGAAGGACTTCCAGCCATTTCCTCTTTATTCAGACAAAGCTCTCTTGGAATTTTCTGTCTCACCAGTGGCCATCTGCCCCAGTACCGTGGCAGACTTGCATTTTCAATGCACTTGGGTTATAGACCATACGGTCCATCAGTACATTCATTGAGTATTCATTGAATATCTGTTCATATTTCAAAATATCAGGAAGATGACAAGAGCCATGATTGGGACCTTTAAGTCACAGTTTAAGTTCCTGAAAGGACCATCCATCCATCCATCCATCCAGCTCTTTTCCTGGTCAGGATTGCGGGGGTGGGGTCGGGGGGCTAACACAGGCAGGAGTACACCCTAGACAGGATGCAGACTAAGACATCTAGCAGCAATTTGTCTGAGACTGAATAAGAATCTCAAACAGCCAGCACATAATGACTGTGTAGTCTTAAGAATGATCAGCACATAATGACTGTGTAGTCTTAAGAATGATCAGCACATAATGACTGTGTAGTCTAAAGAATGATCAGCACATACAGTAATGACTGTGTAGTCATAAGAATGATCAGCACATAATGACTGTGTAGTCTAAAGAATGATCAGCACATAATGACTGTGTAGTCTAAAGAATGATCAGCACATAATGACTGTGTAGTCTTAAGAATGATCAGCACATAATGACTGTGTAGTCTAAAGAATGATCAGCACATAATGACTGTGTAGTCTTAAGAATGATCAGCACATAATGACTGTGTAGTCTAAAGAATTATCAGCACATAATGACTGTGTAGTCTAAAGAATGATGGCAACAAATGCAAATTATTATGACGCACAGCTCCAAACGTGCTTCGTGCTGAAAACCGCTAAATGTATACACATAATTAACATTTCCAACATTGAATTCCCTCTGAATTAAGTTTGGCATGAGACTCGAATCGCTCCATATTAGCCGACGAGCTAGCAGCGGCACACTCCTGCTTTCAGTTATTTATTCTCCTCCCATTAGCAAATGCTTCTCTGTTCATTTCGTCCGAGGGCCTGGGGAGTGTTATTATGGGATGCGTGCGTGTGAAGGAGTATTGCGAATTAATCGGAATCCGACATGCACAAAAAGACCTTCCGATATCTTGCACTGTGGAAATGGCCAGACTGCTCCAAATATGACATCTGGCGTCACGTTACTGAGCGGCGAGGAGACATGATGCCCCACAATGGTAAAGACTGGGTCAGAAGCAAACCTCGGCTAAAGAGAGCCCCCTCCACAGAGCATAGAGCTGGATCAGCTCCAGTGGATCCTTGACATGTCTGAACAGGTCTACAACGTCCCCCTGGATCACTTGGATCTCCACAAACACTTCACTATGGCCGATTGTACAGTGATACAGATTGTACCCTTTACTGAGCATGAAAGCTGGAATGGCTTCAGTGGATCCATGACACACGTGATTGGAACACTGTGTCTCCCTGATCTCTTCAGGCAGCAAACTTCAGTGAGATCAATTCATGATGCCAGGGGCTGATTTATTAACGAAAGGAGAGATGAAGCTTCAGGGCCCATGTTGGGTGGAATTATAAAGGCGACTGAGAAGGTATAGTAACCCCCCCCCCCCCCCCCACACACACACACACACACACTGTATTTCAGCCTCATCTCTCCCAGCACCATCTTATGCCAAAAGTAGCAGCTTGGGTGGAGGCAGAGATGGTGATATGACTGCTTCAGCCTATGGCGGAGCTTCAGAGTGGGCCCCACTATAACCAGTAGATGAGATGCCCGGAGAGACTGGACTCACATGAGAAGCAGGCCTTCAAAAGGCCAGAGATCTGAGATGGCGTGAAAAGGCATGTATTGCTTCACTCCAGGACAGGTGAATCAGGAACAGACCTCACAGTGCTGATAAATTACAAACACCAATTATACACTGATAGCCAGCACATGTTTGGGACTCAAAGCTTACATTTGAGGTTGTTGACAGATTGTGAAATGACTGGGCTAGCTAGAGAACACCTGACAACAGAAGACAATTAGCACTGCTCTCCATGCCGCACCTATGCATCAAAAATAGAGCATTCAAATGAAAGCTAAAACAAAAAAAATCCTTACTCTGTAAAATAAGAGGTGCGATGATGCTGTGTGTTGCATCTGAAACGCCCTTTTAAGTAACTGCAATCTTTCTGAGAAATACCCCAGATGTTGTATCACATGATCTGATGAATAGCACATAAACTGCGATACCCTTCCGGCAGATAAGCAGCAGAATACACACGGCCGCTCTTTGTGTGTTTATGTTTCTAGGCCTGCCGTACAAACTGGCTTGTTGTTTCATGCGGAGGGCAAACCATCAATGATCAGCGCCGCTGAGACAGATGCTGTTTCAAGAAAACACTTTGGTGTCATCTGAATATCCATAAATGTTTACGTGTCTCGTACTGCTGCCAAATGACCACGGCAGGCCAGACAGCGCAGGGAAAATAGATTTTTATAATTACAGATCTTGAATGAAGTCCAAGGCAGCAAGTGCGATGAGTGAATTTCTGAGTGTAATAGCTTTGTAGATAATTATGGATTTTTTGCTGTACATTTTCACTCAATTTCCCAAAAAATTTTACTCACTTTTTAATTACTTTTCACAGAAAACGATACCTATAGGATACCTACTATATTTTGAAACTGCTCTAAATTGCAGAAAAGTAAATGATACACAAATAAGCATCAAAACCCTTAGATCAGCTAGGTTGAGCTCTTCTGGATACAATCTGAACAATAGACAGACATATTGGCTGAATATCTAGCCCCAAGACCCAAGGAAGGGCTTCTCTGTTGTTTCTTTTAAAACTCATTATTCTGATCTGTTGCAATGAAATATCATTTTCTATAGACATTCATGCTTTCTTTGGATTCACAAGCTGAATAACAGAAATAAATACATTTGATTGATCTTAATATTTTGTGTCATGTCGAGCTCTCTCTTCCTCCACAGCTTTTTGAAGGTTTTTTCAAGGTCGAAGATGTGGTAGACAGGTCTCACGAGCGATCAGCACATGTCCTCTATCAGCGGCACGCCCTAGCGGTGCCTCTGGGATGCACGTGGCGTCTCCTGGTCTTTTTCATGCACCATTGATCACTGCAGATTTCTCAGTGCTTGCGGGCACCACTACTCATTCATACCCGTCCCTCCTTCTGCTGGCATGCTGATCATCTCCATGGCAGATTCCTCCAAAGACATGCTCAAAGATGAGCTCAAAGATGAGCATGATCCTCCAAAGACAGGATGCAGTGAAAAGATGAGTGTGAAACTGGGACACTGATCATCTCTGTGCCGTGTTCCTCCAAAAACAGGATGCCGTTAAAGGATGATTGTGAAACTGGGACACTGATCATGTCTGTGCCACATGTTCCTGCAAAAACAGGATGCAGTGAAAGGATGAGTGTGAAATCGGGACACTGATCATCTCTGTGCCGTGTTCCTCCAAAGACAGGATGCAGTGAAAGGATGAGTGTGAAACTAGGACACTGATCATCGCTGTGCCATGTTCCTCCAAAAACAGGATGCAGTGAAAAGATGAGCGTGAAATCGGGACACTGATCATCGCTGTGCCATGTTCCTCCAAAGACAGGATGCAGTGAAAAGATGAGCGTGAAATCGGGACACTGATCATCGCTGTGCCATGTTCCTCCAAAAACAGGATGCAGTGAAAAGATGAGCGTGAAATCGGGACACTGATCATCGCTGTGCCATGTTCCTCCAAAGACAGGATGCAGTGAAAAGATGAGCGTGAAACAGGCATGCTGATCATATCCATGCCAAGTAAATACAAAGAAAAATATACAAAGAGACAGCGCCAACTGGACCAATGTTGTTGCCTTCATCTTCCACTTATCAGCGTATCAATGCAAGGTGTCCCCTTGTGGGTCGTGGCTGAATTCTACACCACACCTGCCCCCTTTGTAAAAGGAGGTAAAACTGACCAGCCCTGTTTTGCTGACAAGAAATAAGATGAAAACAGTGAAACAGTGATGAGAATATAAACAACAATCTCCCACACTGCTCAACAGCAAACCTAAAAATAACGGCAAATTTATATTTCGTGTTGACCTAAAAAAAGGTCAGTGGGAGGATTTTCGGCAAACAAACAATTATGATTTTGCAGGAACATCAGCTGCAGGATGTTGCTTGATACCCATCAACATACACACAAGGTACATGAGTCCCAGTATCAGAATGAAAATGATACTTCCACGGTGCCTTTCAGTTCACGGATGTTATAACTTGATATTGTTGTACAGGTAACAAAAAGATCTTCTGATTCCAATTGAAGCTAAATCAAAACCTTGCGATTTAGATAAAGCTATTTCACAAAAGAGAATCTATATGTAGTGCAGTTTGGGTCAGACTAGGAGAGACGTGAGCTATTTTACAATGCTGCCAAAGACAGGTGCTGCATTTAACAGGCCGTTCAGATACTGTACAGGCATTTCCTTAACATTTCAGGCTGACGATCATTCATGCTGTCATACAAATAAAGCTGAAAACATCCATGTATCACCATCCTTATGACCTTTTCACGCTCCAAGACTGTATTCACTTTTGCAAAGTGCAATGATTAATTCTAAATTGGCCATTTGGGAAACAAATGTTTACCTCAGTTGTACACGTTTAGGAATCCATACAAAGAGGTACATTCTTCAGGCTCAAACCCTTTTACTCACTGCTTGAGGGAGATATTTGCTGCTGGCAGTGTATTACGAAATTAGCTTTCCAGTTGTGAATCTTTTCATGGATACATGTAGATGCAATAATTAACACCCAGGATTACACTGTAATCAGCCCCCTCTACAAATGGAAGAGCTGAACTGCAGTTGAACTTAGTTTTGTATTCATCAACATTGCACTCAGTAGCATAATCATCTCACTAATATAAGCATTGGATTGTTTCTTAGTGAAACTGTCCATATGAATTGTAATGGCTGCTGGAAATATGTTTTCAGTTATAAGGTTGGAAAATGGGGTTTTAGTGTTTTTATTAAACGTAATATTTTACTGAAATACATAGCTAACATCGATGCTCACATTGTATTAAAAAGCCATTTCCTAGCTCGCATCTGTTCATCCAAATCCATAGCTCATGGCTGCATGACCAATGCTATTCTATAGTCAGTTAGCAGAAATAACAGCTGTTTAACGAACTGCCATTCTGCCTCCCAGATTCAAATGATACAGAAACCATACTGTGTTGATCACCGGTCCACTGACTCGCATTTCTGCTGTCAGTCAAGGTTTCATACTAAGAAAAGCCACATAAATATCCTTATATTAAAAGAGATTGTTTTCCAGATGGCTGCAGGGTAAGATGGCGGAACGGTCCACGAAAAGCAAATAGGGCCTGATCCCAGCACATGCTGTCAACGGTACCGAAGACATTACACAGTGTTTAAGCAGCCAGATAGCAGGCAGGAAGTGCCATTATAAAGGAGGGAGCTTGTCGTGCTAACAACCCAATTAGCACTGGCATATTCAGAACACCCAGCGAGTGCTAAACCCGTGTTTATTTCATTCATGTCCATCAGTAGGAAACAGGAAGCCGTTAGCATGTTTGCATCATCTGTACATGTAGTAGTGTGCAGTAGGGTGACCACCTGATCCATGTCATGAGCTATAATGAGGTCTTCCAAACTACTTTAAACATGAAAGGTTCCCACGCTCAGCTAAATAGTTCAGTTCTCCTTGTACTTTTACTGGTTCGTTTCCTTGATTGACAGGTTCATCCAACTGTTTCACATCAACATCAGTGACTCGTGCGTGATTATAGGAGACTGACCAAACAGATGCATAAAGGACTCAGTGCTTAAGTGAAATCCAGGTCCTTTTAATTGAAATGGTTGAAATGGTAGTTTTAAAACCCCCATCCTTCTACAGAACCACCTCCTCTACAATCTGATGTATTATCTCTCTTCATTTTTCATTTTGACCTACGAACATGTATGTGCAAATAAAACTCCCCAAGAGCTCTCTTCAGATAGAAGGGGGGGGGGGGGGGGATTCAAACCCCAAGTCCTGGAGGAGTGAGGCGACAGTGTCACCCTAACTTTAAGTCAGCATTCGAAAATAGCAAAAGTGTTTGTGGAAGGGGAGGAAAACAACCACACGACTCAACAGATATTAGCTGCTCTCTACTTTTCCCTGTTCTTTTTATTCCCCATCTCTCTACAACACATACATCACAAACACATTGTGAAAGGCAAGGCGTTTATGAGAGGTGAGGCCTGAGTCATTCCATCCCCGACACACTGTCAGTGCAAAAATAACGAAACGTCTCTCAGTCTCTGGTGTGTCTCTTGCGGTTGGAGACAGAGAATGATTTCAGCTATAAAAAGCTAGCCCGGAGACGGGGAGGGCGCCCTCACCTCAGCCCTGGCTCCCCCAGCCAGAAAAAGGCCAAAACAACCCATGGGACACACCAGAGGATTCCCTCTTCTTTAGTGCTGGCTTAGCGTGAAGCTGCTTTTGTAAAATTACCCATGTTGCTTCATGTATTCGGTCACAAAAATGCAGAGAATCCCTAAGCACAGTCCTTCAGTCCTAACTTCCGCTACATATCATCTCTGTTACTGCTGGAAAGCGGAATAATCATTTTTAGAAGCAGAAAAAGTGTCAAGGGTAGGAAAGGTACGTCACAGGAGCATCAGTGTGCGAGACCTGGCGAACATCATAGGCGACCTGTACATAATGACAGTGTAATGAGAGTGGAGCGTGTCCCCCTACAATTTCAGTGCCTCAGTGATCTTTACATGTTACGAAATACAATAAATATGAAATAGTATGTTAAATATCTGAAATATACACATTTTGCTGTACGTGCATTTGGGGTATCTGTTTTACTCCTTATTCCAATACATTTTCCAAGAATCGCATGTAACAGTATCATAAAAACACGAAATGCACAAATTTTCAATATTCGTCTGATGTTTTTATATAATGCAACTTACAATAGAGGAATAGGTCACAACGCGTACGCCCTCCCCAGGCCTAACAATCTTTGCATCGTTGGCTGAAGGCTCTACGCACTGAGCGACTGGAACAGACAGGGTCAGCCCCATTTTTTTCTAGCATTGTATATGGATGTATTCACCACAATGGATACAGCTTTCATGGTATGAATATAGATGACTCCAAGCAAATCATGCATCAACTGAGTCTCTCTGTGTACAATGTCTTCCACTCATCAGACGGTCCGGCTGTACAGGAAGACCTCCTGGTTTATCTGTGAGACTCCTTTCACCCGACTGAGCAAGGCAACTCCGGCCCACAAATCAGTACACCAAGGACTTCTGGATTGAGGGGTCAAAAAAACCTCATATGAACTGCAAATAATAACGGCCGGAGCTGCAGGGGGCGACGTGGAGCAGAGGAAGGCGAAAGGTTCACTGGTTTTACGAGGAGGTGACAAGTCCTTCGGTTTAATCGTTCGTCGTGTGTTAGTGTTTTATTTTACTGGGAACCGTATTATAGCACCGAGTTTTATATGTCAGTCTGAAGCAGTTATTAAAAATGATTATAAAGAGCTTTCAGTGGCTTCTCAGAAATAGCCTGCTGGCTTGGAATGCTAATGATTACGGTCCCGGTGTTCAATGTGAATAACAAGTTCAAATTAAGGTGTTTTTTCAAATGGTGAAAGTTTATATGCTGTGAAGGTGGAATTCGATTGCCGTCTCCGATCAGCGTTCACGCTGTTCCTTCAATGCTGAGATTGTAATGCCTCATGTCGACACCGGAGTCAAACAGGTCAGCGGCCACGTTGATGTAAATATTACCCCCCAGTCCCCCCCACAAGGCTCCGCTCACCTCAGCGATGAGGAATGTGTGACAATAAACACTATTTGCATATCACTCAATTACTCAGGCGAGCTTAGCGTTTTAGCACAATTAGCTCCTGCAGCCACCCTCTGGCTAGGCTTCGCGGCAGCTGTTGCCGTGGCAAGTGCATGATGGGACTTCCTGACTCGCGAGCCCTTTTAAAGCTGCTAATATCTTTGATGTTATCATAATTATATGTTTGCATCCTAAGCAGGAGTGACAGTTCTTCTGTTGATACAAAGACACACGGCTAACCCTGCCACTGATATCACATGTCGGCAGTTAATTATACGTGAAAAAGGTCAATGTGTTGCTACGGAAATGAACTATCGCTGCCCATTAAAGACGTATCCTGCTTGTTCCAAGTCTTGTATTGGGCTTTGGCCTTTCATGCTATGCAGTTTTCATAAATACACCGTAAAATCTGACCTTTATTATGAGAAGTTATATCACCATTGTACTCTCAGGCAAGGCCCTTAACCCTCATTTCTACAGGGAAACTGGGCGAGTGGGATCTCTGATTCTCTCTTGCACGTTGCTCATGGGAAAAAAAAAAAGTCTGATAAATAAATAAAGGCAAATGCGAGTTAATAAATAGCAAATAAAAAGAGGTCGATGTGCACGTTGAATTAATAGAGAGGGAAAAAGAAACATAATATTCCATATTACGTATTAACAGCGTTTATGGCAGACTCGTTGACATTAATAACTGTGAAGTGATGGATCACAGATATTTTGCTAATGGACATAAATAATCAGAAAACACTGGTCTGTTAGTTTAGCGTGGACAGATGCAGTAGACTGACTTTTAAGGCTGACGGCAGTTCATGCCAGGTAACGATGCCTGTCCTCATGGTGTCTGCTGTTCGCCTGAGAACGTCTGAGCGCACAGGTCATGGCTGATCATGCAGAAAGCCCTCGGAATACCAAGTCGGGAGCTCTGCAACAAAATCTATGCAGCAGAACCCAAGAATATATGTGGACAGATTGCTATTATTATTAGCGTGACTATTAATACTGTGACGCTGTGGTTGACCTCCAGGATCTGCATTTCTCCCCAGGAGACGTAAAGACGCTGAGCCATATCATGAGGCTGCAGCTGAAATCCGCAGTATTAGCGCTGGGCACGTAAATACGAGGCTGAGGTTGTCTATGTTGCAGTCTTTTCCAGGTTTTTGTCGCCCTTAGAAATGCCTTTAGAAATGTGAATGTCAGAAGCCCCTGGCTCTCTGTACTTCCCAAGAAGAGCTCTAAGTCCCCATACGAGTTGTGATATATTTTCAAGCCATAAATTCTTTTTTATGATCCTGGACTGCCCCACCCCCCCGCATTCATAGGTTTTACCTTGTATTTTTTGCATAACAAGTGAAATCAAAATGGCTCCCCTAACTTAGACCTAACTGAACTTTCTTGGAGTTGTGTTACTTTAACCTTTATAGATTATGCTACGTTTAGAGGATTTCTAGAAACTGCATCACAAACGCTGGCCAATCACGGTGCTCGCTGACGTGGCCTGTACCAACCAGAACCCCAGTGATAGGGTCAATCTGGACTCAACTGTAAGCCGGCTCGTTCCTTGATTGCCCCTTCCCCTGTCACTCACTGACTGAAAACATATCAGTGGCAAATGTTCGGGTTGGCCCCTACGTATAAGTTATGGCCCCTCCACGGCCCCCACCTTAAAAAAATCCTCAAACTGCCCTTGCAAGGGCCGTTGCTCTGACCCCGCTATTGCTCATAACAGACAAGATGCATTTACTGGATGATTTTCCAGATTCACCTTTCACTGGCAGACAAAGAACAGCCTTCCGTAGGTCTCTACACTGCATACCATCAACGTCCTCATAATAAGGCGCCTTAGGGCAGCGTTCAGCTCTGTGGCACAAAATTAATTTCAAAACCCCTTTAAGAATCCGTTTGCAGATAAGGGAGCATTTTACACACTAAGAGCTTAAACGTATTGTAACAGAGGCTAATTAATGTCAAACAATTCAGACAAATGTAGTTTCAAACAATGAGTCCATGCAACAAGGAAGGATATATACACAAGTGTCTTCATCAGATGTTTCTCTTTTATATCTGGCCAATGTTTATCGAAAGCATGAAGCCAGTATTTCATGCTTTTTAACTAAAGGCTACATTAGCATAACATTCTTGCAAAGCTATAAGTTTGCTTTACATATCCTGTACTTCCCGGCATCTCACGCTAATTTAATGACCTAATTTCTACGTTCCAGGTGAAGCTCTCCCAGATGTGTGCCTCCGATTTAAAACGATGCTAAGTATATTTCCCTCAGCCTCGCAGAAAATCAAATTTTGGTTCCACTCCGATGGGTTCCACTGGCTCCGGTACGCCGGCCGTGGCGCTGCTTGCCGCCGGTGAGCGCAGTACAGGTTCGCTTGAGAGGGAAGTCACGTTCTTACCCTGAAGGACATCGGGGAAAATTCAGGGGAATTTAATTGATGCGTTGAATGGCAGTGCTCCATCTGTGTCCCATCTGCTTGCTTTGTAGTCACGGTAGAGCTCACCTCTTTCGAAAATCTCATTCTTCTGACAACAGAACGGCGAGAACGTACGCATAAACAACTGGAGAGCGGCCACGAGTCTCTGAAACCACCCATTCCGTCTGCAGACCAGTCATGTCACTGTCCATCCTTGACATGAAAAAGGTGTGAGTCTTTATACAAACATGCAAAGAAAAGGTGTGAAGACGTCTTTCACAATTACAGGCTGCGACACAAAGTATGAAGACAGATTGCAAGTCATATGCATTCTTCAAAAATAGCTGTAGGCAGAATAATAAAGTGAAGAAATTCATGCAAGTGCATTGTCCTTACAAAGGCCTCCATTAGCAGCAGCGCAGGGACCAGAGAGACAGGGTAGACATGCCCCCCCCACTAATTAATTTGGCTTCATTCATTCCCATAATAAATAAACATTTGTATTTGAATTATGTGTTGTGTTCTTCTCTGGTATCAAACTCTCCACCACGTCGATGACCATTAGGGACCCATTCCTTGTTCTGGGTATTACATCTGATGTCTGCTGCTTCTTGGCCATGAGACACATATTCCACACTTCATCACGACCTGAGACACGTCCCGGCTGCTGTTTGGGGGGGGTGTTACACATAAGCGTCGGTCAGTGGCTCGGCCAGGCACTCCATTAACTTGCAGTGAATTACACCCCCTCTCTAGGTCCCCTAGGGTCACACAGCTAATACAATTTGGTAATCCTCAGCAAAGGACCCCAGGGGCAAAACTGCAGACTAAGTAGAACCTGCCAATAGCAGTCCAGGCCTCTTATAAGCCTTAAAACCTTGTAATAAACCACAGGTCCCTCAAATTAAGCAACAAGTCTAAGGGCCTCCTTTATCTTCAACATTCCAACAACGTAATCCAAATCTTCTGGTTTGACGCATCACACTCCTCAAAACGACACGTGATATTTTCCTCCTAGCCATGCAATTTGGCAGAAAAAAAAAGCCCAGCTCTTCGCACACTGGTTAGACTGAGAAGGCATGACGTGGAGTTCTGAGCAAATCCACGCTCGGACGTCTGGTCGTTTAAAGTCGATGAACTGGTAGCAGGATCCAACAACTGAGATATAGTCCATATATAATGGTAACTGAGCGTTAATGAAGGTCCTTGTAGAAATCTGTACATGTGACTGTACAAAGTACAGTAGAACCAGTAGAAAATAGAGCAGAATTTTAGATTTCAGGTAATAAGTGAAGAACGATGCCGGCAGAGAAGAGCTGGTTTACATTCACCTGTAATAGCGGCTGTAAAAGCTGATATGATCATGGTTCATTTATCACTAACGGCGGCCCCCCAGTGTTTTGCACATCACAATTCCAGCTCACCCTTGTCGTACTAAATGAAAGAACCTTATTAGCTGCTTCGTTTTTGATCTCCTTCATGTTCATGGTTCCGTGGAAGTACAGTGTGAATGGGGGGGGGGGGGATCATGTCCTCCCCGGGCTGCGGCTCCTGTGCTTCTGCCCGGGTTACCTGCTGCTGAGGTGAACTTCCCAGGCTTCCTGTCATCCTCGGTGTGTGAGTGTGTGCCTGTTGCCTATTCTGGAAATACAGGCGGCGTACGAGTGCGTGACGCTGGAACGATCTGCCCGGCTGCATTTGGAGCCATGAATGCGTTTCCATTGGTCGCTACCTTCCGTGAATTTCAATGAACTGGCTGCAATCTGTGATCTTTCAGAAACCTTTTGTTCATTCAAAGCGGCGGACCCCTACGGGGGTGGGGGGGGGGGGGGGGGGGGGGGGGGGGGGGGGGGGGGGGGGGGGGGGGGGGGGGGGGGGGGGGGGGGGG
>JAODUD010000082.1:6471333-6486147 GCA_026784285.1 Stomatorhinus walkeri | reverse complement strand
ACACAGGATAGACAGACGGCTATACACACTGCACAGACAGACAGATATAAACACTGCCCAAACAGACAGACATACACACGGCACAGAGAGATGGATATACATGCAGATGTGCACAAATAGGTAGGTTCCAGTGAGTGCAAGCGTGTAGAGCGGATTGATTTTCTGCTCGTGGCCACATACGCACGCATGGTTTTTATGTGGGCGAGTTCTGAGACTAATTAAATGCCATACAATGGGTATGCAAGAGTTGCTATTAACTCTAAATGCTGAAACAACATCTCCTTACAGCTGAAGTGTGTTATTTTCATTGCTAATAAGATTAAACACCAGTAGTGAAAGGGCTTGAACCACAAAAATGATTGGTATCCATCACTGTCTGTGTACTGGACATCAAGACTCTGATTAAAAACTCCACGGCTTGCTTTTGTTAAAACATATTACAGCCGCAAAACTGAATATTGAATATGAGGCTAACTTTACCACAGTATAACAAGAATGCCTTTCTAAGATATTCTAAACTTGAATTAGAATTTTATGAGATGTGTTTGCGTTCCATGTTAATGAGCTAGTGTGCACAATGTAATTTCTTGTTCCCTCACGAAAATATATTGTGCACACAAGTTAATTTATTGGGTCACACTTTCCTTGAGGGGACATGAATAATGTAGTAGTAGTTCATGCTTACTTAATGCATTAATTAACCAGTTACTAAGTGTTAGGTACTGATCCTATGCTTGTTCATCAATCAATCATGACAGTTCATGTATTCTATTCAGGCAGTATATTAGTTAACAGTTAACTAATTAGTTAATAATGGTAAAACTTCACTTGCGGCAAAAATTACTTAACTGATTCACTGCTCGATAACAAATCATGAGCTAATACAGGTTTCCCCATGAAAAACATGAACTGTCATGACTTATTAATGATGAATGGACCTGGGATCAGTACCTAACAAACACGTAGTTACTGGTTAATTAATGCATTAAATAAGGTTGCACTACTTTGTTATTCATGTCCCATTAAGTAGCGTGTTACCATTTGTCATTCATTCAAGACGATATCCTTTGCCACAAAAAAATTATACTGTGCGCACAATATGAAAAAATATTTTTAGAACACAGATCAACGTTACTACCTAATGGCAGCAAAACTGCCGACTGTCACAAAGTTCTTACATCGTCTAGCATGTCAGCACCCACAAACATGCATACAGAGATCTATACGAACAGCACAGAGAGACCAGCAAAGAGATAAAACTAAAAGGTGGTGTCTCCTGCCTTAAATCTCAGCCATTTTCTGTATCTAACATGCGGGGCTCCTCAGACCCCAAGCCGACAGGTTCCGCAGGCCTTTAGTAAATCGAGGGTGGGCCCCCTGCCACTGACCGCACCAGGAAGTGTGGAAAGGGCACTGCTTCCATCTCAGTGCCTGACCAATTTATTTCAGCCTCTGGCATGCTCACTGGGAGCTTTGGGCAAGGATGATGTAAAGCGCTTTGAGACAATATAATGTTATGAACCAGCACTATGCAAATATAATTGAACTGAATTGAATTTAATTTGATTGAACTGAACTGAATATCAAACCCATGTTAGGATTTTCCTTCTTTTTATTTTCTATTCATTTATCTGCTAGGAAAAAACCCATCTCACTGCTTAACAGAAAAAGTACTTAACATTTTCAAGACAAATGCATTGAGAAGATTGTATTTTGAGTTCCAAGGAGGATTTTGTCACGGCTTTTGAGAGTGCCAATATGTAGGTAAATACACACAGACGTACACCCACGCAAGGACATTTTATTTGATCTATTTGAATTTGATTGAACATTTTGTGCTAGATAATTAATGGTGTGCTCATTTCCTTAATTTTTATTTCCTTTAATATGGAAACAAATGATGGCACATGTTTGTTGATGTTATTTAAGACAGGAGTGTAGCATGCTGGGGAATGTGTACCCATAGAGAGTGCCGTACCTCAGACACTGATCCTAACTGCATTACTGGAAAGGTCTGATATAAAGGACCACTACAGCAGAGATTAACCATGAATCAACACAGCACTGTGCCATGTCACAAGACCTAATAGGCTCATCGTTTTTCAGACTGATCCCCCACTAACGTGGAATAGAACCTGGGCTAGCGACATGGGAAGAACATGCAAACTCCACACACAGAGCAGTGGTGAGACTGAATCCATCAAATTTGCAGCAGGGATACCAGGGTGCTACAATCAGATGGTGAACATTAAGCTAGCATTAAACTTAATGCAAACCCTAAGCGTAATGCTAATGCCAACCATAATCGTAATGCTAATGTCGACGCTAACTGTAATGTTAATGCGGATCCTAACCGCCATGCTAATACATAACCCCAACCTTATGCTTAACCCTAATCCCCTCTTTAACCCTAAAATGTATGTAATGTGTGATGAGACACAGCGTATCAAGCTCTGGCGTCTATGAAGCCACATAGCCAAAGATCTGACTTGCCGGTCCAATTCATCTAACAGATGCCTGAGACACACACCCGATCGTCTACATCATGCAGCATAAAATGGGATTCACTGGACTGGGTCAGCTCCTTCCATCGCACCAAGGTCCAATTTCAGTGCTTCACAGCCCAACTGTTTGGGCTTTTGCCAGGTCTGACTGGCCTACCGTTATGTACACCAGGCCTTTGCACACATCCAACATTATTCGCGTCACATAATGTTCATAATGTTTTGGCTCATCAGTATACAAACAGATCAAACATTTATTGAAAAATCAATAGCCATGTTTCTATACCAGCCTCATTCCATTTGACAGAGATTCACAGCCCAAAGCTGCTCTGAGTGAATGACTGAATGTATCCCATCTCGATTTCAGCCCCATTGAATAGTCTTGTGGAAAATGTTGTACATCAGCAGTTTAAGTCGTCTCACACTATGGGCAAATATACCACAAAGGATAGATTAAAGAAAAAAAAAGATCACGAATTGTAACTAGCAGGAGCTGAAACATGCATCTAATAAACATACTTTCAGTACGTGTTTGTATTCTGTGTGATGCTTCCATCGATAGGCTCCTAAGTATTATGCGTTATGCATTTTTCAAGCCGCTAGTTAATTCAAATTCCAGCTTGTCAATCAAAATGGACTAAAAACACATTCTTCTGCTTTAAGCCAATCAGAATGGACTGAAAATGCATTATCCTGCTTTAAGCCAATCAGAATGGACTGAAAACGCATTCTCCTGCTTTAAGCCAATCAAAATGGACTGAAAACAAACCCCATCCATCCATCCATTTTCTATACCCGCTTATCCTACTGGGTCACGGGGGGTCCGGAGCCTACCCGGAAGCAACGGGCACGAGGCAGGGAGCAACTCTGGACAGGGGGCCAGCCCATCACAGGGCACACTCATATACCATTCTCTCTCACACACACACACACGGGCAATTTAGCAACTCCAATCAGCCTCAGCATGTGTTTGGACTGTGGGGGGAAACCGGAGTACCCGGAGGAAACCCCACCACGGCACAGGGAGAACATGCAAACTCCACACACACAGAACCTAGGCAGGGACTCAAACCCAGGCCCTAGAGGTGTGAGGCAACAGTGCTAACCACTGCACCGCCATGCCACCCCCTGAAAACAAATTATCCAGCTTAAAGCCAATCAAAATAGATTGACATTGCATTCTCCAGCTGAAGTCTGACTTTTTCTCTTGAGGAAGGGATCAGACACATTTTATCAAGCAACAATTGCTTATATTGGTGATTTCCCATTTGCAAACTAATTTATTCATGGAGGAAAGCAAACTACTAAAGATAAGGAGGCACTACAGAAGTGTGGTTTCTGAGTATTTCAGACAATGAATATTCCAAAGGTTACAAAAAAATTGTATAGTCAGAGAGGCTATAAAGGGGTCTGGACTGCCTGAGCATTTTCCCCTTTGGCCTGTAGAGAGTGAGGAGTGTCTTTCCTTTAAAGGTACTGAATCCTATTTTTATGCTTTTGATTTTTGAGCGCCCATGGCTACCAACACCCCCCCCACAGTCAACAAAATTTTTGCTATCTCTTCTGAAAAGTGATGCACGTTTTTGAGACAGTCCCCGGTGTATTTGGGGTTTAAAGGCCTTGCTCAAAGTGCCAGGGGTGACATCACTGTGCCAACTCCGGGACCTAAACCAGCAACCATCCGATCACAGGCACTGCGTCCTAACCTAATGGGCCATCACCCGCCCCCACCAAAAGAAAAAATCTACATTTCATGCTTCTACCCATTTTGAAACCGGGGACCGTTCATACAGATAGCAAACATGATTACCACTACGCTACAGAAACCCTGATAAGATTTTCTGCCGGTACACAATGGACACCGGCAATGAAGACGGTGTCATCGCAAAGGTCAAGTGAAAGGCATCATCTCCTGGGAGCATTTGTGGATGAAAGCTTATACTGCCAATACGATGTCAGTTATTTTTCTTTGAAATACCAGGCAAAACTCGCGGTCAAAGTGTCAATCGAAAGAGCAAGCAGGGAGGTATGTGAAGTGCAGGGCGTTGAGACCACACACGGAGATACCGTAGCGAGTGTGCAGTCCCCTTATTACACCCGAGTAAACTTTTGCGAATGAATTTGTGGGGGCTACACTGCAGGCATGAGCTGAAGGTTAGATGGGTTACCTTTCACCCCGGCTGCATTGAACCCATGACAGGTCTGCTGTGTCCTGCGAAGCAGCCCGTAGGCATGACTCCATCAGGGCTCCATCAAGGGGAAGGATTCTTTCATGACGTGGAGTGAATTTTTCTGCCTTGACCCCAGTAGCTGAATGAAGTCCACTCTGCCCTACTGGGTGCAGAGGTGCAGGACGGTGGTTAATTATCAGTAAATCCAAAGCTACTCTGAATGATCGTGTTACAGGTCACTCAAGGAGGCACGGAAGTAATGTATAAGTAAAGCCATGTTCGCGTTAAATATTTCACAACATTGTGCAATTATTCAAAACCAGTAATAATATTCTTTAATGATTCAGCAACAGGATCTACATCTAACTGCTGGCTTATGACTTACAGAGCTTGCAGCATATTTTATATTTGGACAAATACTGTAAGTGATATCATAGTTATGAATACATCCATTTCCTCTCTCTCTGTAGTCCTTAGGAAGCGTGGAAAGGAGGAAAATAAATATTTAATTTTATATTTAATATTTCAGTATCGCTCCAGTGAGCTTCCGCATAAAATGCACATATGCATGTTTATGTAATTATTTCGATAACTTTTATACTTTACCTTCCCTCTATTCTGTGAATTATATAGATAAAAGTTGGCAGCCGTGTTATTTTTTAAAACTCTCCCTGTCTGGCCAATATGGCCTCAGTGTCACATGCATTACCCCGGCTACTATGTACTGGCTATTTACTGTATGTGAAGTTATTCCAAATATTAGCTATGCACTCAAGGTTTAGCTTAAAGCTTTTCCTCACTCATAACCTTCATTTTCGTATTATTCATGCTATTTGCTTTGCGAATGTGTCCCTGGGAGATCCCCACACCCAAGTGAAACGCTGGCCCTTTGTATGTCCGTGCCCTGTTGCTAGGTGATGGTTTATTCTGTGGGGAAGGGTCTGGGGCACAGATTGGGGGTCTTGCTTCCTTCTTCTTTTTAATGCTTAAGAATAATGATGCTCTACACAGAGTTTGTGCATTTGGATTTGTTTGCCCTTTCACGTTACACAAAGCAAAAACTTATTATTAAGTATCCAGCCACAAATACTGCAGCAGCAGCATAAAATAGTGTAAAATAATAAGATGCAGTTTGTTACTCTAGTTGCATCTGTTTTCCTGATCAGGGGAAGGCCCGACCTTTCCGTCACAGGAAACCCACAGACTCACACATTTTGAGTAATTTAGGAACCCCAGGATCGCGGGTGAAGCTACACGACACGTGGAGAGCACGCAAACTTCATGCGACTCGCCTTAAAAGCGTGGTTTTAATTAAGCACAGAATGCACTGTTAGATGAAGGTGGATTGATGTTTGTGCCGATGGCAGGACAGCTTAATAGAATAGTTCTTCCATTCTGAAAATGTGTTACAGGACAACAGTACGGCACACATATAAACATGGAGCCAAACTAAGCCTGTTCCCGGAAATAGATTGTGAGGAGTCCTAAACTTTATAAAGCAAAACTATCTTTGGAGGAGATGTGGAGAACATGGAACCGTCTCAAGCGGGGACCTGCAGCCGCGTGTCACACCCACAGCCCCGGAGCTTCGAGGCAGGAACATTGACTAATGAGTCACAGAGTTGCCTTCAAAGGCAGGTGATTACAATGCCGTCTTTCTTGTTCCCTAGATGTATGATTGACTGCTACTCCCCTGGAGTGAACTATACCTACCCCCAGCAGGAAAAAAGATACACTGAAAATACAGGGGGGAAAAAATGATGTGTATACAGTAATGGGTTATTCCAACCAAGAAGTAGTGATCAGAAGATCTATTGCTTTTCCTTAGACTCTCCGATTATAAAATTACATTCAAACAAGACTTACCACACATAGCAGAGTAACATATTCAACCCAAATTAACTCCAAGCAGTGTTTGACTGACATATGTAATCCATTCCACATACCCTTACATAACTCAAATTTTACATAAGTCAGATTTAACTCCTCCCCCACACCATTCAAAACACCTTATAGCAAAAAAACACACAAACCAACAATATACTAGTAATACAAACCAAGGAACAAATTTAATAAGTGGAAAGATAAATTGTAAATTTAGATATGGGCGTATATCGTCTTTTTGCTTTAGCGTTTCTGTATACTCTACACGTCTTGGAAATTTTTTGTGTGACTTAAACCGATTTTTTGAGCTGTGCGCCGCCTGTATACTTCAGACTGAATGACATTATAGAAATCGCATTATTTAGATTAGATGTCAATGATGATGTTTTTGCAACCATATTAAATAATGAATAATTAAGATTGCTATTAGTGCAGTGTTTATATTTTAGAGTTGACAGCAGTAACCATTATGTAATAACTACAGAACAGCACTCAGCATACCGGCTGTCAACCTGTATCATGAAAATCTTTGCTGGAATAGAAGCGGAAAAATTGAAAAGCTTTTGAAGAATATTTGTCCTTTTAGGACTCAGTAGATACAACTTGTTTCCATTACGTATGGATACCCCAGAGACTGTGTGATGTTCATTATTAATATCCGATAGCAGACAATTACATTTTCCACAGAATGTCTGTTACGCTTTAATTAATGTTTTGCTCATCAGACTGGAGAGAAGTCATATCTAAAGAATATAAATTAGTATTTAACTTTTAAACTGTGCCTGTCTTTATTCTGTATGCCTGAAATAGACGCTCAAAAAGAGGACAGTCAATAAAATGCAATTCCAACGTCTGGGTGTCCACAGTGACACGGAGAGGGTACTTGCCAATACTGACGACATCAGAAGCAGAATAACATTGATCTGTTCCATCCTTACTGTGATGATGATACGCCAAGGACAACAACACCATCTTCCAGAGATGGGCTACGAAAAATGCATAGATTGCATAGATAATGTTTAAAAGCAGAATGGAATCTATGGAATGGCATGCAAGGGAATGTCCTCCCACGATTTCTACAGGGGACTACTTTGGATCATATCGAGGGTGATTTATTTTCATGATAAGTTGGTGTAGGGGCCCTGGGTGGGGTGACAGTGCTCCCTCACACCTCCTGGGCTGGGAGTTGGAATCACACCTCTGCCGTGTAGGTGTGGAGTTTGCAGAGACCAAAAATGTGCAGTAAGATTAATTGGTGTCTCTAAATTGCGTGTAGTGACAGTGTGTATGTGTGTGTGATTGACTGGTATCCTTTCCAGGGTGATGCCCCAGTTCCAGCCGTGTGCCAATTCCTACTTGGGATGAACTCCTGGTCCCCCCCACCAACCAGGATAATTGGTTCGATCCGCTATTAGACGTGAATGGGGATTGCTGGGGTGGCATCGGGAGTCTATAGGATGACCGTCAGTCACACCCCCTTATCTAAATCTCATAATTTAAAGTTCGCGAACACTGTTAAATTGGAACGGTGCCATCCTGTCGAGAAGGAACAAAACTAGCCTGACGTCACCTGATGCAAGATCAAACTGTGTATAGAACTTCCCTGCGTATCTGTTTATATCAAAAATAAAGTGGAGGAGGAACTCCTGAGAAGAATGTGAGGGCGAGGGCCGCGCTCAGTCTGAGTAAAGGGCCTTCATGGGATAATAAACTATGCAACAAGTTCTTTATATCATCCTAATGTGGAGTTCGGCTAAAAAGGAGAACTTTACTGTTGAGAGCAGGGAGAAAGGGTTAGCTCTATGAAGCATTTGATGATTTGGGGCAGATCTGTAAATTGTTCATGTTTAACTGCCTCAAGAAAGACATCTCTAGAGACCAGACAAGGAGCCTCAAAGCAGCCGGGGCCGTGATTCTCTAAAGGAGACATTGTCATCCTTGATGAGGCGACAGCATCCAGATACAGCCTCCAGTGCAAGACCATCCATTAGCCTCTGGTGATTTTCCACAAAATGGTTGATATGCAGGAATATGAAGCCTGCGTCCTTTGGACTGTAACGATCCAACAGTGTAATGATGAAAAATTGCATCTGCGTTGGCTGTTCCTGGAGGAACTGGGAGGGCTGGGACGGGTTTTGTTGCTTCTGGTGTCCCATTCAAAAAGGCAGCCTCTAGTGTAGTGACAGGTTGTGGCCAGCAAGGGGCCCTCTAACCTCAGGGCGGGGACCCCTGTCAGTTCAAGGGCTGTCTAATCACACTCCATATTAGATCCAATGTATATGAATATTTGCAAGAAAATGTGCAGGATGTCTAATCAGTGCCCTGTGCCAAGAGAGTAAGACACCTACATGAATAAGGATGATTAACATGCCACAAATGCAAACTGCCCCAAAGAATGGCAAGTAACCATATTAAAGTGGTAAAACTTGTGTGGTTTTCAGTCACCACTTGAAGTTCACAGAGCAGGGTTTAGCAAAATAAGATTTATTGTTAAAAACAATGTGTTCCCTTACGGTTTGAGTTGAATATCAAAAAGTTATTTAAAACTAAAATGAAGTGCTATTCTTTGAGTATGGTAGCGTGGGTCAATTGGCATCAAGTTGACCTGAATCATACTGAACAGTATAACAATAATTTAAACATAATATTTTAAAGAAAAATGTAAGAAGCCTTATAGTGCTATATAAGAAACAACACTTTTTTTTGGCTCTTCATTGATATACATACATGAAAATAAAATTACATTGAGGTAATTAGCTCCATTGGCACTGTGCTGCTTGAATTCCACATGATTAATCCTCCTCAATCAAGTATCTTCTCTGATAATGAGCTGTGCTGCCTGGACACTGTACAACATGCAGCCGGTCAAAAAAAAATGGGCTTCAGTTAATTAACGACCTTTGCTGATTGGTTTTCTGTCCTCAGCGAGGCGTGCATGGCCACAGAGTGAAGCCGCACGAGTTCTTTGGGGTTCTGCCAGAAGAGTCTCCTCTCCAGTTGACCACACATGCCCAGTGGGAGCGCCGAGGCGAGCCCAATGTCCTCAGTGTTACTGTAAGCCCCTGCGGAGCTGAGATAGTCCAGCGGGTCGGTTCCCCTGTCAGCTCCCCGGTTCCCCTGGCAGGTTCTGGCTGGGATGGTGGCCTCCATAATGACAGCCCTCACCTAGGGCCCCGTCTGTTCCTCAACCATGCTGATAGCAAAGCCCTATCTAAACTCCCCATGACCGGCCATTTTCCGATCCAACCATACACCTATATTAACGTACATATTCATGCATGGAAGCTTCCAAAAAATTTTTATTCACTCTCTCCGTTACGCACCTCTCTCTCTCTCTCTCTCTCTCTTTCTCTCTCCCTCTCTCTCTCTCTCTCTCTCTCTCTCTCACACACACGCACACACACTCACACACAAATCCAGGGTTTCCTGATTCTGTGATCCATTTGTTTATGTAACTGGTAGAACTTTTACTTAATAGTTATTAAATTCTGGCCATAATGTAAGTTCTCTTTCATGTTACCAGCAAAACATAAAACAGCGTTTTAATATATCACGGTTACAGGTTTTAGATACGGCTCTGCTTAAGCCAGGAGATGTTAGGGTCTTCCCTGTTGCTTTATGATTACTTGCAGGAGTTTCAGTGAAAGTGACTCTTTAAAAGGACAAAATAGCACCATTTGAATGAAATTGCCCATGGGGACTGTTTAATACAGCAATGCACTTCCATAAATTGGATTCAGCTTCACGTCATTACTAGAATTCATGTCTCTTCTCTTTTTTACTTCGACTCAAGGCTGCGAAACAAGGTTTCTTCTCTGCAGAGAACGAACTATTTCCTGTATGTATAATGACAGAAACAATACCTCAAAAGTGCTGCAAATTTTTTTCTTACTAGAGCAGGACTACAATATTTTAGTATACCAATGAAATATTAGACCCATATGGGTTACAGCTAAGATGGTACAACTAGGTATGCAAATAAAAGAATTATTACTTTAATACTTTGCTTCAGGAGGCTGAAGTAACTTAGTAACTTACTATTCAAGTACAAATTATAAACGAGTATATGACATGCATGAACAGTTATTATTGATTAATGATAAATGGACATAGGATCGGTATGTAAACACTACGTTTTGGGTTAATCAGTACATTGAGTAAGAGTTAGAGTGTACTACGTACAACTATTATTCGTGCTCCCTGAAGTAAAGTTTTACCCTTCATTACTATTAATGAGTAATCAAGATCATGGTTAGTAGTGATGGCCAAATGAACCATTTTCTATTTTTTTCACACCACTAGATGGTGCTCTCTGTACATTAAAGGGCTCAACGCATGCCCCAAAGCAAACCAAGAGCACCATCTAGTGGGATCAAAAAATACCACAAATGGTTCATGAAGCTTCATTTCACCCATCGCTAATGGCTAGTATCTTAGGATTCCAAATGAGAATTTAATGTATGTGCAACCATACATGGAAGGCAGCTGTGACTTTCATCAAAGGCAACAGTAGAAGCTTCATGGATGCAGGCAGGATGTTGTCAGGAATTCAGGTTGAAGCTACATCTAGGGAGGGAAGCTCTAGGTGCTCTTTTGAAGACCAGGACAGGTCCTGCAGTGGAGAAGATGCTGTATGCACCACACTAGGGCTTGAATGGAATCCAGCACAGCACCTTCATGACATCTCACCACTTCAGCAAATGATGGTCCCATGGGTTTTGAATGAAGATCCTGCCCTATATAAAAACCCCCAGCTAGTAGCCAACGAGGGTTAAGAAGGGAGTGGAGAGCATGGAGTTAAACATCCTGTAACATTCTAAACATCTTGCAACATTCTGCAAGTTTTTAATTATATATCTTTACTGTGTCCATTAGGTATGCAAATTTTAAGGCAGTTAGGACTGCCATCAATTGTTATTCACTCCAGTCCCATGATATTAGGTCCTGAAATGCAATTTCACATTTTTCATAATGAGTAGGTACAAAATGACACCACAGTTATCATGCAAGTTCATTATGATTGAGAGTTTAATCAATCACATTTGAAATGCATGGTCTTCTCAGTCCTTCAACAAATAGCGGCGCTGTGGAGAAGATGTAACATAAATACGGTCACAAATCCCCAGACATCGCCTAAAGTCCACAATTCAGAAATTAATTCATGAGACATGCTATACAAAATGATCCTGTCAGTGAGAGAAGTAGCAGCTCCTGCTTTCAATGTCCTCAATCGCTGTACATGCTTTTGATGCAGTGAATTTTCAATGAAGGTATTTTATCTTCTGGAGAGCATTTGACACTTTTTGGTGTTTTTTTTCGCTTTTTTTTTTTTTAACCAGATTCGCTGCCTCTGCTCCCTGTCTCCTAGACAGTCCTCATTTTATTGTTTGATTTCCCTTGCAGTGCTTGATGTATGGCCATGGATGTTACTGCGCACCTTAACGTGCCGATGCTTCCCGATGTCGTCGACCACACTCTCCTGTCGATTTTAATGCAGCGGTGGCTGCACTGTCTTCTGTGCGGTAGAATCAAACGTGTGCTTTATGCCTGAAAACAAAACAAGCCTTTCTCAGTGAAAATGTATTTCCCAGAAGGACGTTTCAATCTTTGAAATATTCATATCGTTTAGAAATCGGTGGATTTTTATAGGTCCCTAAAAATATCTGGTATAACATATAACTGTAGCAGCTAAAAGAATGTGATGGGTTTAGAGCCCAGAATCCACGGAATATGCATTAATAAGGGTGGATAAAAAGGAAAAACATGTCCAGGGTTATTGATGTCATATGTAATTTTATTGTCTCTGGATCAGTGTGACATTGGTCTAACAATAAGCTGAAAGGACTGACGGAATGAAACAGGAATGAGGCACCAGCCGTTTGTGAATAATCCAGAGTAATCATATCATGGGAAGCGATAGGTATGAGTAGAAGTCGAGGCAGACAAACACCATACCAATGACCCGACAGTGGACCATTAAATCACTGTTTTTTTCAGAGGGCTCAGGCCATTTGCGCCTAATGACCCTGATAAGAATGATGGAGCTGTCCGGGAGAATAGCACTACATGTGCCTGGTATCACTTCCAGGTATCGGAAGCAGGAATTTTAAGCTTATCCCAAAGAGGACACATCTGATTGGTCAGCAGAGTGACATCGTGGTGTCGCCATGGCGTCACCGTGCCGACACTGACTAAAAAGTTGATACTCTAGACAGTTGCACAGCCAAAAGGCCTAAAAATGCAGCACAGCTCACTGCTTTCTGTTTTATTGTAAAACGCAAAGGAAGGTTAATGGTTTCCACCATTATTATCATACTCAATGGGTATTGAAACTATGTACAAATATAGATGAAACGATTGCCACAGGAGACCAGCAAATAAAACACTAACCATGTAAATAACTCCCATTAGACACAACAGCCAAAGTGTAACTATTTATAACAATGTAGGGTAATTGTTTATGGATTTGTTTTGATTTTCCCGTCCAGTACCTGCATTGATAAATTCATTTAATATGCAATTATATATTAAAATAAGAAGAAAAAAAAAACATTTCAGTGCATGGGTAATGCACATATCGCATATTTATTCAATGAATGCGAAAGAGATGTGTCACAGTTCGTACAGTTTTTTTCCCACTGCAAATTGGTTTCTTGCTGTTGGTGTAAGAAGCTGGATATGGTTTGGGGAGTCCAAAGGTCAAATTGTTGTCAATTTTGACTGTGTGGAGAAGCGTGCCTATCCTGGCATCCATTTCCCATAAACACTTGCTCAGTGCTGGGTCACATCGAGCCTGAACCCAATCCCACAAACAGCTGGGCCTCAGGAAGGTGTGAAAACAGGCCAGCACACAGCACACACTCACTAACGGCGGTCTGGAGACACGCGCATACGCACATTCAGGACTGCGGTAGGAATAAACCACAGTCCTCAGGTTGTGCTTCTACTTACTTGTAGCATATAAAAGATATTAGATTGCATATGCACTGCAGAAATTTTATATGAGTGTTATCCCAGATCCATGCCTGCGTAAACTGTACACTACGTCATCCAGTATTCTTACCTCAATAGCTAAAAGAGATAAAACCACATATTTGATGGGGGGAAATAATCAGCAAACACGGGGTATGATGCAGCATTTCAGCACGTTCCCTGCTGATAATTTCTGTACCACGTTGCCTTTGGACCAGTTTGCCGTAGAAAATCCTGGTGAAATCCAGCAGCCAGGCAGCATCGTGTACCTCAGCCGGAATTAGCTTCACGGCCGGGGTGGTGCCTGGTGCGTCAGCGCGGGAGCATGCGGGGCCCCGGGAACATCATGGGCCCCAGCTGGCCAAATTCCTGTGACATATCTAGAGCAGCACAAACGCGGACGCCGCCACATGCCGGATTATTCTCCAGCTGCATGGAGGAGACAGATTATTCTTCGGGGGCTGAGGAAGCGGTGCGTTTATCTGCCATGCTGTGTTTTTAATTATAAAAACAAGCCAGGACGCCTTTGCTAGAGAAAGTTCCACTATCTACAATACAAATGGATATAAGTGGTTCTAGAGTCAATTCAGGGCAGCATCAGCACCTTAATATATATATTTTTTTTATCTAGGCTGCCTTGAAAGGTCTCCTTTACATTCTGATTGGTTATATCTCTGAACTAATCATTTTTTTTCTGCCATATAAACATTTTTTTTATAAGTAAAACTCCCATGAGCCCCCATTTATGCAAAATTAAAAAGAACAACATAGGGTTTTTAATTTGCATGGACAGATATGGAAATAGTGATAGAGAAACGAGTGAGGAACATTAGCATAACGTGTAACAACAACTTATCTGATCAAAAGTGGTTCATTATATAAATTAGTCACTTTAAACCAACACACAGCACAGCCCTGATGTGATAAAAATCAGCAATGCATGTCCTAAAGTTTCGTTATCTTACATCCACACTGACCTCAATGAGGACATTAAAGCGTTTAACAGAAATCAAATTAAAAAAAGTCAATGACTCAAAGTCGATTTAGTTCAAGCAAAACAAAAAGATTATTTATTTCCGGACACCCCATGTGCCGCGTGTCTCAGCTGCTGGACGCCGTAGAGAAACAATTAAGTGTGACGCCTTTCAAGGGGCTTTCTCAGGCAGAAAACCTCATTTGGAGGGCCCATGGTCGGCCAGCCTGGTGTCACACCCTGACGGGTCCGTTCAGCGAGCTGCCGGGGGGGCAGCAGGTGTCTCTGTGGGGCATCTGTCATGGTGGGG
>JAODUD010000082.1:6441501-6456727 GCA_026784285.1 Stomatorhinus walkeri | reverse complement strand
CAGTTAGATGACAGGTGGATGATGGGCATGTGGATGGACGGACATAAAACCCATTAAAGTTAAATGAATAATAACAGCAAGCCGGCTTGGCATTCCTGTCAGGGTCCCTGTTCCTCTTCTGTGTCCCGGTGACTCTCAGGTTTGCTGATTATCGTCATCAAGTTGGCGAACGAAGGCCCCAGGTCGTCAAGGTAACCGTGGTCCTCCTCTACCTCCGCTGTCAAGGATTCGATGGGACTCAGGGACCCCGCCAGTGAGCCGTCGCCCTCATAGCCGTAGGTGGCCAACGAGTCGTATGGAGGGGGGGCGCTCTCACTGGGGCGTTCGACCAGCCTCCGGTGGATGTAATCCCGCACATCGGGGACGTCCTGTTTGGGGGGCGCCCAGGCGTGGCCGCTAGAGTGAAGCTGGGCCTCTGCCGCGTCGGGCTTCCTCAGGGCGCCCATATCGAAGGCACGCGTGTCCTCCTCCCCGCCCCCTTCGTCGTCATAGCGAATGACGTTCTCACGGATGTCACCGTCTCCCGGCACCGCCGACACCGCGCTCTTCCGTCGCCGCCTGAGAGCGACATACAGCAGCACAGTCACTGTGAGAGAGGAACACCAGACGATTCAGGGATAGTACTCGCATGTGCCAGCAGAGGGAATGACGGTGCACGCACAGCTGAAAACATGACGCGCAGAGTCGCCGTGTGGACCCGCTGTAAGTCCTTAGGAAGCTTGCTATACTTATTTATTATCATCTAAAATGTCACCTCCATGTGGAAAGATGATGCCACAACAGGACACTTCCTTGGTGGAGATGGAAACATAGTAACAGAAAGTCCTTCATGGAAGAACCTCCGAATGCTAAGAATACTGTGTCAAAATGCTAATATTAAGACCAAGCAGGAAATTCTCTGCATTCTCCCAATGTTATTTTTATATCCCCTTTTTCACCAAGGCTATTCATTTTTGTGACTCTACCACCACCTAGTGGTAGTGACACTGCAGAGGGTCGTTTTCTTTTCTCACCGAGGAGGACGGCTGCTCCCAGTAGGACGGCGAGGAGAGCGCCTGTGCTTACACCCGCAGGGAAGAACACGGCCTCAGCGCTGCAGGATATGAGACGCCCGTCCCGGCCGCAAGAGCAGACTCGCACTGTCAGGGTGCCAGTGCTGCTCAGGCGGGGGTAACCCTTATCGGCCACCATCACGGGCACCAGGTAGCGGTCCAAAGCTCGACGTCTGAAGCCGCTCCGCTGCGTCACGATGCCCGCAGTGTTGTCTGCTGACCAGCAGGTGGTGAACATGTTCAAAAAAAGGACCATGAAACCCATTAGATGCTGCAGATAATGGAAAGATGGCAGAAGGTGGTTTAATGGTTAGGAAGCTGGACAAATGTGATTCACCACCTCATCAGCCAACCCTAACCTGCAGGTTTCACTGCAGTCAACTGCAGATAATGTAATAACTGCATCTTAGAAACACGATTTCACTTAAGCACAGGTACATAACATACAGCAAATTTTTAGGGGTGTGGTTTTCCAAGTATTTGCCAAAAATTGTTGCTTTTCTTTTAGTTAGGATCGTAGCATTAGTCTTTAATTTAGTACACAGCAGTGGTACAGTGCAGTGTTTAAAATCTGTATTCCATACCAAACCCAGTGGGGTGCTGCAAACCTACTATACTTCTGCTGTTATTTTGAATAAAGATTGCAATCCAGTTTTAAGCCCTAAACATATTAAATGTATACTTAAGTCCTTACTTGCAAAGTCCCAGACTGTAAAATTTTCATTTTTAATGTCCCCTGGCAGTGATCTAAAGGTGAACTTTTGTCCTGCGGGTGACAGGTCCTTGTCCTGAGCAGAGACGGTGCCAATGACCTAGAAAGAATCAGCAGGGACAGAGTCAGAGATGCGTGTGCTACTTCTCTTGCCGGTTTGAGACCCGTGACACTGATTAATCACCGAAGCGAACCTCCAGAGTGCCGTTCCTCCCAGCAAAACCCAGCCGCCTGGTAGTCACGGGGAGGCGCAATGACAACTGCGACCTGAATGCAGAGCGTCTGTCGACAGCCGTGAATATGCAGCGGGATGTGAGACGGCAATGGCGCCGGGGAGACTTTGCACTTCGAGAATTACCCCCCAAATAAAAATATGGTCTGAGAATGCTTCAATTACCCTGCGGAATATGCAGCATACGCAAACATGCCATATATCTTCTCTGGCATCCGTAGCTTGAATGAGTCAAAAAGTCAAAGTCAAAAAGACAACATGCGGGCCAAATAAATTTGGTTAGAATAACAGTTTTTAGCGAAAATGGAAGATTTTGATGTCTGAATACTATAGATCAGTTTACAAATACATGGAGTGCGGGCATATTCTGATGTTATCACTCTCTGTGACGATGCCTCGGGGCAAAGAGTGTATTATCACTCTGTGTGCTGCATCGGATGGGGTTAGGAGTTTAAATTCCTCCAAGATCAATCAGGGAACAAACTTCAACCCCCCCCCCCAACCCCCCACGCCAGAGTAACTAAAAACATAAAAGCAGGTGTCGCCACTTTTCCCTCTTCTAAGCATGTCCTCTGAGTTCATGGTAATAGCGTTTTCATTCTTTTCACGTAATTTCAAATGCTTTTGGCTTTATTAGGACTTAACCTTTTAAGCATGATTTATTACTTGCATCTGTGCAGAAACAGACCTGCCCGGATTTGGAGTTTTCACAAACAAAAGTCTTGTAGGGTGTGATGAGTTCTGGAGCAAACTCATTAACATCCAGCACGTGGATGGTGACCGTGGCTTCTGTGGAAAGGTCCAGATTCCCTGCAGAATGAATACAAACGCCGTCAGACATCATTGTGCATATCGAGCTGTTTGAGGGAAGACAAAGGCTGAAATGAAACGTCCCTTAAAGAACTGAAAGTAAATCAACAAATTAATGAATAGCCAGAATATTTTAAACTCTGGCAGTGGTTCCTATATTCTTCTAAAGGACCATTTTTATATCTGACTAGTTTTAGTTTATCTGACAAAGATTAAAATCTATCTCACTCCAGCTCAGTGTAAAAATCCTTTGATGGACCATATAGGTGAGAGGTGTCATGTCCTGCCTCAACTCCTCATGTGGTCCTGATGCTTCTTGCTAGATCGTCCAGCCCTTGTGTTGCCTGTGACCTCCCTTGCTTCACTCCTCACATGTTTGATCCCATGCCATCTTGGTCATTTCCCGTCATTCTTTTTTTATTTCAATAAATATCCCTTTTGTTTTGCATAAATGCCTGCCTGTGAGTGTTTCCTCTCTCAATACATGACAAGAGGCACCAGGTGCATCCTGGTAGAAAGGGTAATACCTCCTCTTTTTGAGATTAAAGTATTAAGCAAATACTATTGTAATATTGTAAAATGAGAGGCCAACAATCACTGTGAAAGGAGTAAAGGTGTCAGATTCAGATTATATGATAATTTGTAAAATATTTTTAGAATCTAAGAGTTTGGCTTGTGCAATGTGTGGATGTACAAAAAGTTAGATTCGTTCACAAATCGGACATCAATATTGTTCACCTGGATGGCTGTTTTTGCGTGAAAGTAGTGTTTCCCACTAAGACCATATCGCGTTGTAGGTTGTGTAGTATGGTAAGCCAAATTGTCTTTTGTAGGGCCTAGTTCTAATACCTTGATTTCTACTAGTAAAAATAACATTCTAACTAATAAAACATCATTTTTTACTAGTTAGACTATGAATTCCAGAGATCTTGAGTTCAATTTATGAATCATGATTTTTATTACCAAGAATAGTAATGTTACTAGTAAAATTAATTTTAAAGATGTCTATAACTCTTTTAAAAATTTTAGGTCTACTTATCCATAATTCAGTTCATGCTAGTAGAATTGTCAGTGCAGATATCTGTATTTACATTTTTACTAGTAGAAATTTGCATTCAAGATATGTGTTATTGCAAATGGCTAAAATTGCAGATATCTGTAGTTACTAGTAAAAACAGAGTAATGAATTTGTCGCTCTGGATTGTTGGCTTACAGTATAACTTCTTACTAGTAAAAATGGAATTTGGGATATGAGAAATTCAATGAAAAGTAATGACTAGTAAAAATGAACTATACATATCTGCAACACAATTATTTTTAGTAGAAACACAATACCTAGTAGTTAAAATAATAATTCTTATTAGTAAAACAATTGCATATATCCAGGATTCAAATTCCTACCAGAAAAACAGAAATTTGTATGAGTTAGAAAGTTTTTTTTACTAATAAAAATCAAGTTATTACGACCTTTCTCTCCAAATGAAAATCATGCAAATGTAACTCTGTTTTGTATTGGACTTGGGTACTAATATATCAGTCGTGTTGAAATACAGATTCGTGGTGTGACATCATGCATTGTGGCAGGACCAACTGTATCCTCAAAGCACAAATAAGTACAAGCCAGTGTCATACATACAAACACAGCTACTTTTCAATATACAGTTAATCCCCTAAAATTCTGTTAAAGATGGCAAGTGATTGTCAGACACATAGACAGATTACAGCTTCTCATTTGTTGAAAAGAAGAAACCCTGAGCAGGTTTTCCATCCTGCCTGGTCTCTAATGAGCCACACCTGATCTCAGCCAGATAGTAACTCATCAGCTACGATAGAAATCCTGCTGGATACCGGCACTCCAGGATCAGGGTTGTTTACCCCAGGTATATATCCTGTCAGATGTTAGAACATTGGCAACGATATACTTATCCACTAGATGGTGCTATAACACGACAAGATTGCTGTGTGTAGAACAGTGTTTCTCCATTCGGTCCTAAAGAACCCCCAGTCCCAGTTTTCCCAGAGGACGAGGTAGAGAAACACTGATGTAAAACTAGATAATTGGTTAGAAAAGATTAGTTGTAGAAGCTACAGCTACATATAAGGAATTGTGAGGTTAGATAGCACATTTGCTTTCATACTTACTAACTTTAGTTGCCACTATGGAGATATTGTACTCTGTGGTCTGCTCTCTGTCCAAGGCTTTCGTGGTGGAAATAGTTCCCTTCACTGGGTCTATTTCAAAAGAGCAGTTTGTGTCCTCCATACAGTCCATGGAATATCTGAAAACAGATCCAGAATGTACCATAGGCAAGCAAGGTATCAACTAGGACGCTGCTGAGTTTTTCATTGGTGTCAGAGATGGGAAAGTAATCAAGCCATGTTTTCCACAGTTTAAAATGGGCTCTGCTATTTGATTCAGTAACAAAGCAACATGGATCTCAATATTTTTTTTTTTTTCCTGTGAGTCCACGCACTGCTTGCCACCACTCAAACCACACATTTGTGTAGGACAGCAAAGGTTGGAGGCCCCCTGTTGACCACAAACAGTCACTACACTAGGGTGGGCAGAGAGACCCAAAGTAACTTTTCGATTGGTGCCCCAGAACCAAAAAAATGCCCCCTGAAGCCACTCTAATCAATCATAAATTGACATTACGCACGTAATGCTCGTTACGCACGTTACACATGTTATGCACGTTATGTACATTACGCACGTTACGCACGTTACACATGTTACGCACATTACGCACAAGCTATCCTTTACATTACTCGTGTGAAAGGTCAACTTAAAAAATGGACTAATTAAGCAAAATAAATAGACAAGTTGAATAAATCGACCTATTAATAAAAATTCCTGTCATATGACTGATGGTTGAAGTGTTAATTAAGAGAATACAGGAACCACGAGTCTGACATTTAACTTCAATTAAGGAGCGTTTCTGAGTGGGGTGAAATGAGTGTCATACTCTTACAGGTAAATCATCATGGAGTGTGTTTAGCTATCGACTGATGCATTTAGAATTTAGTGATCAGTGGTCACTGTTGACACACCACAGCACACTACGATAAAATGTGTCCTCTCCATTTAACCCATATGTGACATTGTGACATAGCAGGGGGCGGCTACTTCAGTGCCCGGGTAGCGGTGCTTGGGGGCGGTACCTTACTGATCGGGGATTTGAACCTGCAATCTTTCACAATTGCAAATGTTCTTCCCGAACCATTAAGCCAACCCTGCACACATATTTAAAGTTGGGTGGGAACAGAGGTGGACATCTCTCATCAGGTGCAGGACTGCATTTCAGGTTATCCAGTATGACTGACACTTAGATAATTACAATACCCACAGCAAAGCACCGGACTTTGATGTTTCCTCGACTGTCTCTCTTCAAATTGCTCAGTTTCTGATTTAATTTATATTCAGTATGAACAAAAGCAGGCAGTTTCACAGAAAATAATGAGACTCTGTTTCTTTTACAGCGTGACTTTAAATCACCCATGTCGCTGACAAGCCTGAATTAATAGGAAGGTTTTATGAAAGTTTAAGTAACATAAAAAGTGGTGGGTGCGTTAAAGTTTTTCTTTTTGAATACTAATGTCGGCAGCGTCGTACGCATGTTCCCCAAGCTGCACTTTATTCCTTACACCTCTGCAAAGTCTCTGCAGTGGAAAAGAGCAATAGCTACTGCAACAAGTGTAAAGTTTCAGGCGTGACTCCTGTGTGACAAAATGACAGCTGCCACTTTCCCTGCTTTTCTCCAGACGGCATTTATGTTGTTTACAATCATTGTCTTCCCGTGTTCCGCTTTTCCCCAGAGAGGCGTTGTACCTGCCGTGGGACTCTGTGGAAATATATAAAAACCTATATGCTGATGTCTAAGTCACGGTTAAGGAGTTATTTATTTATTTATCAATCAAGCCACATATCATTTTATTTATTTGTTTGCTAGTATGAAAGGTGCAGCTAATGTGAAATAGCTTGAGTTTATACTGACATTGTGCAAGTGCCGTTCTCACTTTGTAAATAATTTCACCTTACCCTTAAGACTAGGGAAGGGGGTTTCTGATAGTAAAATTTTCTGAAGGGGACAGGGTTTGTGTGGGCGGTATGGTAAAATTTGTCGACCCCCCCCCCAGTGTCTGGAGTTTTCTCCCCCCCTTACGAGTAGCCCTGATTATCGTCAGTTTTAGACAGTTAATATGAATTGTTAGCTCTGTCGATAACCATGGCCCCGCCGTTTAGGCAGTAAGTTTCCGGCGATGATGTAATGGTCACCTGATTGGGCTGGCCCCCACATCCAGGTCCTGAGCACTCACGGCTCCGATAACGATACCCACGGGGGCGTTTTCATACACGTCCATGCCGTAGGCTGGCTTGCCGAACACCGGCGGCTCGGCCACATCCACCACGTTGATCCGGACGGTGGCCGCGTCCCTGAGTGGGCCCGGGTGCTGGAACCTCCCGTCTGTGCTTGGGTTAGATGCCTCCACTTTGAAGATGTGCACACTTCTCTCTTCAAAGTCCAGCCGCTAAGACATGAAAGCAGGAAGGATATGCGGTCATACTGATACAGCAAAGGCTTATGGGAAATAATACTCAAGCTACTATAGCGACTTCCTTTCCATCCTTCATGTCATGAAGTGTTGCACAGTAGTCTGGTCCTTGACATATATTTGTTATTTGAATCAGTCTTTCTATTAACTAGATTTTCAGCTGCATTTGATGTTTGGTGAAACTCATGCATAGCATGAATAAGCAGACCAGGTAATGTAAACTTATTATAAGTGAATGAAATTCTCTCTGCACAGAGTAAATTGCTTTCCCTGGTGTGGAACTTGTTTCATCAGCATTACAAAGACAAACTTGTCTGTAGCTCAACATGTCAAAAGAAACACAGCTTGGGGGAAACAGTAGGATTGCCTTCGGAATTTGGGAATATTTTTAAATAGGTATTGTTCCCTCACCACTAGAGGCACCATTAAAGGCACATTTTGGGGTTTGGTCAGAGGCGAGCTGCTCAGAGTTGCCTATATGTATCACATGGGTCATTTCAAGCCCACCTCGAGCACCTTATGATCCCACAAGCCTTTGTTGCATGGGGCCACCTCATGATCACCTTATAATCATTTCATTAGCATCCCATGAGCACCTCATAATCACCTCATGATCACTTCGTGAGCATTTCATGATCACTTCATGAGAACTTCATGAGAACCTCATGACCACCTCATAATTACCTCATGAATACTTCATGACAACATCATAATCACTTCTGAGCACCTCATGATCTCTTCATGAACACTTCATGACCACCTCATTATCACCACATGATCACCTCATGAATACCTCATGACGTTTTAAAACCACTCATAGCATGGTGAAGGACAGTGTTCACCATGCAGATAAATCGTCCAAGGGTGACATAGATGGACAACAGCAAAATCCTGAAGCCCCCAGGTATGCCAAGATCTCATGCCAAGTTCTGGCTTCGCGACATATCTGCAGAATGAAATGGAGGCTGAGGGGCACCGTGACAATTTAAGCAGGCCGAGATCCCAAAACGACTCACTTCAGGAAGCCCACCCCCCGCCCGTGAGAGTCATAACTGGAAGCATTGTCAGATTCAGGCTCAGGAGTGCCCCGGCAGAGGGTCTCCTGGCTGCGCAGGAGAAGGGCTGAGCTGTTTATCTATCTGCAGCACCCTGCCATTTACTCTCGGCTCCACGGCGCCACCTGCCAGGCCTCCGTCCCACTCGCCCCCGAATGCTAGCTGCTTTGTTCCTCTTTGAGGCGTCTGTCAGCAATTTACTGGGCTGAGGTCTGGTAGACAAGCCCAATCTCTGCAGTTCACAGACGTTTTGATGGATCTGTCTCCAACTGGTGCAGAGCATTGTACTTGTGAAGGTCTGCATATTATCCATCCATTCATCCATCCATTCATCCATCTATCCATCCATATGTATATTTTTATTAGAAGTTTATCCAGCTGGTATTGCAATAATTCGAATGATATCCTGGGAAGCAGAAGGTAGGACTGACCACCAGTGTATTGTACCTGTCTTTTATTACCTCACAATGCATTGTGCCTGACACAGTGTTTTAAAAAAAAGTCAGTCGAGCACATTGATAATGGCTGGTCATAGAATTTAGTTTTTGATGTATAATTGAAGCCTACAATTCAGGCCCAAAATTCACCTCGTTATCAATTTTCAGGCAGGCAGACAGGGGTCCTTTTAAAGTTAAAAAAATAAACAAAAAAACATTTGTTTAGATATAAAGCTGAGAGATTTTTGATAATGGCTAAAAGTGGGGAAAATGAACTGCTAATCTGACACGGTCACAGTCTGGCTGATTCCAGACGGCCTTAAAATTGCATGCTTTCTTGGTTTTATTATGCTTTTTTGTCAGATAAACACTTGGAAAAGAAAAATAGTGAACATTTGCTGAAGGAATGAGATACACGAACATGCACACGCACAAATTTTAATGGCCTTTTTTTATCACATAAATAGTTATTACGTGTCAATGGGCAGGTTTCTGGACAAGAAAGACTAGCAATAACAGACTTGATGCATCTATCAAGGACTGCTCTACAATAATGGCCCCAACCCACATGAGAAACACACCAGACTTGCTCCATAATTGTTCAATTAAATTAGATTCTGTTTTACTTGTTCACTACTCTGTCTGAGATTATCTTATCTATTTAAAATATATATTTTTATATATACTGTGGTTATTTATTAAGCTGTAAAGTTTTAGCGGTTTGTTCATTTTTGAGAATTGCTTTGTGTTGTTAAGGTAATAAACCTGTGCACCCCAGGACCCAACCAACCTCTCGGAGGGTGATAATCCCCTCTTGGGTTTGCTCATCGGTGGTGATCTCGAACATGCCTCCCCCATCCCCAGGAACAATGGAGTACACCACTGCTGCATTCTTTCCCACGTCGAGGTCATTAGCTTTGACTCGTCCCACTGCTGAGCCCATGGGTGACGATTCCGGGACCCTGAAGTGGAAAATACCTTTCGCAAAGTAAACCGGGAGCAGCAATTTAACAAAGACGAACACTGACAGAACATACAGTAATGAATACTCTATGTTTAAAATAATTGCACAGGTGTTACAAAAAAAGAAAGTTTTAATTATGTTAACATATTTTGGTTAGTTCTATTATGTTTCATGTTGTGAACGTCGCACAGGAATGCGTCCGTTACTTTGCTCCCAGCGTACTTTTGGAAAACCTGGGCGGGTTGTCGTTGACGTCTGTGAGGCTGATGTTGACGGTGGTGGTCCCGGCCAGACCTCCCAGCTGACCACCCATGTCCTTGGCCTGGATCAGGACATAGTAGTTTTCCCTAACCTCTCTGTCCATGTTGGGCAAGGCGGTCCTGATCACCCCTATGGAGGCATCACCAAGACTCAAGTTTCTCTCTAACAGCAGTGCAATACAGAACAGACAGCAGTGCAATACAGAACAGACAGCTCTGCAATACAGGACAAACAGCTCTGCAATACAGGACAAACAGCTCTGCAATACAGGACAAACAGCTCTGCAATACAGGACAAACAGCACTGCAATACAGGACAAACAGCTCTGCAATACAGGACAAACAGCTCTGCAATACAGGACAGACTGCAGTGCAATACAGGACAGTCAGCAGTATAATACAGGACAAACAGCCCAGCAATACAGGACAGTCAGTAGTACAATACAGGGCAGTCAGCAGTACAATACAGGACAAACAACACTGCAATACAGGACAGTCAGCAGTAAAATAGAGGAGAAACAGCAACATAATACAGGAGAAATAGCAGTGCAATACAAGAAAGACAGAAGTGCAAAACAGGACAAACATCAGTGCAATGCAGGAGAAACAGCAGTGCGATACAGGAGAAACAGCTGTGCGATGCAGGGCAGTCAACAGTGCAACAGAGGCCAGGGAGCAGTGAAATTTAAGAAGTGAAATAATAAATATGCAGTAAATAAGTGGTACATTGGGGAAGGATGTGCAGAAATCGCTCTCTTGTCTCTTTTTGTGGTGACCAGAACATCAGCACGATGCTTTTCAGGGTACTCATGGGGGGCGGTGTGAGTTAAGTACTGCATGCCACCCCCCAACTGAAAAAAAAGACATCACTGCCAGTGTGCTGGTAATCGCCCTCGCTGTGCTGCTCTCAGATATAACACTTTTACATTAGAAGTGGTCAGCGTTGCCATGGAATCGGGGTAAGGATTTCCCTAAGCTGAACCATTCACCCATTAAGGTTGTCATGTGGAAAATGACTCATTTAAATCTGAAAGCAGAAATGTACATCAGCTTTTCCGAGCGTACAGATGCTTCTTGCTTCTCCGTGCTTCTTAACCAAGTTGTTCAGATGGAACTGACACCCTGTGGCTCGCAGACGGAGGATAAACACTTTCAGGAAGTAGAATGTTCCTTCCCCCGAGCTGGGAGCCCCTTTAAAGTGCGGTTTAAGCTGGAGACGGAGCTGCAAGCGGCAGGAAGCTTCCATAACACCTTTTCTCAGATGTAGTTCATCTCAGCAGGGTACCTACCTGTCTTGGCGTCGACCGAGAAGTAAGGCTGTCCATGCAGGATGCTGTAGACAACCTGGGCGCTGTTCCCGTAAGTGGGATCATCGGCGTCGGTGGCTGTAACCTGGATCACATAGGTACCTAAACAGCACAAAGCACATTGTGATCCTAAACTCAGGGAAGCTATGCCCGCAACCGTGCCAGTGATCCGATTAGGCAGCACAGGGCGGCCGTCCAGAGCGCCATCGTCTCAGGGGGCGCTGACTTAGTGAGCCAGTTTCACTTTGCCTCAGATGGTGCTCTGCACGAGGCTTGCTGGGTAGGCTGGGGTGGTGTGGGGTGGGGGGTGAAGCTGTCGTAGGACTTCACATAGGGTTCAATCGGCACTGCCCTTAATCAGCGCAGTGTGCCTTAGATACGAGCTGCAGACTGACCCTGCACCCAAGTTACACTCAGTCACAGTTTTCATCATCTAAGCCTGAACGCGGGCAATAGTAATGGCTTGTGTGCCCCCCGCATTATGGGGAAGTAGTGCTGAATGCATGGAGTATTACTGATGAGGACGATGGTGATGATGACGGAGATGGTGGTGATGATAACGGTGATGAGGTAGATGATGGTGATGATGAAGGTGATGATAGTGACAATGATGGAGATGACGGTGATGATGCTTAAGGCAAAGTAACGATCAAATGATGTGATATTTGTGTGGTGATGCATCATATGTACCGGTGATTCAAACCATCCAAATACTATTAAAGTACCATAATCAGAGGTTGTGACTGTCAGCAGATAGTGAGCGACTTCTAAAAGGCTGTTTACTGCCAAGGGTCCCAGTGCAGAAAGCAGGCCTTAAAATCAAAGTATTCAGCATGACTGGGAAGATCTGGGATCGGGGAGGTCGAAGTAACCGCCTCTGACCATGGTGCTGTCAAGATGTTTGATTGTGTCACATGGAGCTCCTAAAATGTGTAGGATCACACCAAATGGAAAATACGCTTTGAAACAGCAGGTCCTGGGGAAGCCTTTCTGGGGATAATTGAATTGAAATTGAAAATGAATTGCAGCCTTCCTACTGAATCCCCAATCCACCATTATGGAAGGGGGTCACAGCCCCTTGCTTTACATCTGAGAATTTTAGTAGGGTGAGATCGGCTGACATTCTCAGACTTTTGGGACATGTCCGTCTTTGATGAGCTTAATTAATAAACGCAATAATAGCAATTCAGCCCAAGTAATGCCAACCTTAATACCAACTGTTATGCTAATGTTTCAGTATTTTATCAATTATAGTAGTGATCTTGTGGGGTGAAATCATCCCATTTGGTTTTCCAGTCAGTTTCGCGTCAAAGCACTTCTGGTTGGGATGCTTTTACTCCCCCAAATCCTGCCCGTATTTCTGGAAACTTCCAAACCGCTTCACCGTGAGGTTATGCCTTTCACACGCTGTGAAATGGAGGCAGGAGTGCTGGATGGAAAAAAAAACAATCCCTCTTCTGTATGAAGACAGTGTCAGTGACTCCGTAACAACTGTCAGGCCGGGAGCTGTTGTTACCTCTCTATGTGCACGCAAGTGCCTGAGCTGTGTCCTCATTATGCCTACGGTTTAAAAGAGCCAACCTGAAAGTGGCCCCAGAATGCTTCACTCTGATACATTTGTAATGTTTCTACCATATTTTACCTTGATTTTAAGCGTGGCTCATCGCTGGTGAAAGAATTGAGGCAAAACTATTCCGACACTAAAGCAAGCGAGCGTGGTGAGCTGAGGTTGGCTGATTGAGCACGGCTACCCGCATGTTATCAACTAAGTGCATTTAACACTTATAATTCCTTTATAAAAAAATGTTTGGGTTAGCTACACCTCTTTCGGCACATATTTGGGTCGTCTGTCTTAGCTATGGCGTCAATAGCTCGGGCAATTGTTACACTTCTTAACTTTTTCTCAGCCGCACTCTTGGAATATCTGATATCGGATGGTTACAGCTGAGAGGAGAGCAGAGGACAGTCACAGCCTCCTGTAAGATTCCGTCGTGGGAGGGATCAGAAATTATTGCTGCTGTTTTTGCCTCACCCACCCCGTGTCCGGGACGCCCCTTCCGTCAGAAAATAGACCGTCTGCTCTGTTCTGTAGGACTATATGGTACCACCACACAGCTTATATGTTAATTCTCCGCTTGGTTGTTCTACTCCATTGGAGAAGCATTGGTACTGTAATTTAAGTACAGTATTAGGTTACTTGTTAGGAGATGATCAGTATCGTACTTTTCGTATTTTTTGTTGTATTTCTATCGTGCATCTAATATAGACTTATTATATTGATTAGCGGCCTTGTGTTTTACCAGGTTCTGAATGGCGGACCGTGGATAGGCTCTGCAGTCCTGGAGGTGGGACCTCGCATTGTGCCTGGCTGCCTTGGGATTGCACTGGCATTGTGTGTGTCCCGTTCATGGGTGGTGAGGCTTGTTTATTTGATTTATTTTTCCTTGAGGCAAAGTGGAAAGCAGCATACCCCTGCCGGAAACTCTCCACTACTAAGTCCTAGCCCAGGTAATGCGTGTCACTGCTGCAGTATCTGATGTCTTGTTTTTTTAGTAGCTGAGATGAGTGTAGCTGTGTGGTTTATCATCCTACCATAGTCCTGCTTCTTGTACTGCTTTTAAAATAAATATATTTTTGTATTTCAACCGCGTCTCTTGCTCCCGGTTTGTCGGTGGGTCGAATCTTAGCCTAGGAGGAGAACCACTTCAGAACATCTCTGGGTGAAAGTTCTGGGGAGCTGTAGACGATTACCTTGGTGGCCAGATTCCACCCTCTCACTGCAGTTTGCTGCCTACCATTTTGCCACACAAGCAAAAATATACAAGAAAGCAAATAAGCATATTAAGAGTAACAATCAAATATTTCTGGGTACCATAAATATGCTGCCCAGAAGCAGGAACTCAGATTCCTCACAGAGATATTACTTTTAAAACCAAACTAAGGAGATGGTTGCAGAGGACTCCTTCAGCTGCATGTTAACAAATCCGCAGATAAGGCTCATCCTGAAATGCACATCAGTGACAAGCACGTGTCCTTCCATTACAAGCCAGCATCGCTTTCTTTTATTCATTTAAATGTCTTTTTTTCTGACAAATGAAACCTTTTCTCTTTTATAATGACCAACCAAAGTCACGTTCCCTCGGCGGAGACAAAGGCAATGTCAGCGTGAGGTAATTTAGATGATCATTTGCATGCTAGCTAGCTGGTTCTGACAATACTGCGGCTACAGTTTTTAAAAATGGAACTGGGAAAATGGCAGATAAAGCAGCCCATGCTGGCATGTGTCCCCAAGGGATTCTATCTGCTACACCAAAGTATGAAAAAAATATGCAAAACATCACTCTATGCTACGTCCATGTATTTGTGTGTAAATCCCGTGAAGAGGATCTGCATGCCTGATCCAGGGAGTGATCCTACCTATCGGTGCCATTTCCGGGACTCTGGCGGTGTACGGACCCTCCAGGAATCTGGGCTCGTTGTCGTTGATGTCCTGGACCTTGATGACGAACTCAGACTCCTCCTCCAGGGCCCGCCCCGTCGCCATGTCGATGGCCTGCGCCCGCAGCGTGTAGAAAGGCTTCTCCTCCCGGTCGAGACTCCGCACGGCATGGATGTCACCAGTGGTCTGGTCGATGGTGAAGATGGAGCCGGCCCCCTCCCCGGAGAGGGTGTACTTCACCACGCTGTCCCCTCTGTCCAGGTCGGTGTGGAGCTGCGACAGGTCCAGTAAACGTCAGCATGAAGGAGAACAGCTGGCCTGGGAGACTGACTATCTATCTATCTATCTATCTATCTATCTATCTATCTATCTATCTATCTATCTATCTATCTATCTATCTATCT
>JAODUD010000082.1:6409384-6423542 GCA_026784285.1 Stomatorhinus walkeri | reverse complement strand
CCTCGCACCCCCAACCACCAGATCAGTGCGGGGTTTTGTGGGATGTCTCTGGGAGTCTTTAATCAGAGAGACAAGGCCACTTGGGAATCTGCCGCTTTCTAGGACAAGTTCTCCAGAGATGCTAAGGTGGATACAGCCTGGAAGCATGTGTGTGTGTAGCAGGGTGTGTTTATCGCAGTCTGGTTTCCGCATAAGAAATAATGCAAATGAATTAAATCTGCTCCCGCCCCTTTAATGATTGCCTATTTAAACTTCTACCTACCAACAACTGATAAAAAGCACTGACAGTCAATATAAAATTAATGCAAAGATGAAAAAGGGCACATACTGTACAGAAACAATAAACATGCAATAAATGACAACCTCATACTCTGAAGCGAGAGCAGACACACGTGCACCACCATCTCACTCTAATTTCCTTTTTAAGTCCTACAGTTACTCTCATTACTTTCCACTTTCGCAGGGGCCATGATTATTCTATCCGTAAATGTACTGCAGATAAAGCACAAAAAAATCACACTAAACACAGCATCCGCACGTCGAACTCGGTCGAGAGGGACAGCGAGACTGAGAGCGATTCATAGGCATAAAGATCCCAGTAGGTCCGTCTGCCTTTGTGTAAGACCAACAGTGATACGTCTCGACCCGTACAAGTTTCAGCAGGTCTGTTTTATTTTGTTGTGTTCTGTGTTTTCGGTCGAATCGCGGCGAAGTTTTTCTCCACTAACCCATTCGAGGTCCGAATTGGTAGAGTTGAACGTGTCTAAGTTGTAAGATTTCGGTTGAGGTACAAGAAAAGAAAAATTCAACAGATTCGTTTGATGTCCGAGTTAAGTAGAGTTTGAGTAATGAGTTTTTTTTTTTGGTTACTCATGGTTAAGGTAAGAGCTGGGTATGGTCTAGTGTTTACTAGTTAGGATTTGGGTTTTGCCCATAGAAATGAATGGAGAGTCCCCACAATGATCAGAACATAGGAAGTGTGTGTGTGTGTGTGTGTCCGTGGGCGTGTGTGTTAGTAGTGAGTAGGTGTGATAGGAGGAGTGTTTTCCTGGGTTTAGACTAATAAGGAAAGAGCTGCTAAAGACAGAAATAATATTTATGAATATTTATATGAAGGCTTCTTCTATTGACAAATATAAGGGCCGAAGTGTGTCAAATCTGTCATTCTTTGTTGACATATAAAGTCCTTGTCAGAGGCTGACCTATTTCAGGAACCTATATATTACTCCTCATGGCGGTTGTTCAAAGTTGCTTCGTTTAGAGGCTGCCCGCCCCCGTCGGATGACGACTTCGAGCCACGCGCTTGTTCGCTTTCCGAGAGGAAATGGGAAATGTGACCGTTAAAATGTCCATTATGTGACAGCGGCTGACAGCCATCCGTCGTTAAAAGGGCCACTCATATTTTCCACTGCATATCGGGTGCCTGTTCTTAGGCAGGACCAACGGCTGCCGGTGAGGGATGTATGAATAAATCTTCATGACTTTTTAGTAACTCTCTGTACACACAATTCGAAGGTTTAGCCATAGTAATATGGGTTATGCACAAACTGCAATGAAAACATCAAACTGTCAAATAGTAAAGATATCAGGAGAATAGAGAATACTATAACATCAATGTAAACATTTGCAAACCAAAAGTGTGAAGTTTTTTTTTAAATTATTTTAGCACATGCATAATGTGAACTTGATTAGATGGTTAAAGATCAGATACAACCCCTTCAACCATCTACTCACTCATCTACTCATTCACTCACTTACTTGACCACCCACCCACTCATTCACTCATTTACTTGCCCACCCACTGACTTACTCATTCACTCACGTACTTGCCCACCCACCGACTTACCCAATCACTCGCTTACTTGCCCACCCACCGACCTGCTCATTCACTAACTTACTTGGCCACCCACAGACATACTCATTCAGTCCCTTACTTGCCCACCCACCGACTTAATCATTCACTCCCTTACTTGCCCACCCACCGACTTACTCATTCACTCGCTTACTTGCCCACCCACCGACTTACTCATTCACTCACTTACTTGCCCACCCACCGACTTACTCATTCACTCGCTTACTTGCCCACCCACCGACTTACTCATTCACTCACGTACTTGCCCACCCACCGACTTACTCATTCACTCACTTACTTGCCCACCCACCGACTTACTCATTAACTCACGTACTTGCCCACCCACCGACTTACCCATTCACTCACTTACTTGCCCACCCACCTACCCAATCATGCACTCATGCCTGAATGAACAACAGTGCCACCATCTCCAAATCACCACCATCACCATCAGGGTTGAACACACAGCCACATATCACCTTAACCGTCCAGAACTTATGAAAGCATCTTATAGACAGACAGAGATATTGATCGGTGTGCAGATATTAAACTATGACTGAAAAATAAATAAAAAACTTTCAGAGACATGCTTATGTAAGACATCTTTTTATATGTATTTAAGTACACAGGTCAACATTAGTTCTTGGAATGTGTTTGATCTATAAATTATATTTCATATTAACATTTCAAATTGATGCGTAAAAAATATGGTTTAATATGTGGTAAATGGATAAAAAGCAGGTGGTAATTCCTGGAAGTAGCAAAAGCTTGTGCAAACCCATTCATTTTTTCATATGTGCTTATTTGATACTGGGTCACTGTAAATGCAAAGCTTAGAGAGAGTGGTTCCATCACGCAGATGTATGATGCAGGCCCAGGACACTGTTTACAGGGGGTGACGCAAGAGAATCCTCTGAAGGGATTCAGATCCTATCCACGCTGTCAGCATGTATGTCAAGGTATCAGCTCTGACATCATAAGTTTAACAACGTTGACGGAATATGGATATCTCCAGATAACAATTTCTACTTACCATGATCTAGGGAGTGATGTTCAGTATAGGGGCTGATGCAGTAATTGAGACAGAATGAAAAAAAAAACTACTCTGCCTAAGTTTGCTGCAGTTCTGTTATCTCCAGAAACATTGGATACAAATGAGTGCTGAATATTTTAATGCTTTTCTGCTACACAATGTTACCCTTGGTTATTACATTTTTCTTCTTATGCAGAAACATTTCAGTAAACAGACACACATAGGACAGGAGCGAATTACTTCACAAATATATTTACACATGCCACCATCACCTGTCAAGGCTGTGGTCTCACCTGCCATCGTCAAGTGTCTTCTACACACATCTGCATGTGTTGGGTTTTAAACACAGGAAAAAAGCCTCTTTTACAAAGGTTCGTCTAAAACAGGGCATGGCGGTGCCTCAGCGCATGTAGCACATGGTGTCTGCGCACTGACGCAGTGAATAGGATCGACTTCATTTTGAAAATATAGCAATACACCGAAATGAAAGTCTGAAACATCACACATAAATGATCCAGGGTGTCTTTTGCCTTGTGCATTATGGGATGTTGTGTTTTTGGAGGATGGATGCGTAGATTAAAATAGGAATGAGTGTTTCTTATATGTTTACCTCAGCTTTACACTATCATGCCCAATAAATTGTAAAAAATAAAAAAAAACAGATGAACACCAATCATTTTTGAGTGGAACTCTGTAACAATTGACATCAACATCAAAGTAAACTGAACTCCCTCAGTAGCACAGAAAAACATTTGAATGTGAGATTGAAAAGGGTCATTTCAGAATAATAGAGCTCTGCAAAGTAGGGGAACAAACCGCTCCAGTGACTTGCTTATCATAGCTGTTGGTGCTCGTCCGAGTCGGGATTCACCCCATGCGCGTCTCTGATGACCATGTGACCTGATTAAGTGGCTGCTCGCCGTGCTGCCAAGTCGCTCGCTATCAGGACAGCCCTCACTCATCATTTCAGTGGGACACGCTCCAATTAGTGCTACCCCAAAGCGCAGTTTCCTTTTTTTTTAGGACAGTCCAAACCACAGCGTCAAAGCTCTGTCGTGGGTCGATTACTGGGATGACTGATGTAGTTAGGTGTGTGTATAGTTAGTTAAATAGCTATTTTAACCAGATTTCTTTGTAGTGTTCCCGTGCATTAAAACACTGGAATGGCATCTTATTTATCAGTAATACATTAATAAAAATGTATAATGATAGAAAAAACGGCAAATACCACAATTCACATTTAATAAACGATAAGTGCTGAAATGACACTCAAAACACATTTTTTCTAATTTCTTTCAAATTAGTTCACATTTTAGGTATTTCTTTTTAATAATGAAACATTTATTACTTACGTGACCATTATTCTCCTGTTGACAACTGTGAAGAGCAATCATAAAACCCAATAATTTCATTTTAACCCGCAAATGAAACCCAAAACCGGGACATTTTAGAGGCAGCGTAATCTGCTAATACTATGATAGGCCTATAAATTATTCTGCCAAAAGCCAAATTATACACCGATAAATTTGTGTTAAGATTGTAAAGATTTCGGATTAGGGTTTAGGGATAGAGATTAAAGTTATGGTTTAGGCTTAGATGTTAGATTTAAGACATAGTTATGGATTAAGTCTTAGAGGTTGGGGTTTAGGGTTAGAGTTAGGGGTAAGGGTTATGGATTAGCCTTAGAGGTTAGGGTTTAGGGTTAGGGGTAAGGGTTATGGATTAGCCTTAGAGGTTAGGGTTTAGGGTTAGGGGTAAGGGTTATGGATTAGGTTTAGAGGTTAGGGTTCGAGTTAGGGGTAAGGGTTATGGATTAGGTTTAGAGGTTAGGTTTAGAGTTAGGGGTAAGGGTTATGGATTAGGCTTAGAGGTTAGGGTTTAGGGTTAGAGTTAGAGGCACGGGTTATGGATTAGCCTTAGAGGTTAGTGTTTTGGGTTAGAGTTAGGGGTAAGGGTTTTGGATTAGGTTTAGACGTCAGGGTTTAGGGTTAGAGTTAGGGGCAAGGGTTATGGATTAGACTTAGAGGTCAGGGTTTAGGGTTAGAGTTAGGGATAATGGTTTTGGATTAGGTTTAGAGATTAGGGTTTAGGGTTAGAGTTAGGGGTAATGGTTTTGGATTAGGTTTAGAGGTTAGGGTTTAGGGTTAGAGTTAGGGGTAAGTGTTATGGATCAGGCTTAGAGGTTAGGGTTAGAGTTAGAGTTAGGGGTAAGGGTTATGAATTAGGCTTAGCGTTTAGGGTGGTTCCTTCTTCCCTCATGATGCAGCAGAGACACAGCTTTAGCTGGGCTGTTAATAATGATGATGATGACAATGATGATAAAGTATCCAAAACCCCATGAATCGTCACCCCAGCGGCGTCCTAGAATGTCCTCTGAAACGTCACTGGTGTCACAACTGTTTAAAGCTGTCCCCTCGCCCGGTGTCAAATCGCCATAAGCGCAGGGAGGATCCGGAGGAAAGGACCAGGGAAATGGGGACACAGGCCACAAAATGGAATAATAACCCCAAGCATTACCCATCATACATCAACGTGTCAACCCAAAATGAGCAGATGGCAAAACAGAAAGACCATGCATAAGAAAACAATGCATATCAATCACTGACTATAATGACCACACGTTAAAGAGGCTGGGGTTTTGCCATCTTTGACCTTAATGCCCATTCAATGAAACAGAACAGATTATCACAAAGGGGCTTTCTGCCACAGGGTGCCATAATTGCTTCATAAAACAATTTTCCCTTTTCATCTTTTTTTCTGCCTAAGAGCTTCAGGCATGATGATGCACGAGTCCCAGTAGAAACACAGCATTAATAATCCCAAATCCATTTTACTACAAAATGACTTGGAGTTGTCTTGGAGTTATTGGGAAAATTAATAATAATAAAAGAAAATCTCATAGCTTTCATCAGGTGTAGATTTTGCATGACTGCCTATTTCATTAAAACTATATGGATATGTATAGACCTCTGTCAAAAACCGTTATGAGGTGTGACAGATTTAGGCTCTGGTCAGAATAATACACAAGCTCATATTTTTATATATGCATTAAAAAATGTTTGAATTGCATTCAAGGTAATAATCAATCAGCAAACCTCAGAGTCCTGCAGCTTCTGACCCCTTTGGTCCTAAAAGAAAAACCAGCTCAGTGAAAGAAAAACGCACTAAACGTCTAAGAAGCATTAATGATAAAATCCTGGTTAACCAAGAGCTGTAAGAAAGTGTTAAAAATACCTATGCATACCACTCATTACAAAAATATTAATTATGTCAGGAGGAAGTGAATCTTACGTCTATTTTGTTGAAGATGGTTCTGTTCTGCAGATCACAGAGGCTGCTATTCTGTCGATTCCCTCAATTCACACTGTACTTTCACCGCAGTGGTATCTCTTTCCCACTATAATTCATTCTAACACTGGGGGTGCAAAATCACGAAAGCTTGGAAAGTTTAGGAATGCGAATGGCGTGGTATCAGGAGCAAGAGAACCGGGGGGTGACGTGTACCCCCCCAGTATCTAATCTGGATCCATTCATTGCCCAATAAACAAACCTTTGCATTTAAATAATTCAGTTGTGTCTCCCCTAATAGCCAGGTCTCTCCTACACTATTGTGTGGTATCTTAATAATGCTGTTATGCTGCTCTCTGCAGTTTAGGGCTGGAGATTGCACAGTGCAATGTATCCTCGCGGTGCGTCGTGTGCAAACAGTATGACACGCTTCAGGGCACTGCTGCCCGCGTCCGACGCACCTGACTTACACCTACCTCCAGAATCTCGCCCTCATTCTTCAGATCAGTACAATCCATTTCATGGTCTATTACATTATCGGATTGATTATTTTTATTTATTTAGACAAATAAAATCTATTCTCACCGACAAGTCAGTCCAGGATAAATGGTTGGACGGTAGATTGATGGACGTATAGATCTATTTTATCTTATTTCATTACATTCTATATGCTTTTGCATTGGGTAATCATGGACAAAGAAGCTTTTTTTAAATTCATTTGTTTGTTCATATTATCAAAATAGGAACATCGGTGTAGTATTAGATTTCCCAGAAATGCTGTTAGTGTGAGCGGTAGTAATGTTTGTTACTACAGTGTAGTATTGTCAGCCACAGAGGTGTAAATCTGCATAAGCTGTTGACTTTCTTTTCTTTGCAGTCGGGCATTGGGAAAGTCTCTGTAGAAAAAGGGGTAGATGTAGGGATGGATGCGCATTTACTTTTTCTTAACCTTAGCCCAGTAGATGACCAGCTTTCAGGAGCTGACAGTTATTACTAGGGGAAATAAGAGAGGGTTGTCTTTGATGTATGGAGTACGACTGTTATTTGCCGTCAATCTCTTCATATCTACAATGAGCATACTCGACATAGGAACACCCTCCTCCACGGTCTCATTTCAAGCATTACGGAGGACCTGTCCGTACCGCATGCCACCTGCGATATCGTGTCGTTTCACGTGCTGCTGTCATTATGGCGAGGAAGATGGCTTTGAGGGGCAGGTCCATAATGACAAGGGTAATGTTTAATATTCGCCGTGTTGGATAATGAGCCCATCTGGGAAGACTCGATGGTACAGTTTACTGGCAAGGCTGAAAGCTTGCGCCGGTGTGCGATGGACTCTTGCAAGGTGACGGATTTACAGGATGAAGGGAAGGGGCTTATTAGGGAGCGGCTGCTTGTCGAGACATCGGTGTCCGTCATGTGGAGGGATAAACACTGGGAAATGGAAAAAAAAAATAAAGTTATCACTTCCATTTCTAGACAAAGAGGCTACATTTATTTATGTTAACTGATGCTTCCATGCAAAGCAACATACATTTTTATGAAAGCAGGGTCAACAGTGCCTGGAGCAGTTCGGGCATGAAGGACCTTGCATAGGGGCCCAATGTGACTAACTTGCCAAGGTAGGGATTCAACCAAGCATCCTTCCCATCATAGACATAGCATTCTGCCAAGGAAGGGAATCAAACAAACACCCTTCTCATCACATACGTGGCATTCTAACGCACAAACCCATACACCACCCACAGGGTACTCAGAAGGCACAAAGTAAGGATTTTAATCTAGCATTCCTCAGTGTGCATTGTCACTTCGTACCACCAGGGTATGAGTTTGAATCCCACCTCTGCTATACGTGCGTGTGGTTTGCATCCCCACCCCCTCCCTCCCCAGTGTATTGTGCGGGTGTGCACCTTCGCAAGTGTCAACGGTGCTTGGCGGTAATGCGATTTCCTGTTGGGCGAGAGTGTGGATCCTGCTTTGGTGAGACAGCGAGCGGTGAGCTGTACACATTCCACGCACAGGATCTCCCCTGTTGACTCCTCCACCGTCAGGCAGCCGCCTATTTATTTATTTATCTCTAGGTGATAGATGATTTCCCACCCAGACACATACGAAGCGTGATTAAAGCGGGGCTCATTATAAAATGATGGATATCAGCTCCTCAGGAAGACCTCCCATTGTAGTAGGAAAGTAATAGATCACACCAAGGTGTTTATGAATCAATATGCACCGTATTTAACCTCACCTGTGACCAAAAGGGAGCCCATAATCCAGCCACACAAGGTAATTATATTATATTCAGCCATAAATATGTAACCATACTCGACTGACATCATCTCTGCAATATCGCATGCAGAAGTTATATGAAATTACAAGCAGCTGTGACACAAACCATGCATTTCCGTTATGCCCCCGAGATTTGGGGCTCGCCGACCGTTGGTCACATACACTGGGGGTGGGAAGGGACTCGAAGTGACTTTTGAGAGGCGCTCCAGGAACTACTATCCCACCCTTGATTATAGCCTACATTTTGTTCTATTGTGATATGAAATATGATAACTAATTATTATTATTACCTGATTAACTCAACTTGTAACATACATTTTGTTCTTAATTTCACGTGCAAAAACCTCCGGTTACTAAATTTTTTCCATAACATTTTTTATTTAGAAATTTATTTACATTTGTGGTAATGTGATGGCACCCTTTAAGGCCATCTCTCCTATATCTCTTGACTTTTGAGTGGAGCTCCAGGAACTACAATCCCACCCTTGATTATAGCCTACATTTTGTTCTATTGTGATATGAAATATGATAACAGTAATTATTATTATTACCTGTTTAACTCAACTTGTAACATTCATTTTGTTCTTAATTTCACGTGCAAAAACCTCCAGTTACTAAATTTTTTCCATAACATTTTTATTTAGATATTTATTTACATTTGTGGTAATGTGATGGCACCCTTTAAGGCCATCTCTCCTATATCTCTTTTGACTCAAACCTGTTTTTTTGTATGGCTCTCGCACTAAAATCTCGTACTAAAATCCACTGTCACCGATTTCCGTGGTGCTCAGTGGATCTCTACTAATTACCTTGATAATAAATACTGTGATAACTGCCATCTCGTGAGCTTTTCAGCTCATAATATTTCCCCTGCAGATTGTATCGGATGTCCCCAAACCTTAGCTGAAGCATCGCCCCCTCCCCGGCGTCGATGAACATGATCCTTAACTGTGAACACCGCGGCTGCCATTCTCCACATTGCAAGCCTGACAGTCTTTTAAACTAACGACTGCAGAGAGGAAGGAGAGCCGGTTGTCGAGTTCGGAGTTGCAAACCGCAAAATTCCAGGGGTGAGCCTTTGATTCTTGTTGCCAGGCAACAGTGCCAAGCCAGAAAAAAATCAAGCGCGAAAAAGAATGAAAGAAAGAAAAAACTGGAAGTACCTTCAAATTAGCTGCCAGAAGCTTGTGGACAATAAAGTAATTTGAATCCAGGCACAGGTCCGGACAACTGCGGCGAAGTGGAAAGGTTTTTTATTGTCGCAGAAAATAAAAAAATAAATAAGGAGATGATAGCTTAGGTGTACGGATGCTTCTAAATTTACCCACTAAGCATCACCACAGGGAGAAAGCAGGCATGTCGATAAATAGTGTCAGACATCCGTATTGTCTGAAGTGTCGATGTGAGGCTGTTATTCTGAATCTCGGCAGTTTCTTTTGGAATATTTCATTACTTATATGCTTGTTAAGGATTATTTTCAGCGGACCCTACCTGATGATTAACTCCTGGAGTCAGGTGGGTGCCGTCATGGCAGGATCATTAACGCAAGATTCGTACGGGGTGCTTTTTCCTCGCGCTGACCCACTTACTCAAAGCTTTGAAATCAGGGCAGCCCAAGCGCAGTTGAGCTGACAGCTCTCCGGAAGGGTGCTGCATGACACGGACAGCTGAAGTTGAGAAAGGAGTGCTCCAGACTTTGGAGAGACAGCACTTTCCGATCATCTCCTCTGAAGCAGCACAGATTGTCCCCTTCCCAAATGAAAAAAAAAAAAAAAAAAAAGAAACAAAACACAAAACTATTGTGTGTTAGTGGACATCTTTTCTGCCCATTGAGGAGCAGGAGGAGCCAAATTATCCTTATTTACAACATATCCCCTTGTTCTATAACAAGATCCACTGGGTTTTCCATCCCTTGCTGCCCTATAGCGGGCCCTGCATCCACTGCCATTTGTCACATAATGATTTCAGAGTCTCCAAAGTGTGTCACGTCTCTATTAGCATGGCACTGCTCACAAGCAAACCATTTTCTCTATCGTTCTTTAGTATAATACACACAGTAGGTGGCCACTTTATCGGGTACTTTATCAAGCATTTTATTGGCCATTTGCCAAATACCTGAGCTGGGGCCCTAACTGTTACTGTGCAGGTTTTCCCAGTAAAATAACCTCTGATTGTCAATGGTGTTTAATGGGTGATTTCTTATTAATTCTGTCTGTCATATCTGTACCAGCACCCTTAAAAAGTAGTTTGTTAAACAGTCGTATTATAATCCTAAATATATAAATGAAAAAATATGCGATATTCACGTATGTGTGCTAAGTATTGTGCATTCGCTCACATTGTCATTTAATGTCATTTAACTGACACTGTCAGTTGAAATATTGTCTAAAGCTTTCGGACTGTGATTTTTTTTTTTATCAGGGTTATTACTTGTCCAACTCTGTTCTATGTGTCTTATCCCTTTTTGACCAGCAGGTGTTGTTGGTCATCCTGCTTCCCCCCCTCCTTCATGTAACCTGCTCCCCAGGCTGCTCTGTTCAATCAATCAATAGAGTGTGTGGTTCAGTGACTGTACCCATCAAGTCATGAGTTTGAGGCTGGCCAGCCTCCTTTGTTGTGTAATTTATAGTTTATTCCTTTTGTTTCGTTCTGTTTATTTTTGTCTTTGTTTTTGGTCCACCGATCTCTTGCCTGGTTCAGATCTGTTCTGTGTATGCTTTTGTTCCTAGTCTTTTCCCAGTGCTGTGAGCCTCTGAGCTTAGTAATATTTCCTTGCTCCTTTGCTTGTTAATTGTGATATATTCCACCTATGTTTTGTTGTCATATGTCTTTGTTGATTGGTTGATGTTTTGATGGTCCACACCTGCCCTCCTTGACGCGTCACAGTTCTCTGCATATATGCATACAGTCATGGCTGAAATTATTGGCAGCCCTGGAATTTTTCCAGAAAATGTGCCATTTCTTGCTACAATTACAAGTGTTTTGGTATACACATGTTTATTTCCTTTATGTGCATTGTAACAACACAAAAAAATTTCACACAAAACTCAAAAACTGGGCTGGACAAAATTATGGGCACACTCAACTTGGCTGTACGACCTTTGGAAAAAAATAACTGAAATCAATCACTTCTTATAACCATCAGCAAGCTTGTTACACTTCTCTACTGGAATTTTTGACCACTCTTCTTTTGCAAACTGCTCAAGGTCTCTCAGGTTTGAAGGGTGCCTTCTCCCAACAGCAATTTTGAGATCTCTCTGTGGGTTGTCAATTGGATTTAGATCTGGACTCATTGCTGACCACTTCAGAACAATCCAATGCTTTGTTTTTAACCATTTCTGGGTGCTTCTGCTGGAACACCCATGACCTCTGACGCAGACCCAGCTTTCTGACACTGGGTCCTGCAATATATCTTTTGGTAGTCTTCAGATTTCATGATGTTTTGCATACAGTCAAGGCATCCGGTGCCAGAGGCAGCAGAACATTCCCAAAATATCTTAGAACCACCACCATGTTACACTGTAGGTTCGGTGTTCTTTTCTCTGTAGGCCTCATTCCATTTTCTCTGAACAGTAGAATGATGAGCTTTAACACAAAGCTGTACCTTGGTCTCATCTGTCCACAAGACATTCTCCCAGAAGGATTTTGGCTTCCTCAAGTACATTTAGGCTTTTTATGTTTCTGTGTCAGCAGTGGTGTCCTCCTGGGTTTCCTGCCATAGCGTTTAATTTTGTTCAGATGTCAACGGATAGTTCGAGCTGACACTGTTGCACCCTGACTCTACAGAACAGCTTGAATTCGTTTAGAAGTTATATCCTTCTTTGCATTTTTTTATCAATTTTTTTCTTCTGTCCACGTCCAGGGAGTTTAGCTACAGTGCCATGTGTTGTGAACTTCTTGATTATGTTGCGCACAGTGGACAAATGAACATGAAGATCTCTGGAGATGGACTTGTAGTCTTGAGATTGTTGACATTTTTCCAGAATTTAAGTCCTCAGCAAATTCTCTTCTCTTCTTTCTGTTCTCCATGCTTAGTGTGGCACACAGACACACAACAGAAAGGTTGAGTCAACTTTTCTCCATTTTAATTGGCTTCAGGTGTCATTGTTATATTGCCTGCACCATGCTGTCATGACACCTTAGCCTCCATTATACAATCATTGCTAATACTCCATTAGTCAAAATATTACACTGTTAAGAATGGGCAAAATCATTTTTTTGGGTCACAGTTTGATTCAGTTCACCTAAAAGATTTGTTCAAAGATTTGTACCTGGGTATGACGTTAAACTACATCCGGCCCTGTTAGCAGTCTGCCAACTTGTAGGGAAAAAATTGGGGGTTGGTATCGGGATTGGCCCTCCAGACACTGTAAACACTTTGCACAGCTCTGAAATGGCGGACGGGACACTTTTTCAGCCTCTCCTCTTGAGATGCTCCCATAGGAAGACTGCATGCCTCATGAAGGGGACGGGGGGCAAGCCCTCAGGAGCCTCATCCACAAAAGTGCTGAAACCGTCGTAGAGCCAATGAGTCAGATTTGCTGGGATTCGGAACTGATGTGGTGTTGAGGTGTCACCTACTGCATGCCATTACTCGAGTCCTAATCTCAGGTAGCCCATCCAGATAGATGCATGGAAAATCGTGTCTCTCTGGCATGATGACCACCTTCCCCTGCAGTTGGAGTCACTTTGTAAACTCCGCTTTTCAGTGATGGTTCTCTCTTAGGTACACAGACCAAGCAGTGGCCTGGTCTCTGTAGGTGGGTATACTTACTGTTATTATGGTCGCTCTGATGGCTGCCATACTCTGGAAGTAGCTGTTGCTGTGGCGGATCGGCTCCTCCTGATGGTACCCAATGTCACTCCTTTCAACAAGCATATTATAAAACTCTGGCTCTGGGTATCTTGTCTGTTGTCTCAGTATATGCTCCAACCACGGTGAGTGATATCTCGTCGAGGGAGACGTTTTATTCGCAGATTCACTTGGTGGATGATGGATGCCCATGAGGTTACTCCTCTGGTCATGGGCGACTACAGTGCGATTGCTGGCACTGACAGGGATGGCTATGAGGACTGTGCGGGTCCCCACAGGTCTGGAGACTGTGGTGAAAGTGAATGTTCCTTGACTTTGCAAATAGTCAGGGGCTGTGGGACACTGGATCCTGGTTCTAGCATTCTAAAGTCAATTTAGGTCAGACTACCTTAAACCCAACATGTTAACTGGCTAAGCAAGAAATCCTGCTTTGTGGAACACCCCCATAAAGGAAGGAAGGAAGGAAGGAGTGAGTGAGTGAGTGAGTGAGTGAAAGACTCCCAGTCACTTGTTCACTGTAGGCGTATAAGTTTAGTTTAAAGCTAATGCTCGCTTACAGCACGCCCATTACATCCCACACTAGCTGACACTGGCCATAGTCGAGTTGACTTTCCAGTCTATGAGCTGATCCCTCATTGCCGCTGGCCAAAACGTCACTCCATTGCAATGATCAGGGCCTGCAATCGCCCTGCTCCTTGGAAGGATGACTCAAGAGAGCCCACAAAGCCGCCTCTTCTAGTGATATTGCTTGGCAGCCCACTGTTTCTTCAGCAGACCAGACATTGAGCCCTGCAGCCAAACGGACCTGGAGGAGGCAAGATTCCATGGGCCTTTTCCCATCATAGCAGGGCAGGTTCGGGGCGGGGGGGGGGGGGGGGTTGCGGTA
>JAODUD010000082.1:6397098-6407376 GCA_026784285.1 Stomatorhinus walkeri | reverse complement strand
GGTTGGGGGGAATGGGGGTGGGAAGAGTAGGTGACAAGCTCTTTGTTTCCATGCTGCTATTTTGTTAAGAGCACAAAAACTCTTCTATCTTTATTGTTTACTGTTTCTGGGGTCTCACTCGAACAGCACCCACCCCCAAGCGCAGTGACAGTCTGTGACCAACAGAGGGCTCCCAAACCTCAGGAGCCCCACACGTGGGTTGAGTGTTGCTATAGAACCCCACCACTGCACAGGCCCCACTGCCCTAATTGCCTTTTTCAGGTCCTCCTTTCCCAGAAGCCAGAATGACAGTCCTATGTCCCCCTGTCTGTTCTGTGGGTTGTTAAACATCCAAACCCAAATAAAATTCCAATTCCCTCCTCCCACACTCCTGTCACTTGAGCCTGGCTTCCGGTAATTATTTGTGATAAATGTATATACATCTCCCGGCTCTTTGAGCGCACATCTGTGCTTCTGCATTTTGACATCATCATTATTTTTTGCCCTGGGCTGGCTGCCCCTTGCCCCCCTCCCGCGACCCTGTCTGGGATAAGCGGCTGGAAGACGGATGGATTATTCTCTTTTTATTTCTCTGGTTTTCTTTATTCGTTTTGTGAGCTTATTCAGGCCTAGCACTCCGGAAAGCCCCGGAACAGCATCTCTCCCTCCCACTCCATGCTCGTCACTGATTACATTACTGCACCTATCAGCTCAGCATCTGTCACCCCTCCCCCCCCAAACACACCTCCACTGTGTTCTTCCTTAAATTGGCCTCCTCTCGCATTTGAGAATGTTTCTAATTCGACCGCATTCCCTAATTTTCTTTTTCTCCTCCCCTCTCCAGTCACTGGCACTGCAATGTCTCACACTTACGCCGTGGCTTAGAAATACGAAGACAAATCCTTTCAGTTGCAGCTTTGAGAGGCTAAATAACGATGCTGCGCTACTTTGTTCCCACACAGACGAAGCCTCCAGCTAGGGAGCTTGAACTGGTCGTGCTGGGTTTATTCTGCTTTTATTGAATCGAATCGCAGTGTCGAGCTTACACCGGCACTCTGACTAACTCAATGTGTGATGATTTTAGTTATAAATATAAACATCAACGTTTTTTTTTTCCTCTACCTGCAAGGAAAAATAGGATTTTGTGGAGGACTGAAAGAGTAGGATGTGTGTCCAAAGAGATTTACACAAAAAATACCTGTTTTTAAGATTTCATTTTCAAAATTACTGTCTTTTTCCTATGCTTGGAGCCTTTTTGTCTACCTCTCTTCCTAGCAATATTTGTCTTATTATTTATTTTTTTAATTTGTAAAACGAGCTTGGCAAAGTGTTGGGTCACAGAGCCCTGATACCCAGGCCTTGCACCCGTGTTCGTCCAGGAGCTACATCCCCAGAGCTCTGCACTCATTGGTCACGCTGTCTCCTGAGAAACCTTCGCCGTGGGGCTGACAGGCTAAATGCCGTACACATCAACACCGCATGGCTGATCGCCGTCTCTGACGAGTCCTGCCCGGGGTCTGTGTGACCCCAATGTTTCACATGGTTTCCCTGTAATAAAGCTCTTCTCTAAGAGAAACTCCTTTGTCAGGTTCGGGGTGCACAGTGTGCATGTGTTTTAAAAAAATAAAAACTGCAGATTTTAATAAATTCAAGTATATCACTGAAATAACTCTAGAGCCTATCCAGGATGGGGCACCAACCCATTGCAGGGCAAAGTCACACATCTGGGCAATTTGGAAACTCCAGTCAGCCTCTTCCAGCCTCTTGTAGGGGGGAAATTGAGCACCTGGAAGACAGGGGGAGCATGCCGACTCCTCACACATGAAACCCTGGTTGAGACTCAAACCCAGGTCTCGTGTCTTGGTTCTGCCTCCTCTAGTCGCTTGGACTCACCTCTTCTACAATCTGATTGGCTATCTCCCGGATCCAATCACTTTTTTGTTCTACCCTTAGAACATTTTTGTGTTAGTAAAACTCCCACGAACCAAATACGAAAGGCACACACTGGCCCTGTGGGATGTACAGCTAGGGAGACCAGGAAAAGCTGTTTTTGAATGAGTGACTGTAATGCTAATGAAATATCTTCTGATACTGGCAGACGGATGTTCGCCCTGTCCTTTCGCTACTGCTTTCTTCAGCTGCATGCCGCGCTCCATACTCATCCGGCCTGACTGTCTTACGCAGCCGCCCCACTCCCATGGGCCTTCCCGGGAACGCTAGATTGTGCCGGTTTTTAGCCAAGAATTCTGAGGGACATCTGCTGAGCTGGAAAGGGGCTTAAGTCTGCATCTCTGTGGGATCTGCGGCGCTCACAATATCACAGGGAAATCTGCTCCAACAAAGGCTAGTGAATGCATCCAAATGCCACATTACTACAGTGATGTTCATATTTATGAATGTAGGTATATGAACAGGATACCATTCTGAGCTGTCTAGGAATGTTTCCAGACCTCCCTCGACCCTGTACCTTATTGGATGGATGGATGGATGGATGCATCGTAATAGGTGAAACAATCTTTACTGATTTACATGGTCGGTGCACGATTATTCATTTTACACCAGTATATTCATCAGACTAGAAGCCTTGTCACTATATTATGCATCTTTGGTCCAGAGGAGTGAAGATATTCTGTCCATCCATCCATCCATCCATCCATTTCCTATAACTGCCGATCCAGTATCCATTTTCAGTCTGCTGGTCCGAGTGGGTGTTGCAGTGGCAGCTGGTCCGCCAGCAGAGGTCAGATGCCCCCTCCCACAACAGGTTCCAGTATAACTGATTCCAGCTCCTCCAAATGGACACCCAAGTGCTCCCAGGCCAGCTGGTTGTGGGTCTATCTGCCCCCTACAAAACCACGTTCCTATGCCTGCTCCAGTTGAACCAAGCTTGGGAGGGGGGGTTGGGGGGCTTGTGAACTTTCAGAATTAGAAATACCAGGATGCGGTTTTAAACACAACACATACCTTGCGATATTCGAGAAATAGATAAGTTTCATAGCACGAAACGCAGATCATTTCAAGGAAGCGCCAACTCCTGAACAGCAAATATTTTGGTGATGAAAAGGTCACTTTAGGCTTTCAGGGGGAATTCCGCTTTAACGAGGCAGTTCGACCGAAGGAAATGCAAGAGACGGCGCACTCGCGACTCCAGGCCCACACGCGACAGACAGGGGGCGGTCACGAGCTGAGTAACTAAAAATAGAGATAAAAGCCGACGTTAAAGACGACTACAAGTCAGCCGGCGTGGAAGGCGGGATGGAAGTGGGGGTGGAATGTGCAGGCCTGTCAAGAGCCATTACTGCCTTCAAACGCGCGTCTGGAACTTTGCGCCTGGAGCAGCAGGTGTCCCCATATGCACTGAGCCGGCATGCCTGATGCTAAGTGAAGTGTCGGAGACCTTTTTGTCAGAGACTTCAAAATCTTAAATATTATAGGCTTTGGAAATATAAGGCAGCAATCCTTCACTACAGGGTCTGTTGTACAGGTGTATAGTTCTATGCTTTTTATCCAAACAAGTATTAGTAAAATTCTACTACTATATGCACAGTAGGTGGCTACTTTACTGTACCGCAAGCCACGACTTGTTCTAAACAAAGAGTTATGTGTTTGAAGATGTATATATACAGCATGCAGACAGAGTCAAAATGTGCCATTAGTATTTGGCTATGCGCTAGAACGGCTAAGACGCATGATCCAATTGATTTTCAGCGCGGTGCGATTGCTGCAGCCAGACATGTTGGTTCCAGCATCTCCGAAACAGTCACCATCCTGGGATTTTCATGCACTGCACTGTCTAGAATTTGCATCCAAAAAGCTTCCAATCAGTGTCAGTTCTATTCCCCAAACATCTTGTTAATGAGAGAAGCCAGAGTAAAATGACCAGATTCAGTAGGGGGTCACAAGGGCCAGAGTATTGAACATATATGCAGCCTTTATCTTTACCTGCCAGAGGTTTCGGGTAATCACCTCCTCATGAGGTATTGAGCAGGCTTTCGGTACAAATCTGCTTTATTTGACTACTGAGTTGATGGGTGTCTAATTATTTGCCTGTTTTCTTACCCGAGGCCGAGTTCTCATTTATGGTTTGTGATTTATACCCGGTGAACTTTATTGTGAGAGTAAATCTACACACATACACATAAACACAGTGAATTCAAGGGGTGAACAACTTCTCGATATAAACACATGTATCACTGAGCTCCAGAATGTATTATCTCTCTCATAGTGAATGTGAGAGGCTTGCATCTCATAGCTATAACCAACTATCAGTCACTGCTTTTGTCATTGGGGAAAATAAGGGCTGAATTTGCTCGGGTTTGATAAATAAACCAGGATGATTTGATAGGTTTTCTTTTCCGAGTTACCGGCTGATTACACTAGCTATGACCGTTGCTGTGTAGTAGCACAAGTGATTAACTACTATGTTATAAAAAAAGAGCAAAAATACATTTTTAAATCATACATGAATTACTTAGTCGTTTAGAGGCTGCTGTGCCTGCAAACACGCCTCAGGTTGCTTAACTGTTAGCCCAGTTAAATATCCTGCTGTAAAAATGTCCATTAACTAAATGCATAAGCCAAACAGAAACGAATTCAGTTTTTATTTGTTTGTTTGTCTTACTGTTCCTTTTATATATCTGCAGTCAATCCCGCACAAAGTTTTAGATCCTTCAGCCAGATGAACGGGCGCAGTTAGTCTGAGCCAAGCGGGGTAGCAAGGGGACTGAATCAGCCAGCAGACTTTGAATAAGAAACCACTGAAGGGCGGCTCAATGGTGAATGGGGAAGTAAACACTTGCAGCGGGGGCTACTCTCATCAGGGGTGGGGTGGGGGGTGGGGGGGGTCCTTTATCCCCCGCCCCTTTCTGTTTGTTTAATTGAATTAAGGATTTTAATCTGCCGTACCGCCGTTAAATCTGCGGCTTTCTGATACGTAACGCTTAGACGTCAGAGCCTTCTCGCTCGTGCAGAATCCGCTGATACTGTGCAGGTCAGCTTATGGGAAAGTCCTCCTAATCGCAGTATGTTAATAAACATCTACTGATTAGTCTCTGTATCTGAATGAGCGGTCGGTGGCTTGGGATACCTGACGATAACAGAGCATAACTGGTCAGTTATCATGGGGGCCATCCCAGAGTTAGCTTATCACAGGGCTATTCAAATTATGGTCCTCAAGGTCCGACCACTACTGATTTTCCAGTTTACCTTTACCTGTGAGCTGGGTGCGAAGCCTCCAGCCAATCAGAATCAAACTACCTGGGAGAACTGAAAACACGGCCTGGATTTGGAATCGAGGGCCAGATTTCCCCATTTGCCCAGTCCTCGATTTTTTTCCTCTTTCTGTGTCTTTAGACTTCAGGACTGTTATGCCAGTGTGGGGTGGAAAAGAAAACACATAAAAAATGAAACCCCCACATCGTACCTTTGTGTCATTTTTATTGCCGAATATGTCCGATGACAGACGATGATTGACGTAGACTGAATAATAAGCGTTATTGGCCATTGCACAGGTACAGATATGAAGGAATTTGTCTCTTTGCTGACTGCCAATTCCTTCATCGTTGCGGGGTTACAGCACAGGGTCAAATATCATGCGGCACCCCTGGAGCTGGGGATTGGGGGCTTTGCTCAAGGGCCCAGAGACATGTGACTGTTCTGTTAAGAACAAGACCATTGGCACAGAGACCTAGACCGCTGAGCACCCTACTTGCTCCAGACTCCCACACTGAGTGAAAACAAATGACTCTGTTCTTGAAGCAAGTGTCATAACAGGTGCTTTTCTGTCGGAGAGCAAGTGCTGGGCTCCCTGATTCACTTCTTTTCTCTCCTGAGTTTTCTCTGTGATCCCAGCTAATACTTCACGGTCCCCACAGACTAACACCATTATTTGCTTCCATAATGTATTCTGTTGCTCATTTAATCTAAACCCTTTTTTCAAATCGCGAAGAAGTTTTTAAAAAAATGAACAATGTGTGCGGATGCTTAAACTGCAAACTTAAAAAGTGCTTTCTGTTACCAGGCATGCATTTATCACTGGTAGTTCTTTCTTGTTTCATTCATTCCAGCTCTCGTGTTTTTTTTTCGTTTTTTTTTCGTGTTTTTCAAATCCTCGGTTGAATGTTGTTCCCAGGATGTCATTAGAGACCTACACGGTTCTTGCTCAGTGGATCTGGGTTTTTTTTTGGTTTGCTGTTGCTGCACAAGAAAGTAGTAAATAATAATAAAATGAAGGCTCTCATGCAAATCATTCTTTAAAATTGTAATTAAATACACACTATTGCAGTAGAGCAAACTATATGTAAAAATGCTAACGTGTTTTGACTTTAAAGTTAATGCTAATGCCTTAACACATTAGCTGTGAAATTCCTAAAAGTTTTAGTTAATTGATCATACTTAAGGATTAGCAACATATCTGGTGCCAGAGGCCATTGCTACACTCTCCTAGCTGCGATCTGTATTGTCAGAACAGGCAGATTTTAACTGAAAACAATTAAATTATATATTTGATATTCACAGCAAGCATTAAGGCTACAAGGGCTTGAATCGCATTCTGCCTGCATCCGGGCTGAGCATGCATGCTACCAAGCCGTCTACGTGACTTTCCTTTGGGAATTATTTGGGAATCTGTACACCATCTGCAGAAATGGTAACCAAGTGAATCTGGGACTCCAAACGGCCCCGTGTGTGTGCACGTGTGTGTTGCTGCCCTATGATTGAATGTTTTGTGCCGGTCGTACCCTCTGTTTCCTAGTGGCAGGCTCCAGGTTGAGATATTTATTGAAAATAGATGAATGCCGTATTTCCGAGGCTGTGGTAAACATGCTTTATTTATGCCAGCAGAATACATAATTCCGTTCCACACGCAGGTGTCCCAGTGAAGCAGAACACTCTGGGTATTGAACTGACAGCTTAGCGCCTTCAGATGCTAGTGGTGTAAAATCAAATGTATGACCATTTCAACTACAAGGTCGATTAGCGGTTGGTCATGGACTGGGTCATGTGACTTAAGTAGCCTTCAGACATGCTTTACGGACTTCCTAAAAGGAACCCAACCAATCCACTCTAGCAAAACAACAACTAAATACAGAAATGAGCATGTTAACTTACAAATGATAATTAACACCATTTTGGCATTTTTTCCCCAATATTTTAAAGAATATTATCCCCTTTTCCAGTATGTAGAATTGCATCACTGTCCTTATCTTGGCCTTAAGGGGCATAACCTTAGAGCTTCCAGAACCATCCGCGGCTGTTTTTAGTCTCACCAATGAAAGCCTTTGCATCACTTATGTTGCTTGGCAGTGATGAGACCCAGTTGACTTTAGATTGTGTTCTATCATGGCTTATATTGTCTAGGAGAGAACACACTTTCATTTCTTTTTGTTCCTCAGCTTTAGAAAATGGCAAGTCCTTAATCTGATGTGAAAAGTATAGAGAGACAGTTTGGGAGTGTGTATCTTTTGCTAACTCTCAACAAGTGTGTATTGATTCATGTCGCACATGTCATTAAGAGGACAGTTCCGCTTTGTTTACATCTGAACTCATTGTGTCACTGCCTCACTTTACGTTCCTTTGACTATCTGATGCAACAGGCAATCTTCTCTCTCACACTGCTATTGCTGTATTACTTGGAGGTACACTTTACGCTCACCTCTATAACTCTGACGTATACCCTCCTCTCACCTATGTAACTCTGAGGTATACCTTCCTCTCACCTATATAACTCTGAGGTATACCTTCCTCTCATCTATGTAACTCTGAGGTATACCTTCCTCTCACCTCTATAACTCTGAGGTGTACCTTCCTCTCACCTCTGTAACTCTGAAGTATATCCTCCTCTCACCTATGTAACTCTGAGGTATACCTTCCTCTCACCTCTATAACTCTGATACATACCTTCCTCTCACCTCTATAACTCTGAGTTATATCTTACTCTCACTCCTATAACTCTGTGTTGTACCCTACTCTCACCTATGTAACTCTGAGGTATACCCTACTCTCACATCTGTATATCTAAAGTATGCTGTACTTTTCTATAGCTCTGAGTATGCCCTCCTCTCACTTCTATAACTCTGAAAAATACCATACTCTCCCCTGAGTAATTCTGAGGTATACCCTCCTCTCACCTCTATAGCTCAGTGGTATACCCTACTCTAACCTCTATAACTGATTTCTACCCTACTCTCACCTCTATAACACTGATATCTACCTAACTTTCACCATTGGCTCTCAACATCATGTCCTACGACGTCAGATTCTTGACTTTACTCTTTGTTATAAATGTTTTATTTAAATCTCATCTATTTTTAATCAAAATCTTTTTCTGCCCACACACGGCTGGTTTTCAAGCAGCTGTTTTCATCATACTGCAATGATCTTGTATTACATTAATTGTGCTTTTACTCTATAGAACTCTAGTAATAATTTTCCTTACATACTCACATGTCAAGGAAACACATTCAGATTATGTGGTCGTTCAATTTTAATTGCATGACTCTTTTTAATGAGTAACCATACACGCACACGGGACTCATTTATTTCAGGCATGATGATTTAAGGAGTTAGTGTATTAGAACCTTTGTGTTATCTCCCTCCCCTTTTGTGCATGTTAATTGATGCACTTGCGGTTAATGAATAATTGTATTAAATGTCTCATTGGACTATGTCGATAGCACAGAGTGAAAATGTAGTTATAGATTCATGTGAGTAATTAATTAGCAGATCGTTACTACGTTACTAGTTAGTTTTTCAGCGAGTGAAGCAATGGATGGAGCTTCTTAAAATGCAAACGGTATGATTGTGGACATGACCGATCTCTTCAAAACACTTGAAAATGAGTCCCAATAGATATAAAATTTGTATGAAATAACTACTAGTCATGAAACAAACAGATGAGTACCACTTTCTTGAAAGTCTATCGTCAAAATTGAGTACATCAAAGCATGCTGGTAATAACTCTTAGAATGGTCCAGTTAGCATTTAATGAGTTAGCGCTGGAGCCAGTATCCTGCGAAGCCCCACCCGAGGCCTTGCGTCAGAAGGATGACCGATGCTATTAGCTTCTAACTACCCGATGAGGCTGAGAGCTCCCAAGATGGCCTCCGCCATATCAGGCTGGTATTATAAATGTGTCCGTTTCTCCCTTTGCATTTTGGTTTGCCTCTCGCGGGTCTCCGTGGCCCCTTCGGTTCCATGCTTTGGAGCATTGCTCAAGCAGAAAGCAGCTTACAATTACAGGCGACTTTAAAATCCATCTGAAGGCCTCCTGTGGGATGGGCCGTTTGATCTCCAACGTGCAATTAAAATCCGTTACTCTCGCTCAACATGACTCTTTCTGACCGTTCCCTTTTCAAAACTTCAGGCTATGTGGAAAAACAAGTAAACGAACCTAAAAACTGTCCGGCTATAAAAAACAACCCACACTAATCCTTTGTCTTCAAATACCATATACAGCTCTGGAAAAAATTGAGAGACCACAACAAAGTTTTTTGTTTTACTTATTTCTAAATGTATGGGTGTGTATCTGTGAATAATATATATTCCTTCCTTGCTTTATGGGTCTTCACTCCTGCTTCTAGGAGCCTGTAATGAACTAGCAGTGCACTTCACAACACCTAATGTTTCGCACTCTTTTTGAAGGTCACTTGAGGGCATCCTCCGTTTTTTGAGGCACTGCCGGACACACTGATGCTCATCCATGTCATTAGAATGTTTCTTCCATCCCCTACCTGGCTGGTTTTTTTAGTCATTCCCAGTATCTCCTGCTTCACTTTGTTCTTGCCTACTGCTGTCTTAGAAACTTTAAGCCTGGAAGTAGCCGGCCTCGCAGTGTAGCCTTCTGCCAACAGGACCAGGATTAAACCAGGATTTAACAATGCAGAATCTTAAACAATATTGAGTGGTCTCTTCATTTTTTTTCCAGAGCTGTATGTTATCAGCCTTGCTGATTTTCTGCAAAATAATATCCAGGAGAACCTCAACGGCAGCATGTAATGCAACAGCTGATATTCAGGTCACTGAAACAACCATTCAGTACCATTGACTAGCTGATTGGCAGATGGAATTAAAATTGATAGCTTAATACCAGTCTTTATTCCTACATAACGGTCCCATCATATTAATATTGTGCAGCAGCATCTCAATAGCTAGAAAGGGCAATGTCAAACTCCCTAGAGGACAGAGTCCCTCATTTCCCACCCACTCAGCTCTCCGTAGAGGGCTGAGTTTGAGTGTGACGACTGTGGTTTGATGGAGGCACACAGTGAATGGCTGTGAGTGATGCGGGGGGGGGGGGGAGGA
>JAODUD010000082.1:6379356-6389421 GCA_026784285.1 Stomatorhinus walkeri | reverse complement strand
ATGCCTTCCTTACCCACGGTGCCTGCCTCTAATGCCTTCCATACCTGCAGTGCCTGCCTCGAATGCCTTCCTTACCCACGGTGCCTGCCTCGAATGCCTTCCTTACCCACGGTGCCTGCCTCTAATGCCTTCCATACCTGCAGTGCCTGCCTCGAATGCCTTCCTTACCCGTGGTGCCTGCCTCTAATGCCTTCCTTACCTGCAGTGCCTGCCTCTAATGCCTTCCTTACCTGCGGTGCCTGCCTCTAATGCCTTCCTTAGCTTACAGTGCTTGTAAAGATGACCAGGGAATATATGTTTGTGCTTTGACTTTCAGGGGAATAAGAACAAGAATTGCTGTTATAATAAAGGCTTTATTTGCAGTCATTAGTCATACTACAGATAAAGTCTACACTAAGATATTATGGTAAAAAAGTAGAAATACGGGCATTTTTAACTTCCTTTGCTTGCCATAGTCAATATTAGAAGTAAAGACTTTTCTGGTTTATATTAAACCATGTGGAATATGACATTTAAAGGTCTTTAAAGTTCAGTCCCAGTTCAGTCATTAAAGGAAACAATCGACATTTCTATAGATGGCCATGCTTTCCTTTTTTTACTTTCTACCAGCCTTCAAATAAAGATGGCGACAGTATTTCTTAGCGTGAGCCCTTCACAGCGCCGTCGGAGTGCGGCGGCCGATATGAGCAGTGGACTTGCGCTCTCGTGTGGCGGCTTTGTGCCAGAGGCTATGTTGAGCGCGGAACGGAGACGCGGTCCGAAAGATTCTGAGAAATGCAGGTAGCGATTTTAGGGGATAAGCTGTGTACGAGAGCTGGGGATTCTCCGTCCATTTCGGGCGCGGTCCACATACTGATTTGTTAGGAAACATCCAAATATGGAAAAGAAAAGCAGATAGAGGAATGAAGGAGTACAAATATATCTCGGCAAAGATAAGCAAGAAGTAATGCAAGCGTGGACATGAGGCCTGTGTTGATATCTGTCCCCGAAAGAGTTGCACATTTTGAACTCTAAAGTTCTTTTTTTCTGCATAAGGAGTTGGACTGAAGATGCCTCGTGACTCTTTGTGATTCGTGTAAGCAGATGGGGCCTCTTCCTGTTTTCTCATAGGTTAGCGGTGCACCATTTGCTTTGCATGCTAAGTGCGAAATGTACCTGTAAAACCGGTAAAAGAGTCGGCCAGCACCTACCAGAGACTGCAGAAACATACGGAGATGTGCTGCGAAGATTTCACTGGAACGGCGCGTTTTGAAAAAATAAAAAACAGCCATGTAAATAATGAAATCACTCCTCCAAATAAATGTTATTTCAGATTAACTCTAAATAAAAAGTGGTTGTAGGCATTGTTTTTTTAATAAAAATATGCAAAAATATATAGAAAAGTGTATTTTGGCATCCACACAACATAAAATCAATGTACAGGAAATTATTCTAGACAGATTTGTATTACATTTTTAAACAGTCAAGAAAATATTCCACAGTTTGACACAGATCTTTACCAAATAGTACACAGAGAGAAAAAGAATGATAAATACTTAAATAGGCCTTTCAGTATAACACATTTTTACAGGTGTCTAGCTATTTTAAATACAGTTTAAAGTACAAGCTTGTTTTTCTTTAAATATTCACAGTATTCAAGAATACCTTACTTCATACCTCATCATTACAAAACACACTGCTGACACAGTTATCCACAAAAAGTCATAACCAATTACAAAATAGGTTAAAAAAAAAACCAGAGGATGTAAAAGGTCATTTATAATTTTTTATTTGTTGGTTTTAAATTATATTCCAGTTTTCGTGTGTTTTCTTTTTTCGTGTAATAGGAAGACGCCACCCCAGAGTTCAGGGCTAAACGTCTTTTCCTGTATTCTTCCCGATGTACATGTCAGCCAGTTTCTTGAACTGGGGTCCCCAGTTACTGAGGTAGTCGTACTCGTGGTCAGCGTCTGCTGCCGCGGACTCCAGCGAGCTCAGGGACTCCGCAATGGACCCATTGCCCTCGTACGCGTATGTGGCGAGCGAGTCGTAAGGGGGGGCGGTCGGATCCGAGTCGTTATCCTGCAGCCGGCTGTTAATAAAGTCTCGGACGTCCGGATTCTCTTCTATGATGGAAGTCCGGCGAAGGGGAAAGAGGACTTCCGGGAGGATATCTCGCCGAAGGCTTGTAGCGTCCATCACCTCCGGGTGGCGCAGCGTGCCGATGTCGAAGGCCTGCGTGTCCTCCTCGCCGCCGCCTTCGTCGTTGTAGCTGACGATGTTGTCCCTCACGTCCTCCTTGGAGAATATCAGCGGCTCCTTCTTCCTCTGTCGCCTCAGGGCGGCAAACAGAACCACTATCACTGGAGAGAAATCAAACAGAACAGCATGTTTGAGAACATCTATTGTAGCTTTAAGAGGCTCTTAAGTCCATCAGGGGAAGACAGCAAATCGTCTCTGAGCATTGTTTCATATCAAAGTCTCAACAGAAGGACCCTTTATTAATAACTCTACCTGTGACACTATAGTTAAGTTTTTACACTTTTGTAAAATTCGATATTTCTGATGCTGGATCTTCTCTGATCTTCACTCCACAACTGGTTTTTAGGTAAAAGGGAACCTGTGTGAACAAAGGATGCTGATTTTTGATAAAGAGAGTGAGGCAGGACCCAAATGGCCCCTACCCTCAATAAGCTGTTGGGCCATTTCAGCAAACAAAGACTTTCGACGGCTATTGATCAACGTCTCTGGGGTTCTGGTGCAATCTGGGCCCACTACTCCGCGGAGAAGTGCTTCAAATCGGTGACATTTGTCAGTTTGGGATTGCGAGCTACTCATTTTAGGCATTTCCATGACAGTGAGTTTTTTTCCCCACTATTACGACATTGACTTTCTAATGGGTGTATGGTCCAGCTGTACTTCGCCTTCAATAATTCGTTGGGGGGGGGGGCGGGTTTGCTGTTTCTGCGACCCATTCACTTTGGGAACCCTGGCTCCCCTTTGTGTAGTAATTGCTTATGGCCAACAGGTGTCGCCCAAACCTCAGAGCCCTATGCAAAAGAGCGCCGCTAAACACCAACGTTGTTCCTACGGTCATAGCGAAGATCCACCCATGCTTATCTAACCACTACTCTACCAACACCACCGGTATGAGGAGTGTCCTGCCTTAAGAATATGGCTCTTGTACGACAATAGCTCACACTTTTGATTTCCCTGCCCATATAAAATAGTTCCAGATTGATAATCCGACAGATGGTTTTCGTAAACTTTGAGAATAGCATCTCACTGATGTCATGATGCTCACCTCAGCTAAGGAAAGAGAGTGCCGGATCCCCTAGAGGATTCTTTGTGAAGACTATATGCTCTTGGGTGATGGGACAAGCCAGCCTCAGAATATTCACTACTGTGCAATTTTTTCTTTTTTTATCTGGATGATAGCTCTGAATGTAGCTTTCTGGAGCCCCGGAGCTGTATAAATGAATCCGTAATTCTCTCAGGATCAAAAGGTGTCAACAACTTATTTCCAGGAGCCTTCAGAGATTCCTTTTCAACGTGACGAGATAGCGCATCTGCTGTGTGCCGACAGCTTCACTCAGACGGGAAGTCATCGTTCTTATAGCGAGCCTGATTTACATACTTGAACAACAGTCCAAAATTAGCTAACTTGGGGGGGTTGGGGGGGGTCAGTAACTCCACACCTGAAGACTATTCACAGAAAATTTAAAAATGTACAGAGCATTTTCATTTCAGCCCAGACTCTCTCCCTGGACAACTTCGGCAAATGAACAAATTCCGTGTGAAAAATATGCAAGAGTTGGGAAGTCAGAAAGGAGCCACATCTTCATAATTATTCAAAAAATGATGGTATGGAATGACGTGCACCGAATCCAGGCTTTTCCCGCATGTATATCCTTTCTCGAAATTCTCCTCGCCCTTCCGCATGTCTTTCGGTGCCATTAGCTTGGCACATTTCCGCTTCCTTTTCGTCTGTTCCTGTTTGTTTCGGCTTTATCAATTCAAACGATTTTCCTTTGAGCAAAGTTGGGATCTGACACGCGAGGGCACCTCAGGCGGCTGCTGCAGACGCTTATCCCCCCCCCACATGCCTGGCGGAATAAGAGCTTCGGCGATCTCTGATGTCCTGTCACTAAGAGGACCCCTGCTGTGGGGTAACGTGCGGCTCTGTGCGAGAGACTGCATGCAGCTGCCGGATAAAAGTCACCACCGCGCTTCATCGCGGTCTCAACCCCTCCATAGACCACACACTCGCAGTCATGACATTTGGCTCATGGGATTTTAGACAACCTTTTCCTTCCAAGACAGTAAAGCCAGAATAATAAACCACGTACAGGTTTAAAGCTATAATCAGATAAGCAAAAGCATTGGTAAATAAATCGAGTTGTTTTAATTTCGGAATGCAGGGTTTGAATATTATTGCATTCTGTAGAACATCTGAAGAAGCAGAGTGGGCTTTTCATCACAGACATGATAATATCTTTATTTTAAGCTACATTCTCGTACAAGCTACTTAACGTAAACCGCTCAGGCAAACATCCCGTCATCATGGGCAGACAAGGGAGTAAGGCCACTCACTGAGGAGGATGATGATGCAGAGGAGGATGGCCACGAGGGCTCCGGTGCTGAGGCCGGCCGAGAGCAGGAGCGCCTCCAAGCTGCAGGTGCGCACGTTGCCGCCGCCGTCGCACGCACACACGCGGACGGTCAGCGTGTTGGTGCTGCTCTGGACGGGATAGTCATTGTCGGAGATGACAATCCTCAGGAGATAGACACTCATCTCCCGCCGGCTGAACCCGCCTCTCCTGGTCAGGATCCTCGCGGTGTTATCTGCAAATGATTCCAACCATACAATCAGAAGAGAGGTGCACTTCACTATTAAACCCTGTCACACAAAAAAAAGATCTGACGTCATCATTAACAAAATCCACATTTACAACGTTTACAAAACAAATACAGTTTGACGTATTTGCCGGCAAATTTCTAAACATGATTATTTAAAAATACTATAAGTATGTTTAATATTTTATTTCACGGCTGTTTACCTTCATTGTCGAGGATTGTGAAGTTTGGATTAGCTGTACTCAAAGCGAACACAAACTTATGCCCGATAAGTGGTTCATCTGTGTCAACTGCACTTATGGTCTGTATTAACTGAAGACAAAACAAAACTGAATTTATTAAAATCACACCCCCAACAGAAACACAAACAAAACACATATATTGTATATTGGTGTTAGTTTACTGATGGTAAATTCTATATTGCTCTATTTTTTATTAGTAAAATGGATTAAGATTTCTCTTTTTTCAAAATACAAATTACTAAAATAATTTTGCCCTCAGTATTTATCAATTGATTTGTACTATTTATATTGTATTAATTTCTCATTCACTGTCCAATCAGGCTGATCCATGATGAAGCTGACAGTCTGATGCAGCGTAAGTATACCTGTCCAGCTTTAACGTTTTCACATACGAAGGTCTCGTAAAACATGGCGAATTCCGGCGCGTTGTCATTGACGTCTAGAACCTTAATGAAAACGGGGACGCGGCTTATCTGCCGTGGGTTACCTGTGAGAAAACGCGACACCCAATCAGAGATGTTAGCAGGCTGATGACCGACTCACCTGGACAATGAATGTAACTGAAGCATGTTGGATCAGGTCTGAACTGAAGACTATGGATATTTTAAATATCCCTTTTAGGAGAAAAATGGTAAGATGTACATTTTGGAACAGCCAAATTATAGCTACACGCACACACACACACACACAGGTTTGTAATTATATCTTTGTGGGGACTATCCATTCATTTCTATGGGGAAAACTCTATTCCCAACCTGACGACCTTAACCCCGACTCAGCCCTAACCTTAACGATAAGTAACCAAACAAAATATGACACTTTGGGCATGTTTATTTTTTTTATTGCATTCAAAGATCTTTGAGGGGACTGGAAAAAAGGTCCCCACAACATAAAAATAGCAGGTTTATATTACATTGTGGGGGACATTTGGTCCTCACAATGTAATATACTGTAACCCTAATGCACACACACACACACAGTTTTACAAGCTGTTTGTGGCAGTACATGAGCTATGGACAGCCGAAGTGAAATTATAAATGCTATATACTTACTTATTTCTGTAGCAACAACTGAAATGTTATGCCATTTTGACATTTCCCGGTCCAGTGATTTCAGCGTGGAGATTGAACCATTCACTGAGTCAATGTGGAATAGCCTCTCGAGATCTGTATGCCTGTCTATGGAATATCTGTAAGAAAAGTCACATGCAAATGAGTAAATAATGAGTAAATGTGTGGGTTTAGAAACTGTATAAATATGAATAAATATGGAAAAAAATGCATCGCCACAGTATGAATATAAAAAGCATGTTTCCTGCCTAATTAACCGGCGCATGCTTAATTATTTGTTCTGTTTTTAGAAGGCCATACGATGGCTGCCTCTAGGTCACGTGCCACGTCTGTAGGTCTTTAACAAACTCCTGGCCTGAAACGTTGCACAGTGGTAATTAAAGCAAAGCTGTGCCGCTCATCCAGGGGCCTGCAGGACCTGCTGCTCTCTGCTCTGCTGCCGTGTTCCAGCACCTGATTAAAATAATTTAATTAAGCTCATTCAGCTTCCTTTCCCAGTAGTAAAGCTTTTTACAGAGATAGTCATAAGTGGAAAAGCAGCACCGAGACCAGGACCCTCTCAGATGCCTGCTATTATTATTTTTTTTTTTGGTTAAATTTACAAGTGGAATTCAAAATTAGTTTGAAAACATTTGTGTCCTTTCATTCGTTTTGTGGAATATTATTTATGCTCCTCATCACAAGGTCACGCTTAACACCTGGCAGCAATTAAAGCTATAGTTTATACATTAGACTGCCAACACTATGCTTCTTTAATGATGTTCAACTTAAAAACTAACAACTCAACTAAAAAGTACATTTAAAGCGTAGAATCCCTGAAGTATCTGCAGACAGCAGCAAGAATCTGGGTGGGGCCACCTGCTCCCCCAGCAGTCAGTTTCAATTTGCAGGAGTAATTCAGGTCTCTGTGAGTAAACAGAGGTAATGGAGTGAGCCCTGTTTACTGTTTACCTTCCCCCTGGAAACAGAACTGAATTACATACACAAGACCACCAACGCCTGCTGGGAATATCCTTCCTTTCTTTTTTTTTTTGAACTCAGTTCCGCCGTTTATCAGCTGTTTCCCCTCACAGCCCGAGGACAAACAGCCTTGGGTGGCTCGCCGATCTGCCCCGATTACCGATTGTGATTTTTGTGAATGGGTTTATGCAAATGTGTACCTCAGATGTAGTGCCACTCCCACTGCGATGCGATGTGATGCAGCCTAAATAAAAGTCTCTGTTTTTTTTTTTCATTTTGTCGTTGCTTGGTGTTCCTTTTGATAAGTAAATTCAACCGTTTACAGGACTGAAGTGTGTCCTACTTGGCAAGCTTTGATCCAACACATGGCGTATTAACAGGATGATCTAACACAGCGAAACACTTTACTACTTTCTACTCAAACTCAGTTTAAATTGGATTAAACCATTTCAGTGTTCTGTAAACCAGTTCTAGAGCTGTAGAGCGCTATATCAGGACTGCAGAGCGCTATATCACGTTGTTGCGAAGCCCTACCTGAAATGTACAGGATATTCAATATGGCCGCAATGTTAAAGGTCAAAGGCTAAGGGTCAATTTCCAAAAGTAATAATAGTGATAAAAGAGCGACCTGACAGGGTGATCTGTGGCGTCCGGGTCCCACGCCGTCACCACCCCTATGACGCTGCTCGCCGCCGTGTCCTCGTGAACCTCGATGACGTACGGCGTGGTGCCGAACACGGGCGGCTCCTCTACGTCCTGCACTGTGATCTTCACCGTGGCTGCATCTTTGAAGGGCCCCAGGTGCGTGAAGCGGTAGTCCAGGTTGGTGTTGGCCGCCTCCACCTTCAGCGTGTATGTCCTCCTGCTCTCGTAGTCCAGCAGCTGAAAGGTTTACTGCCGTTACCGTGGTTTCCTCTGCTTACTCTGCAGCCAGAAGACCTACTCTGTTCCTCACCCAACCGTGCTACGGCAGAGTGACGGTTCTTCTCAAATATATATGTTTCTAAATTTAAGAAATGTAGTTCAGGTCAAGTTAAAGTATATCTTGCTAAAAAATTCAATCTCAAAAACTGACATTACCTTCATTCATCCATGTATCTATATATTTATGCATATGTGAAGTAAAATAGTAAGGAATGCTTGAGGGCCATCACCCCCCACAGACGGTCAACATTCTTTGCACATTGCCACAGGCAACAGAATTACATATCACCAAAACAGAAATATTTCAGAAATGATTACCATGTCATGGAAATAGAGAGAACATTCTACCAATTTCAAAACAGACACAATGTCAAAGGAGCATCTCCCTTTGAGATCTAGGCTTCCTATAGATTTCCCAAACATGAAAGGAAGACCATTCTCACCTTCCTTACACAGATAATGCCCTCCTGCGTTACTTTGTCGGTGACTATATCAAACATGTCCCCCGTGTCCCCGTCAATGATCCTGTACTGAATCTCGGCGTTCTCTCCGACATCCCCGTCGTTGGCCTTAATGCGACCCACCGCCGACCCAATCTCAGCAGACTCCAAAACGCTGAGATGGTAGGAGCCTAGTAGTACAGCAGACATTACAACAGGCTTATTGACGTAAGGATCTGGGAAACATGAGGTCTGACAAGCCTTCCGAGGTTCTGATGACCTTAAGAGAAAGCGTAAGAGGTCCTATTAGAAGACAGATCAGATATTTCTGCATACTGTGAGGGAAGCGCGGAGGATTGTCGTTGACGTCCGTGAGGGTGATGTTGACCATCGTGGTTCCGGACAGCCCCCCCGTCTGCCCAGCCATGTCCTTCGCCTGGATGACCACCTGATACTTCTCTCTGTTTTTCCGGTTCATGCTGGACAGGGCCGTTCTGATGATTCCTGGAAAGTGCCGGAGCGAAAAACACAATGACATCATCGCTCGTCTTTCCAGCTGCCACCCGGGAACTCGCGTCACCAACAGCAGCCAACAGAGAAGAAGTATGTGGACACTCCAGGGGCTGGGGTGGGGGTGGGGATGCACAGGCATTTTTTAATCTTTGAGCCTTTCACCATATAATGAAATTCCTTATTAAAATAAATATGTAGATAAACAACGAAATAAATACATGGAGTCAGTAAAGGATCATAAAGACATTCCTAAGATCCACACGGTCCCAGCGGAGGACATCGTAGATGATGAGTCTTCTCCACGTAGCCAGCACTCCAGTATCTCTCCAGAATCAAGGTCTCAGATTCCTTCCACTCCACGCACCTGACTCTGGCTCCACGGAGAAGTAAGGCTGGCCTTGCAGGATGCTGTAGACAAGTTTGGCGCTGTTTCCGTACGTGGCGTCGTCGGCGTCCGTGGCTGTCACTCTAGCTACGAATGTGCCTGTGGGAAGTAGGTGGTGGTGGTGGGGGGGAATAACAAGGTCAGCAGGTGACGACTCAGAAAGGGAATGTAGCTGTCGGCAACCGAGATGAAGCATGGTGCCTGACTGGAGGAGTGAGTCTGTGCAGGGTCAGGACCAAATATGTACACACACTCCATAAAACAAGCAAACAGATAGATCCAATGCAAAGTGCTGAGATGGTAGGAGCCTAATAGTACAATGGGTGTACCCCAGTGCAGACTGCAGGGTGTACCCCAGTGCAGAGTGTACCCCAGGCAGGGTGTGCCCCAAGCAGGGTGTACCCCAGGCAGGGTGCAGGTTGTACCCCAGTGCATAGTGCAGAGTGTACCCCAGGCAGGGTGTACCCCAGTGCATAGTGTACCCCAGGCAGGGTGTACCCCAGTGCATAGTGCAGAGTGTACCCCAGGTAGGGTGTACCCCAGTGCATAGTGCAGAGTGTACCCCAGGCAGGGTGTACCCCAGTGCATAGTGCAGAGTGTACCCCAGGCAGGGTGTGCCCCAAGCAGGGTGTACCCCAGGCAGGGTGCAGGTTGTACCCCAGTGCATAGTGCAGAGTGTACCCCAGGCAGGGTGT
>JAODUD010000082.1:6328627-6343092 GCA_026784285.1 Stomatorhinus walkeri | reverse complement strand
TGCATCTGATGTATTTTGTATGAGGGCTGGGTGTGTCTGCTTGTTTTCGACAAAAAAGTATGTATGTATATATGTATCTATCTGTCTATAGTGGATCATCCTTCTGATAAGCTCACACTTTCCGACAATCCTCAAAAACAGCCCTCTGTCTGAGCTTGTACGACTGTCCTTCCATTAAATATTTCAGGTGAAGACTAGGTGTATTCAGATTCCATGCTTCCTAAAAAAAGAAGAAAAGGAACTGTAAAAAAGAATACAGGTCCACACAGGTCCCAGAGCAGGTCAAAAAAGAAGCGGTTGCTAAGCAATAGAAAACTGTATGCAGGCAGTACTCTTAGGCCAGAGTCAGGCTAGCTGGCGATGTGCAGAGCGTGTTAGCATGTCGTCTCTAAGGGAAAGGCTTCCACGCTCATCTGGAGGGTTCTGTTAATTGTGTGTGAATTAATAACCAAATTGTATGATTGACCACCCAGTGATTGTAACATAAAGCCAATCGCGTATCCATTTCCGCTTCTGTATTTTATGATTCCCATGAATCCTTGGGGCTACAATGTAAAGACCACTTCTGTTTAGGGTCCTTAACCTCAGCCTGTAGCAGCCATTTTCCATCGCAGCGGAGCCCTTGATGAATTTGCTGTAATCGGAAGCTCAAATTCAACTCTACTCTACTGTTGCTCTTACTCTTTCATTTAGAGATACTTGCAGTTTTAGTTCTCTGTCGCCTGTCATCTGAAGCAAATTACAGCTGCATCCATTTTTGCAGCCAGGTGATCCTCAGTCATCCCAGTTAGGGACCTGCTGAAGCAGAGAACCTCAGCACTTCCTGTGGCTCAAACGAAAAGAAGCAACGATCAAAGTACAAGCCTGAGACTTCAGGAACTTCACCTACCATTGGAAAAAAAGAAACTTTCATAGAAGTATTTCTATTGATCCTATGACACTGTACAGTACAAGTGGTTAGAGGAACAGTGGATGAAATTATATGGTAATCAAGCTTTCTCTAGCCAAACAAGACTGGAACCCATTTAAGATAACAGTGAAATTCTAACAGAAAATAATGAGACTGACATAGACAGACTGCAATCAGGCTCTGTACATTTACTATGGACCTTCAGAAGGATGAAGCAGAAATGAAACGTGTCTCGAAGAGGAGCATTTTCATTCCCGCAACATCCTAGCAAAGCACACCATTTTGAGCATTAGTAGACCAATGATAAAAGCCAGATTGGTACTGTATGGATGCATTTTGGTTTGAACTCTGAGGAAAAACAGCGTCTGTTTCCATGGCAACATAAACAACACCCCACCACCCCACAGCATTACTGTTTAGAAGGTCGTGGGGTGTAGGGTGTGGAGCAGAGGTCCACCTTGAGGTTGGCCTGAGACTCTCACAAGCAAACAGAGACACTTCAAATCTCAAACAACTAGGACACAAATTGGGGACGAGGTCTCATATTGAGAGACAGGCTCAAACCCGTTGAGAGCTCCTTGCGAGCCCATTGACACACGGCGAGCAAACCCATCACCAAACGCCGAGTGTGTGTCCCTCAGATAGCTAGCAGATCCTTCCACAGGAAGTGCTCATGAAATTTGGGAAATTCCCCCATTCCATCTATCATATCTATCTATCCATGGGGTTTATTATTTGGCAAAGGCTGTAACTTGTCCATTTGGCTGCATAACTTAAACTTTTCGCCAAATGAAATGCATGAAAATCCTCCAAGTAATAAAAACTGGTATCATTTTATCCACCCTGTTCTTGGGCTCTTCCCAGAGTCTGTCTGAAATCTCCCCAAGACGTTTGCCACTGTGCAAATAAGACGCTAATAGCAATTAAATTCCTGTGTGCAGAGATACGGCCGACCTCCGTGTCTCGTGCACGTTTCTTGCACTATCCACATATCGATCTTATACTTTAATGTGATTATCTGACTAATAACACTTTGATTTCTGGAAAGCTGGAGTTTGTAAACATGAACGACCTTAATCCATGGAAGCCTGTGGAAAGACTTGATTACTGCTACCCATAATTCCCCAAGCCCCGAGAACGGACAAAAATGTGTTAAGTCGAGAGATGAATCCAAATATATATATTTTTTTTCCGTCTTTTAACATATTTTTAAATATATTGAAATATAATATTTCAACATCGATTCTTAATAATGTGATTAACACGTGTATATCTTCCTCTGACCCTAGATGGGCTTAGTCCCACCAACCATCCGGTGACTGCTAAGATAGTCAGGTGACTGCAGCATTTGTCCCGTCTTTCTCTCTTTCCTTCCCGCTGCGGTTCTTTGTATGTGATGTCGTGTCCTTATGTTCCTTTTTTTTCTTTCCCATAGAAAGATTTGACAAAACTGCATCCCTCCCTCTTTCTGCCAGTTTCCCAATAGGGGGAATAAGAACATACAGCCCTGGTCTGTTGAAAATAGCCCATGTCACGCTGTCTTGTCCACTAAGCCACCCAAACTATCACACAGCACCCCTGAGGAAAGATGCGGGGAGGGGGGGGGGGCTCAAGAAAAGGCGGTACGAGGGTCTGAATGACTGACTCCGGGGGATCCATCAACATTATTATTACTATTAGTATTACTGTTGTTATAATTGTTGTTGTTGTTGCTGGCTTTAATGTTACTAAAACTAGTAATGCAAAGAATTCGCATTGTTGCAACGATTTGCTCACATCGCACAGGTGCAAATAAACGTGCAGCTCAGCAGTAAGTGTGATGTTAGCACTCATTACAGGCCATTCCTCTGTCACTCAAGCTTAGAAACAGCTTGGCATGGTGCTACCTTGATGTAATTTGCAAATCAATACTCCCTTAGCTGGCGGCCCTGGAGCTGTTTGCCTGTCAGCTTCATACACCTTCACCTCTGGATTATTATTCTCTCTCTCTCTCTCTCTCTCTCTCTCGCTCGCTCTCTCTCTCTCTCTCTCTCTCTCTCCAAACGGTAAGGCTGCTGCAGTCTTTCAGAGATACATTAATGGATTGATTCTGCACCGACTGGTCTTCATCTTTCAGTGACAAACATTGCAGAACCTGAATGTTTCCAGCAGCGTAGAATCTCTAGAATTCGGAACCAAACTCCCAAATCGGTCACTCTTCCTTTGATTTGCGATCAGCCTGTGATGATGACAGAGTTCACGTTGATGGATGATGACACCTCATAGTTGGGATGGAAGGTTTCTTTCAAAAACTGCTAACTTTCTTAAGCCTGGCCTTGTTAATGAAAAATTAAAAAAAAAAAAAGTATTGAATCTGCTCAAACATTTACGGGGACTAAATCCAAGTAGTGAAACAAAAGATTTCAAAGTCTCAAAATAGCCAGACTCTTCTTTACAGGTGCGATACATATGGTCGTATCGTATGAAGCCGGCTAGGCATTTTGTTATTGCCCATAAATACAGTCCTTCTCATCTGTAAGCGCAGCCATGTTCCTGGCCAATGAATAATTGAGTTTCAGCATCATAATAATTATGCATCATAGATAACAGTATATTTTATTATATATAACCAGAGGCTGATGCAGTGTGGACCGCGAGAACTCTAAATAAATCATGTATAGCTAGTGGTTGAGTTAGATGGTGGTCACTACACATTGTCAGGATGTGTTGAACTTCGTTGTTTTTTAAACATCTTGAAGACAAGGTCTTGCTCCTTCTAACACACCATACTCTATTGTCTTGTTTTGATATTTTTCCCAGTGCAACAAAGCAAAATGAAATCTATGCTAATATTCTAGTCTCTCAGGAGCCGCTTCCCCACTTGTCTGGCGTTTGTATTTGTGACCGTTTGATATAAGGAAGAATGAACTCCACGCCGGGACAAACATCTTATTAGAATAAAACACCTCAGGACAATTACTGTGGCTGGACTTTTCAATCTGGCCCCTTTAAAATACCATTTATGTAAATCAGCAATTTTCCCAGAGTGAAATTTCACTTTTACCAGGAAAAGATGGAGATACGGCAGTCAATCTGAAAAGCGATAAAGGACGTTATAGTGGAGGGTCCTTCTGAATGGGAATCTGAGCGAGAGGCTGTTACTGATTGTAAACACTGGAAACTCAATCATAGTCGCACAGAAAGACACAAAGGAAAGACAAAAGGTTTGGGACAGGCTTTCCTGCATCCGTTCATCTTGGCCCATAGATTTGTGGATTCGAAGGCTCTTCCCAACACAGCCCTATTACCGCAAATAATACCGTGCATTATACAAGACGTACGGTAAAAACAGGGGTGAATTGACTTGATAAATTTTACCCTGCTGAGGTGTGAAGCATTGGCAAGTTGATGAAAAGAAAATTAGAAAGTTAATGGACAATTCTGACGTGAGCTTACAGATCGCATTCATCGCGTGTGGCTGTTTCGCCACAGATGTGTGGATGTGACTGGGGTATAAATTAGTAGAGGATAAAATCGGAGTAAAACTGTCACTGAAGGGGGGGGAGACAGGCAGAAGGGGAACGGGATTCAGCCTCCTTCAAGCCCCCGTCGCTTGCGATTAGCAAATCAGTACAAGATGGCCAAAGTCAGACCATTTACTCTGTGCAAGGGTCGCAACCAAGCGGATTCTAAGCAAGAGCTATAACCAAGTCTTTTGCTGCATGTGTGTGTGTGTGCGGGGCTCGGAACGTGTGATTGAATAGTGGGATATCAATATTCACTGCCCCCCGCTGGTTTTGAAGGAGCTTTTTCATATGTCTCTCGCAGTGCCTGTCAGTGAGCTAAATCGATAGATCATTCGGAGAAGAGACACGTGGTGACATGTGCCAGCACCTGCTCCCCATCTACTGATAGGTGGAGCCAGCAGGGAGGTCTACACCAAGGACAGCAGGACCATTAAAGATGGCAAAATGGCCCCGCAGGCGGGGCCTGTTTGCCTTTTGGCAGTGGTGCCGGTTTGGTTCTGTTCATGCTTATTTTGTTTAATGGTAATAGAAATTTGGTAGAACAAAAACTGGGATATAGTGAACAAATCAATGAACATTGTGTATGTGAATGACCACCATAAAAGCCAGTAACTGATCAAATATGTAATATATGAGCAAATTGCTATTCTGTATTGAATACACATTATTAATGTCTCTATTGCATTTCATCTGCTTGTATTATTTTCATTTTTTCATGTCAAACCCATCTATTATTATATATACAGTATTTGTGTGTTGCATTTCCTGGAAGTGCTTGAATCACTTCTGGGGGGGGGCTCAGAAGGTTCCTAGTGTCATTTAATTTCTCCTTCTCACTAACTCACAACTAATGAACAAGCACCGTCCATTAAATATGCCAGAGTACAATAAGTCATCTGAAAACTTCTTCAGACTCCACCGGGCGTGGGTAAGGATCTTCAACAGCTCATCAGTCAAGCACGCGTCCCTCGACATACATGTGTTATAGCCGAAATTATATTTTAAATATGTTTATGAACGGCAATCCACTTCACATGGTTTAATTTATTTATTAAATGCTTCAAATTCAAATGTGGGACAACTCAGCCGTCAAAGAGTTGCTAAGAAGTTGTGCAGATCTGCATGGTCTACAAGGGCATTGGGAACAGATGTGTACAGAGGAAGCACCTGAAGCTGTTGTTAGACTGGGCTGTGTCGTTCAAAGTGCTGCAATACCTGTGGGATCTGACAGCTCAAGGAAGAACATCATAGAGCTGACTTTTGTGCGTCTCACTTTGTAAAACCTCCCCGGGTCTGTGGCATCTTCAAAGAGATGCACAGATGTTTATCCAAGCGTGCATCATCTTAGCGACTTGCGGGTCATGGCACGTGGATGTGGTTAAGTCTTCCCGGACACGCCAGTTGCCCAGTAAATAGCAGGATTCCTGCTCTCACAATAGGGACAGAAACATTTTTGCCTTTCCTCTTCATTAGATGTTCCTCAGACTTTTTCCATTTCGCAAAGGCATTCATATAAATGATCAAAAAACAAATCAGTTGTGCTCGTGATCAGATAGAGTCTGCAGTTTAATCAGCAGTTTAACTTTTTTTACTGCATTTTACAGTAATTATTTAGTGTTTGTTTACTGATTCAGTTTTGCTCATTCCTTCACTTGTGTCAGCAAAATTCATCAATTATTAAAAAAATATTCAATGTACAATGCACTTTGAAAGAAATTTCAAAGTCTTTCACAGATTAGGTTGATCATCCATCCATATGATCTTTATCAAGGTCATGGGGGTTATTATTATTAATAATAACAATAACAATACAGGTATCCCCTGCTTTTACAAAAGTAGAGCATACCTATGAAACCTTTCCTTTCCTAAGTTCAAATAGCATGTGCATAATGCAAAGAAGCAATTGCCATTAATTTATATGAGAGAAATTTTTGAGCATTCCCAGACCATAAAAAGAACCTAATAAATCATACCAAAAATAACACATAATACCTAATAACATAGAGTAAAAACAGGAGTGATTTGCTAAGCACATAGCCTATGTAAAGCAGAAACAATGTATGTAAGGTGTAGTTTCATTTGCAAGAATCAATACATTCATGCGTTACTTAACAACAGGGATACATTCTAAGAAATGCATCACGAGGCGATTTCACCATTGTGAGAACATCATGGAGAGTACCTATGCAGAGCTGGATAGTATAGCGTATATGAGTATTAAGTACAGTATAGTGAATACAAAAACCAATAACATATTTATTACCATTATCGAGTATGGTGTGTGCTACACTATTACACGACTGGCGGCACAGGAGGTCTGTGTACATCAGTATCACTGCAAATACCTGAGTAATGTTAGTGACACGGGTGGATTTGGTGCGTGGACGTGGCGTGATGCAGACAGATAAGAAGGGGGACGACCCACTTGTGGCTCACTTGTTAGAACAGGCAAACACTAGAAAACCAGACCACGAGGGGTCAAAACTGAAAAGGGATAACTAAGGCTAAGCAACAAAAGGATTGGGGTTTAGAAGGAGCGGATTGACAGGCAGAACTAAGAACTAAACACAAACGACATATATCATCTTCTAGTAACATACAGACTTTACTGACATCCAACAATCAACAAACCACTAGGGAATTGAATAGAGGCAGGGATTTAAATACTGAGAGGAAACAACCCTAACAAACGCCATGTGAGATTAGTCACCAAGGGTTGGGAAAACAGGTCATAGGTGAAGCTAATAATTAAATCGAGAAACTAAGAACTAACCAAGAAACAGGGAAAAAACAGAATCTAACACTGCGGGTAACAAAACCAATAAAACATAACTAAGGCTCAAAACAAGAAACCAAAACAGAATACGAAATCACAGGACTAAAGTGATACAAAAGAAACCCTAGAAACAAAATGCAAAGACAGAGGAAGCAGGATTCAAACACAAGACAGAGGGATTCACAGGCAACCAACAGGGAGAAAACGCAAAGACTGACAACAGGAGGGATGGGATGACCAGCAACCCCTGCTGGCCGAACGGGGAAGGAACACGGAATGGAGCAACAGGAGCTGACCCTGACAAGTACTACGTCATAGCACTACAACATGTCTAGGCTATAGGAATTGTTCGGCTCCATTGTAATCTTATGAGTGCACTGTCATATACGCCGTCCGTCGTCGACCGAAATGTTGTTATGTGGCACATGACTACAAATATATGATTGACTCGCTGCTAAACAGATGCTAAATGCTATTTTTACTTTTCTCCTATTTTTGTAAAAGCAAAAATCCTCTTTATATTTCTTTCATTTAGCGAAAACAGCTGTCTTTCGTAAAAGCAAAGTGGCGTAAACTGGACGTTCATAAAGCGGGGATACTTGTATTATTATGGTTGTTGTTGTTTGTTTGGTGCTGTTCTGGTTTTTGGTAAAGAGTACCGAATATGAGGTTGAAGCCTGCAGACATTTCTAACTTTATCACACAGTTTGTGAGTCATGTGGAGCCATAATTTTACATTCCATCCTTCTTGTGCTATCAGAAAAACTGCAGCAGTAATTTCTGATGATAACAGTCAGGTGTATTCTGCATTATAAATGCAAATTTTGCCTGAAAACCCAATTTTTCTTCTGCCTGCTGTGAGTGCCAAGGTATCCATCAACCAGACTTTTGTTCCCAGAAAACCACCACTGCTGGTTGGTGGCTGATAACTAATCAACATAATAAATGCTAACAATCGCCACTAATCACATTTGGCGACTGTGAGCAAGTCTCCTCTTACCTTCATTTTAAATACGCACAGCCTTCATCCAGGAATCCTCCAGATGATTCTAGACTGTTTACATGCAGGGCATTATTGCACTTTGAATAATGGAAACATCTGTCACAATTAAAGTGCTTGATCCGTGTCTGCTCTGGCTTTTTGATTCCACAACATTCCTGTCCACTGAGTGAAACAATTCTGGGTGAAATTCCGGGTTTTTTTTCCTGATAGTTTGAGATTCAGGGATGTCCCAAGTTCTAGCACTAACTGCGGCCCCTCTGATCTTGTACGCAAATATACTCTAACATGTGGCCAGACTTGTTGATCTGGCATGCTACGTAGCTACATATCAGGCTAATTCAAAGGGAGCTAAATGGGAAAACTGTACCATTTGCGTAACTTGCTGTCATAAGTGCAAATGATTTACTCTGTGTTTCCACAACATGAAGGCGGTCAGTGGATTCCCGTGAAATTGGTGTGGGGGGGTTTGCTGAAAATGACTCCTAGCTCGGTGCTTTCATATCCCTGAAATGCTTAAATACCACTCAGATTGTAGGTTGACCCCTTTTTATGGAAGCAGCGCCAATTTATCCCCAGAAACCTGCAGAGAGACAACATTATTTCTAGAGGTGCTGTGATGCAAACATTAAAAATGGATGGAATTGGGTCCATGCATTAAATATAACGCAGGATGAATGTTTAACGTTAGTTCTGGAGAAATGTCTGCACGGACAACATTAAAGGAATCATAACTCAGACGTATGAATCCATATCTGCGGCTATTGGCTCCATCCTCTCGCTGCAAATGTTAAATTCCCTCCAATATCTGTGTTTTTGCTTCTTTTTCGCCATTATAATGTTCGCCCGCCTGACCTTTTGCTCTCCTCTTACGTTTCATCCGACTCCTCTCCTCCGTAGCCCCTTTTCCTGCGTCCGACGCCTTTCCTTTCCTATTCGCCAGAGCACCTATTGTCATCTCCACTTACTATCAATGTCACAACGAGTTTCCCAGATGTCGCCATGTTTAATTATACCACCCCCCATGGATGTTATGAATCCCTCCCTTGCAGGGATTTATCAGTTATATTCCCCTCTAATCAATGCGTAGTTACAAAGCCCACAGGAGCACGAGTCGCCGTAGCTCTGTAACCAAGCGACACACGCCCTTGATTAATCAGCACACCACACACTGGAGACTGTGCGAATTATGCGTAGGTGCATATTTAGCATTTCACGTGAATTATAACCTTTCAAAATCTACGTTCTCTATCAGTCCACTGGGGCTACTTGAATAGGATTTATAGCTAGCTTGTGAAATACGACGTGGCTCGTAGACGCGCATTAACTCGCAGAGACGGGGTGAATGATGTCGTGGTGTGTCGGCATTCAGACAGAGAGCACCTTGAGAGTGTAAGAGTGATCTGACTGAGGTCGTGCGACGCAACGCTTTCATCCACAGAATTACCGCAGCGCGGATGCATCAGGGATGCATTTTGAGGCGACGAAGCTAATTAGATTTCTTCTTGATACAGTATGGCAAGAAAAGTAAAACATTTAATGGTATTGGGAACGTTTTAGATCCGTGAAATGTTCTCCATTACTTATTTACGTAGCAATTAGGCCGTTTTCTTTAATAACGTAGTTTGTCTTCATTGGCCACACACAAGCCAGGCCTGATTCTCTCCCTCGTACCGAACAGTAGCATTAACCAGTCTGATGGTGTTGAAATGTGACTTCGAATATGCTTTCCACGCTACGTATGCACCACATACGAGAAAGAAAATAATAATAAATACACAATATAATATATGTTTTATAGTCGTTTTAAATAAATCCATTAGTATATATTGAACTATTTCCCCCCCCCCCCCCTCTTTTTGATTACTGATTATACACTACATGCTTGTGGAAGCTTACGCCAGAAGGCCTAGGACACCTTGGATGGGATGCTGGTCCCTCAGAGGGCACTTAAATAAATCTATCAGACAAAAATCATGTTTTCTGTGTTTCTGGAAACTACCGTGGTGTAGAGCCTCGCTGTTTCACACCGTAATGGCCTGCAATTGCTCCAGTACACCGTAACGTTTCTGTGCTCTCTCTACATGCATGATAAACAGCAGTTTGAAAGACAAAGGACAATCCATCCATCTGTTTTCCAAACTCCTGTAGCTGATCGGGGTTCGTGTGGTGGCAGTGGTTAGCAAGGGATGCTTATTTTATTTTTTATTTTAGAGGAAAGCACCTTTTTTTCAGGTTGTGAATTTGAGAGTCTTTAACTATCTATTGGTGTGGCACAGTGAGCGTGGAATAAAAGATACAGTGGCTAGGTCCATTGTGGAGGGACCTGCAGATCTGACCATTTAACGGTTCATTGAATCTCAACAGATTCACTTTATTTGAAGTGAAGTTTGATCCCTTGGTCTGATGTAGCATTTTGACAAGAAAATGTAGCTTTTGTTCCTTCAGGCCTGCGATTCTTTATTGAGATAGTTATTCCGTATCTCAGCCTTAAAATAAGTGTTTTATTACACAAAAATACGAGAGGACTTTTGAGGTCTTTTTTAATTGGATTTGGGGTTATAATTTTACTTATGCAGTTATATATTCGAGTCCATGTTAGATTCAGAGGAATCTGAAAAATTTATGGAAATATTAAATTATTCTGTATTATTTTCATATGTCTTTTCTTGATTTCTCGACAGACTTCAGGAATAACTTAAAAATTATCATTAACGTTTCTCTTCGTCTAACTCAGATGATCGATTTGGCCTGGAGTCTAGTTTTCCATCGCTAGACCTCATGTTATTCCTCAGGTAAATAAATGATTAAGTAAATAAATAAACTGTGCAATGGCCTTCAGCTTTAGATCTGCTCGTTTATGGAACTATCTAGCAGATTTAGTCTGGGTATGCCTTCTAATCCCTAACCCTAATCCCTAACCCCATTTAACACCTAGACCATCCTCAATTGTCCATAATCAGCATTCATATTTACAGCAATGACCTGCTTTTTGTGACACTGATCGCTCCCAAATTTACACCAATATGCCATATCCTATGACACTCAGTCCAATGTGCTTTTGATATGTTGCTCAACGTGCAACATCGTTCCTGGAGAAAAAAAAGAACTTTTTACTTGAATGACCTTTAAATAAAATGTTACATTCCGGCTAGAAAATGCAATGCTGTCAACGTGACGGCCTCACCGTGTGGCTGTAGTATAATGAGACGTCTCTGTTGTCAATGGAGGAAAATGAATAAAGGAAATCAATATTACATTTTCCAGCTAGCCGTAATGAATTTATAACAGTTTGAAATGTTGTTTTTCACTGCACAGGCTGCATACAACAGTAACACTGAGGACCCTACCCCCCAGGTTAACGTGCCTGACAGAACCATGGCACAGGATTGGCTAGTTTTTCAGGGGTGGAGTTAAAGTGAGGATCCTCTGGGTCTAGCCCACCTGAGAAAACCATGAAATGGTATTGGCAGGTTTTCTCAGGGGCGGAGCTCCGATCTTCAGGAATTACAGGGCAGGGGCAGATTCCGCCAAAAAAGTAGACGTAGACATAAAAGCCTAGCTTTGGCTAGTAGAATGGGATGCCTAAGAAGCTAAAGGACTAGGAATCAGACAGCTACTAGACAGAATAGAACGCAGAGTCCGTACTAAGAGGCCCAGATTATTTGGATGTAAGAAAACTGCAGACCATGATGAGTATAATGGCATCTAAGCATTGTAGGGTACATAAAATCTGCTGCTTCAGAAAGTTTGCACGAGAGCTGAGGTGCATTAATTTGCAAACCCTGTACAAAGTAGCAGCCTGATATTACGGCACGTCATCTGACAGCCATCGATCCTCCCGCTCCTGCTCCCGCTTTCTGTTCTTTGCGACACTCCTCAGAAAATTGCCACAGAGTCGGGATCCAGTTAATTTCCTAAATCCCATTTCTGTTTGTGCTGAGCGTTCCGGTATGAACCCTAACACCGGGCCCCCGCCGGGATCCCACCCCCATCAGCCGACATTTCCTTTCCATTTCTCCGCCTCGATAGCCACCCCTGTATCGCTTTGAATGTCAGCCCGTCGAGACCCTGATGATTTAACCTTCCTCTTTGCGCCGGTACTTGATAATGCAATAATCCCCTTTGCTGAGGCAGACAGAGTGAGGTTCGCTGGTGAGATTACTGTGGCTGGCTGGCATGTTGGAAGAGTCGCCTCAAACACACGGGTATCTTTACAGTTGTAGCGAAATTTAAATGATATTATTTTATCATTATAGAAGAATTCAAGACTCATCCGAGTCAACAGAAGATTAAACCTTTCAGACACATAGTTATCCGTTATTTAAATGACCAGGAAGGATCTGTAATCTCGATAATTTTGTAGATATTTTCTTAGTAATACCGCTGGTCAGAAGCATGAAGATCACAGCCAGTGCTGTGAATAACTTGAGTTACCTGCACATTCCAGAGTTTCTCTATATTTGTTATGATTGCCAACAGACTTTGGTTTAATCAAGGATGAATGTACAGTGTAGAGCTCTCAGTGGAACATCAGGGAATATCAAATTACTTTATAATAATCATGTGCAGCGTATGAAACTGGAGGCCAAATGTTTATTATTATTACTATTCTTGTTGTTATTTTAGTATTATTATGGGATGCTGTGGGACTTTGCAGGGTAGGATTCAGTGTCTATGATGTCACTGTTGGGCCAATGATGGGGGCCCTTAATCCCCAATTGTTCCAGATAACCTTAAACTAAATGAATGAATTGTAATGCAAATGTCTTACTATTACAAGGCACAGTTGCGATGCATTTAAAATGGTTGTAAGATTTATTGCCAGCATGGATTACTATGGGATATAAGTACTATGAGAGTCACAGTTCAGGGGTGCATAAATCTGGGGCTGACGGAGCAGCTGAGTTGGTAATTATTCACCTTTGATCGAGATCGAGCTGATAGGACTGATGCCGAATCACACACGCTGAATCTAAACTGCAGTTCAAACCATGCTAAACCCAAGACATGCTATGAAGTTCCTGCTGCATTAAGGAGATTTGTTTCATAATCAACCGCGAGGACAAAAGTCTGACTTTCTAAATCTTGTTTGTCAAATTTTTTTTTCTGTTCATTCTTAGATATTATTGATTTTGCCAGTATTTAAGTAATTAAAATACGAATTCCAGTTGCACAGATGATCAATTATAGTGATCACATTACATCAGCACCTAATTTTATTCCTAGCGAAGTGCAAATTTGGAATGATAGTTAATTCCTAAAGAATGCATTTTACTTAAATGTGCTTAAATCAAAATTGTTTCTGACACTGAAACAACGGTTGGACCAAAACGGTGCATTTCTCCGGAAGCGGAGCTTCCTTGGGGGAGAGCGGCAGAGGGTGAAGAGCACGCTTGCCGCGTCCCTCGCTCGGAGCGCGTGACTCTTCGCCGATGCAGCGGCTGCAGGTGGCGAGGCACCCGCGCGGAATTAGGGGGGCTCGCTGTCGTGCGCGGCCGGCTGATGTCGCCTCGCCTGAACGCGGCTTTGGTGGGGAGCTTAGGAGCACTGGAACGATTTGCGCTGCCTGATTCGTTTCCTCCCAGCGTGCAGAATGATAAGCAGTGGCATGCACGGATGTGCCGGCAAGCCGTACTGCTTTGAACTGTCTCCCCTAAAAGAGTGAATAAAATATACAGTTTCCTCCTGTCAGGAAACTGACCCGTGGCATCATGTGTAGCTGAGGAAGTCCCTGGGCTTCTGCTGAGCTCCTCTGGTTTATTGATGTGCAGTGCATTGTGGGGAGAAAAAATATACCACTGGACTGTCCTGTTAATCCATTCGGCTTTTGCTTTTCTCTTCTATCACTAACTTGCATCGACAGCAACGTTGAACATATTTTGAATTAGTCGTGGATATGGACAGTATTTCTTTGAATGTTTGCTCATAAATGATTATGGCTGACATACATGCAGTCATTCGTTCAGCTGTCACTGTTGGAGATGATGGACTGTCAGCGCTGTGTCACTTATATAAGTCCCCCGTTCGGACACATTAGCCGCTGACTTTGGCCTGTATTCTGTAAGCAAGGTTAGATGACTGGGACCCACTATGGCGCCACCTACTGTTCAGCAGCTGCCTGCTGGGCTGCGGCGCTGACTCCGGCAAACGGCACTGTGGATATCACACCTGAGACTGGCATGAAGGTGGTGACAAAAGGGGGGGGGGGGGGGGGGGGGGGGGGGGGGGGGGGGGGGGGGGGGGGGGGGGGGGGGGGGGGGGGGGGGGGGG
>JAODUD010000082.1:6303870-6321078 GCA_026784285.1 Stomatorhinus walkeri | reverse complement strand
AAAGTGGACCCCCCCACCCCCCCCCCCCCCTCCATTAGTAGGCCTCGAGATCACAGAAACAGACGCTGCTGGCGGGAGGCGTGTGCCAGACGCAGTGTTTACCGCTGGCGGCTTCGGCGGCAGCTGCTCCCACTACCGGTTTATCGCCCGCTGTGTTCGTTTGGGCACTCCAGCTGTGTCAACCGCAGCCCAGCCGAGCTGCTCGCCGGCGGACGTTAGCCAGATTAGTGTAGCGGGAACGGGGCGGAGGGGAAGAGCGGCGATTTGAGAAACGGGAATCTATGCCCTGGAGCAAAGCGAATGGGCAAAGCATTTATCCTCGGATCAGAGCGACAGCGACCAGCTGTTTGTCAAACAAGTAGGTGGGCAGAGGGTGTACTGCCCAGTGGGTTAGGGCCCTGTGCCTGTGATCAGAAGGTTGCTGGTTCAAATTCCGTACCCAGGAGCGTGATTTTTCTGTAGAGCCTTTGAGCAAGGTCTTTAACCCTCAATCGGGTTGTTGTTTCTAACATTTGATAAAAAGTACCTGATAAATTAAAAAAAAAAAATAATAATATTTGTGTTGACTTGTTTCATTCATAATTTTTGTGTACCTATTAAGGTTTATATTTCTAAAACAAAATACTAATGGCTTTATACCTTCCAGCCATCTTTCAACCCTTAATACAGTAAAGATCTGTAGGGGTTGAAACCTGTCTCTGGCAGAATGGGGCTGGAATGTGGTGCCAGTCAATCACAAAACACACACATGCACAGAAATGAGTATTTTGTTACAAATTACAAATACTTGCTCAACAAAACACAAAATACTGGTGTGAAAAAATGTATTTCATTAAAATACAAGTAATTTGTAATTGTAATGCATGGAAAAAGGTAATATACACGATGTTGATACTTGTCATTTGAGAATACAAAAATGGTAACATACAGGATGAATACGTGTACCTTTACATCCATAGAAATGTATTATATAAACTAAATGTCATAATGTATTATATTAACTTGCCATAATTTTAAGTAGAATAATACTTTATTGATTTACATGTGTTATACTGTTAATTGGGACCTGAAAAATGACTTTTGTAACATTAGTAAGATTATGAGCGATCAGCAGGCTGCAGTCGCAACAACGGGTCGGGGCTGGGTGATGGAGGGGTATCGTGGTTCTGTGTTTCGGAATCGTGGTATGAGATCATGACCATTTATAATTTATACCCAGTGTTTCCCACAGAAATAGTGGCGGTTTCTGACGGGAGCTGGTGTGTACGTGCATGTGTGTACGTATGCACATGCATATACATCGGCACTTTCTTAAATTATTTACCATAATGTGTGATTGTCCCACTTTGTCCTACAGTAGGGTGCTGAAGAGGCACAAACTCAAATAAGAAACTGTTTTTTAGATACATGCCTAAAGAAAAGGGCCCAATGGCCTATAATACGCAAACACCAAATTCACTAGTCGGCTCTCCCTTTTCTCAGTGGCTGTAAATATGGCTCCGTTTAGCTGATGGCATGTATTGTATTCCTTAAGAACAAAAGTAGCTATCCTGATTTATCGCTAATTAAGTCTTTCATGTACAGTATGACAAACCACAAGATGCCACTACCTGAGCATGCCTGTCAAAATTACCCAGAATGCCACTTGCAGGCTAGCAAGTTAATTGACAAGTAAGTTCTAGAGCACAGCACTGCTGTTTGCTAATTGCTCAATTTCTCTGTCCTGTAATGACATTCAGTGAGCAATCCCTGATAGTAAACTTCACTACGTACGCGCACCCAAGCATCTTCTTTATTTAAATTACTGGTGATGGGAGAACGAAGTTCACAGCAAGCTGGTCCCAACAGGATGTGTCACGTGATTTACTGGCGTCTAGCCAAAGACTGTGATAAGCTATATTTAAGAGTCTGTAAGCCTGGTGATGAAGGTTCTTAAAATAACAGAAAAGAAGTAAATGAAATGACATATGTTTTTAAGGATTGTAAATATTTTAAATACGCAAAATGCAATTTCACAAAGTTTTTTGCTACAAATTACATGTTTTTTTTTTCAAAATACAAGTTACAAAATTCTCAAAAGTAAATAAATACGTATTTAAAATACTGACCATCACTGCACATGTGTAGTCACACACAACAGGAAACTAATCCAGAGATGCTAATTAGCCCAACAGTAGCATCTCACACAGAGTGGAGGCAGGATTCATGCCCAGAGCCATGAGGCTTCCATGCTGCCCTTCCCCTACAAGTACAGGTAGGAGATGCTGGATCACCTGACTACACATGTCAAGCTGCAGGAGGAAATGACAGTTACCTGCAGCATGCGGAGAGAAGGCCTGCAGACTCAGAGTGAGAGAATTCATATGCCCAACTGCAAAGGCCCTACCCACTAAGCCATCACGCCACCTGCTGGAAACACTTAATTATTGTGAGCTTTTAAAATGTGAGAGTGTGTGCAACCTAATTCCATTGATCTAATTATCTCCATACTATGCATTTTTTTCTAAAATGCCAGAATTTGTCAAGTATGATGGTTGCACTTTGATTCTGTAGGACCCAGACTGTTTGACTTAATCTGCTTCTAGTTCAGTGAAAGTGAGAAAGTCTAAACTGGAGATTAACAGCAGTAGAGAAGAATAGCAGAGAATCACATCAGAGCAGGAGAACAGATGCAGGAAATCCTCCTAAGATCAAATGTTTATATCACCGAATCTCTGTTTTGAAGCTTTCATATCAGATCTGCTTTAAGTGGGATAGGAATTACGTGGGCTTATGAATTGGGCATGTTCAGGCATGTTAAAACCAATTTTATAAGCCTGACATTCTTTAAACCCACAGAGTTTTTCTACATATGATTAGTCTCATTTAAGATTTACCGTGCGTGATCCCAGCTCATGTTCTGCCCATCTCTGAGCCCAGACGTGGTAACGCTGTTAATCGTAAGGCCGGTGTCGTCCCGCAGACCACCAAAGAGCCACGCGATGTTCTGAGATCATGAGGGACATGGTGAGGCAACTACACTGAAAGAGGAGGGGGTCAGTAGGGTGGGGTCTACTTTCTACGTAATATTGCTGTAATTTTGCAGAAATTTTATTTAAAGCAATGTACTTTTTCTTGAGAAAACAGGGTCAGTCTATCTTGGAGCCATTGGGGGTTAAGCGTCTTGCTCAGGAGCCCAACAGTGACTTTACTCTGCTGACCCGGGGATTTGAACCAAGAACCTTCCGGTGACAAGACAGAGTGGCAGGATCTCAGCGCTGGAGAAATCTGGGAGGGAGGCGAGTGGCTGTTCTTAACCGTCGACGATCAACCTTGGTGCCCGATGAGGAACTATCGATTCTCAATCACGCATGTACTTCACCTATGAGGATGGTTCATTCTTCTCCACATAGGCTTGTCTGAACCCTCAGAAGAACATTTATAAAACTATTGGGATTTATTGATCTGTTGTGATGGATTACTTTGTTATTGTAAGATACACTCCTAACTAGCCCTCTTCCTCAGTTACCCTCCACTCATCACACTGTGACGAGACCTACACAATCTGCTTCCACAATAATTAGTCAGTGTAGTCCAGCGGAATAACTTCTCTAATTAGATTTTGGCCTAATTATTTCCGGACGTAACTAAAAGCCAAGGTTTCTTTAAAAGAAAATATAACACCTTTTTTAGTAGAAGTCAGACTGCTGTGGAGATGTAGTAGACCTTGCTAATTAGTCTGTCTGCCCTGCTTTGGTTTATTTGAATTTTGTTTTATCCTCATTTATCCTGCAATGTGATGAGACAGCCATATAAATTACTGGTTTTACAAAAAAGTTGTGTGACAGAAACCCCCCCTCCAGGGGGGACAAATCCTAGGTTTTACATTTGCTGTATATACAAGACAAGTTACTCAGTGGTCTTAAAGGAATTTCTTTCAGGGAGCTAAGTCAACAAAGGGGGAGTGAAGCCCCACCCCCAAAAGAAAATAGGGTCTAGAACCCCACATGTTGTGTGATGAAATTTCTGATCATAACTGACTTCTGGGATACGTTCAGCCCATTACCTGCAAATGGAATCAATGTGCATCATAAATGTTATAAATATGGCTGCCACGGCTGTCCAGACCTTATGAAATGCAGTAATTTGCTGCATTAAATAGTCCTCAAGCCATGTCCTGAATAATTTAAGGCTTCCATTTTAAATAAAAAGAAATACATAATTTGTTGAATTCATTGAGCTTAATATTCAATGTATATCTAATCTATACTTGCCTAAAGAAGTTACTCTAAACTGCTGATGTTCAGTTTCGTGACCGTTCTCCTTTAATGCTGGACATTAATTAATATGGACATACTCGAGTCCATCGTGCGTGACATGTGGACCTGGGTGATATGCTTACGTCTCTTTCCGTACCGCAGTGCTGCTGTCGTTTCTGTGATTAGAAGCCATTAGAAGCCAATTCCTTACCATCAATCATCATTGAAATATATGACTCCTCCCATTGACTCTTTTCATAAACTGCCTGTAGTCAGATTATTCTATCTGTCCTTCAGAATAATTAAATTATAAGAGAAGAATCAGCATTAGACTGAGTATACATGAGTACACTGTCAGCATCTGTGGAAAAATGCATATTGCATTCTCCTTTCAGGCAAGTAGAATAACGCATTAAAAACTGTGGATATTTTCTGCACAGCTGCAGGGATTTTGTTTGTATTATTTTTCTTCTCCAGCATCTGGCCGAACGCACCTGTTGATTTGCAATCCCTGCAGTGGACTGGAGGATCAGAGGGCCAGTCGGCAAGCTTCATAAGCACAGATGCTGCGTCGAAGCGGCCCTCTCTTCCGCTCCCCATCTGCGGCCACGGCTCGAGCCTCCACCCGCCAGGAGTACCACTGTGAGTGCAACATGGCTGCCATTTGGAGAGGTAACAGCCCCTGCAAGCCAACACTGCAGGTAATCTATCTATCTATCTATCTATCTATCTATCTATCTATCTATCTATCTAACAGTCTTACACATATTCCTCTTAGGGACTGAGTTGATTCATGTATCATGTTTTTCCTTATGAATATCGCCAACATAATGCATTATTAACATATTTAGTTATTTAGTAGATACAGCAGTGCATGCATGCATGCATAACACCTGAATTATATGAAGCGACACACAGCAATGCATGCTATACTGTAACCTCGCTCTGCGGATGATTGTCTGATTAATGCAGTGGTATGCTTCAGAATGCATAGATGTTTCATTATACATATGTGAGCCTTTGAGGATATTATCGTGGATCCTACCCATTATAACAAGGCACAAACTTTTTTGTGTAATGACAGCAAAGGCCAGCATGCACAGTGCAGAGAAATGAACAATGATGTGATGTCGTGTTAGTGATTTTTTAGGCCACAAAAGAAGCTAGGCTCTAATGAAAAAGTGATTAAGGGCAAAGAAAGAAAGAAAGAAAGAAAGAAAAAGAAAGAAAGAAAGAAAGAAAGAAAGAAAGAAAGAAAGAAAGAAAGAAAGAAAGAAAGAAAAAGAAAGAAAGAAAGAAAAAATTGGTTGATTCACGCTGATAAGCTGATCGATTGCTCTGTTCCTCCTTTAATGCATGATGGAGTGTTTATTTAACGACTACTGCACTGATTACAGAGTGAAGTGGCGTAAAGGACGGCTCAGGCTGCTGCAACTTTACATGCAAGCAGGACTCTGCCTCTTATGCCGTTAATGTGAGCAATCATTAACATTTTTATTGTATTTATTTGTGTATTGAATTAAATATCATACATTCCAGGCTTTGCCTGCTTGTCAGATTTTTATAATAAATTGCTACAGGAGCAATAAACGTCATTGTGGCCGTTAGTCATCTGTGAATACGGTCTGATGATGCTAGAAGCTGAAATGTGGAGTCGCTGCACTGGGGAAGAACACATGATGAATATGGGATAATCATGCACTTATAGCCAGTTTTATTTATGTGTTGTCATATTACTGTTTGCATTTTTTTTTTTTGCTTTTCTATTTTCGTTTCTGCTCCATCTCCATGACTGGTTAGGCTAATGAGTCCACAGTCTGGCAAGGCAGACCCTCAGGATGCCTGGTGTGTGTGTGTGTGTGTGTGTGTGTGGGATATTTAACAACCCGCTGCGTAAACACACAGCCCAGAATTTAGGAACTCCTCAATGTGCGGCTGGCCTAACGTTTTGTTGCCCAGATGATTGGCAGTTTTCGCCTGTAGTGGAGAAAACAAACTGCAGCGCATGCGATGCCATGGATATCGCTGGGAATAGCAGCCAGCCAGTCTATCTGACAAGGGGAAGGGCAGAATGGGGCTACACACATACCATTAATCTGCAAAGCTAAGTATAGCCATTGTCATTTCTTAGCAATATAATGGGAAGACACTTAACAGAAGCTAAGGATCATTAGATTAATAAGATATCTGGCTGTATATGCATTTATTTATTTATATTATTCCCAAGAAATACATCACCTGTCTGTAAGCTATCAAACGTCAATCTCACCGCTTAATATTCATACAGTTTTCTGTGTTTTCTCTCTCATTTGGGCCAGATAAGTATATTAGCATATTTTTTAAGCATATTTTTTATGAAAATTGTAACGTGATGTACAAGTAGTCCTCACTTTGGTATGAGTGTAAAATGAGCTAGTTTAAAATCAACAAAGCATATTTTTAATACACAGTATACGCCATTAGGAGGTGGGTGGATATGTTTGTTAATTAAAATGATTATCAGCTTAAAGGACCCATTGTTGTCACCTGCCCCGGGGACATTTAACCCCTACATTGCCTTCTGATGTTCCTAGATCATGCCCATGCTCTGATTAGACGTCCTGCTCTTGTAAGAGTTGCCACCTTCCTTTGCATCCAGTGTGACTCTGACTAAACGTCTCTCGAGGACCCGCCTGTTTTCCCCGTCTACAAAAATCCCTCAGTTTTGCATTCTGAATTCTGTAGATGGTCAGGAGCACCCAGTCAGCTCGGCAAGTATGAGGTTACTCCCCTGAGCAATGTTACTGCTTTGGGAATGGGCTTGTTCTTCCAAGATCATATGTGTATGATGAATGTAGTCCGCTTACGTCCGTCATTCAATGGCAAAAGCGAACTGGCATGTAAACTCGAGCTACCGTGCAGCTCGGACAAGCATTGGAAATTAAGCAATAGATTTCTTTCCTTTACTTTCATCCTTCGCCACTTGAAACTAACATGCCCAAAAACAACATGTGTAAGAATAATTGAAATGTAATATGTCCATATGTACCCTGAGGTGTCTGGTATTACATCTGTCTGCTTGACCCAGGTTATTTGTGTCTCTACATTTTGAATTTGTAGAGAAAATTAAGGAGTTGATTTTTTTTGCAACGCGAAGGAAACTGCATAATAGCGTGTCATATATTTTCTTAGATGAATACCGCAAAAACCATCACATTACGCATTCACTTCGCTAGATGAATATTGAGACGGCATCAAGCAAAATTGCACAATTTTCTTCCTGATGCATGATTTGTATCGATGCTCTCAGAGAGATAAATGGACTCTGGGCCCATGCAATTTGAATTGTTCTGGCGCTTTTGTAATAATAAATAAATAAATAGCAACATTTAACAGAAATTCAATAATAATAACAATGGCATTATTAACAACAATCATATTTTAAGGGAGGCAGAAAGCTAAATAGTCATCATCATTTGATCTCCCTGCACTGAGGACTAAGTCGGTTATCGGTTTGTGGTTTCATACATTTCCCAGAGAGAATTTCGACATCAACCAGGCTGTTTTATAACCTTAATGTCAGCAGTGATTCATGGGACATTGAGGATTAGGGTGGCGTGTGGCACCTTTAAGGATTGCCACATAGGAGTGTAGTAATAAAATACATCCCCAGACCAAACACATGAAAAATGTGTTTACTTTGATATTCAACGAAATACTGTTTTAAGATTGCATTTCAATCCATCATTTAGACGTCCATCTCAAATGCACATATTTGTTTGTAATATAATGCTGTTAAATTTTGAAATATATATCACTGATAAGATATATCAATTTATTTATATTTTATCGTGAATTTTTTACAATTTTAATGCTGTATAATTTCACGTTGCATATCTTTGAATGCATTTTATGCGACACTGACAAGCTATTGACCAGGAACAGAAACTCATACTGAGGATGATACCTTCCCCTGGACCACCTACACTTTCCACATTTGCTGGTGCTGCTTCTTGGCATCTTTTTGATGTTATCCTTGGAATTAATGACTGGAATCAAAGATTTTTGGTGGGATTTTCCTGCTGCCATTATGTACCTGGGGATTTCAGAAACACCTCATTTTCAGACACTTCTCAGATACGTCCGTGCATTTAAAGCTACGCTCGTTAGATGAGGCGTCTTTTGAATCACGTTAGCCCTTCGTATCGACTCTCCGATAAATGGTGCGATACCACGCCCCTCCAGCTGCTTTGACTGCCATCGTTTAACGCTAAAGTCAAAACACACATCCTGTTTCAACAGAATCTTTTTTACATGTTGGCGTAGTTAGTTCTTCTCTCTTTACCACATTACTCTATGGTACTTTACCACATTACTCCACGGTACTTTTCCTTTCAAGCTTGGAGGACTTATTTCCAGGTGACGCTTTATCTAGGTGATGCTTGTTAGCATGGAGCAACAAAAAAAAAAGAAGAAAGAATCTTGCAACTAAACAGGTGTGTCAGCTGGTATTTTTTGCTCAACCGCTCTAAATCTGGCCTAGGACAAGATAAGAAATGGTCTGACTTGAACAGTAAAAGCGGGGAGGACTCAGGAGCAGGAGGAGCGAACGGGGACAGGCGTCGTGCGCGTCGGCAGGCTGAGGGACGACAGCTGAACTCTCGCATGATTCGGCAGCGAGCCTGAGGAGAACGTGCAACTGGCCAAGACCGGCTGTCCAAAAATTGAAGGGAGCTAAGAAGCCGGGAAGATGTGAAGTGGACGCGGCGGATATATTCATGTAAATATTCGGAGAGAGCAGAAGCTCATGGGTGGCCGCTGCATCTATTTCCTGCCATTCCTGGCTGGGATGAACACATGGCTTCAGTACAATCGATGCTCAGACAAAGACCTTTCACAGAGGGGGCTTTCCAGCTAGCACTGTCAGACGCAGCGTTATGCTACAGCAAAGAGCGCCCCGCGAGCCAGCACCAACACAAAGCGCCTCGGGACCCAGCGAGGAGCGTGGAAATGCAATGGCAGCAGAACGCCGGACACCTGCGGCAAATACAACAGGTCCGCCTGCAGCGAATGTTGCGTTGTACCACGTGCACCGACTTTGGCAACGCACACACAGACCACACAATGAAAGTACATCATTAGCAGGGTGCTAATTCCTCTCATTAGGAGATATCTCAGTCCAGTTGAATGTTGATCTATTGTCTATTTACTGGTTATTTGGTAGAATGGGCCCAACACCAGGTATCTGTTTTTGTGTGGGCTCTCCAGGATTTTCCCATAATCATTATATTTGTGGAAAACTATTTTATTGACGATAAACTAGCAGATATTTGATTTGTGTTTTTTTTTTGGGACGCTTGCATCACACTTAATTCAGCCAAAGGTTCCCGTCGTCATGAAAGTTTTATTTTGGTCCTCAGCTTTCAAAATGACTGAAACCTGACTAAGAAAGACCACCGAAATACCGACCATCGAAAACCGTGAGAAAGACCACCGAAATACCGACCATCGAAAACCGTGAGAAAGACCACCGAAATACCGACCATCGAAAACCGTGAGAAAGACCACCGAAATACCGACCATCGAAAACCTTGAGACCCTCATTGTGATGCCAATCTCAAATCTCCTAATCCCTATGAAATTCATCCGCGTAATTCCAAAGTTTTCCCCTGTTGCATGAGCACCTTGGACTTTATCACGTTTCCCCATGGAGTCAAGGTCAATTAACAATCTGAAGAGACCCTTTTTACTGACAGCAGTGACTGGAAACATTACATGACAGAATCACTTAAGCTACCGCAGGGTTACCGTGGTTCCCTGTGACTATTAATATTGTAGCGAATGGAAAGTGCATGTTCCTTCATACTACAAAGGAGCACTTTATGCAGTACAATATAGGACAAACCACCGGTGATAGCTGAAATGATCTTTAACGATTCAAGGGCACCGGGGAGCTATGCGGAGCAGCGCACGAATGTTAATTATCATTAATGCACTATTCCACACGTCCTCATTAAAAGTTCGATCTACATAATGTTGGTTTGTCAAAGTTTTGTTGTCGCAATACTTGTCCTGGAGGATTGTAAGGAAGGAATGGATTGGAGTTTGAAAAAAAATAATGATTGACAGCCATCAGCACAATGGGAAAGACAACCCCAGCCATCTTGTATTGAACACTTTCACTCAAAACATTCATGAATTGACATATCACAATAACAAGGTCCAGCTTTTGGGCATTCAGCAGCCGACGGCTAACAGACAGTTAGTGTGTCGCTCTAATCCCAGCGTATTCTAAAAGAAAAAGATGTGGCATTGCGGTACTTTCAGTCCCTATGCGGCGAAGGCATTGTTTGAAATACAAAGGCTCACACCACCACTTCTACAGTAAAAGCAATCTCCCCTCATTCCTCAGAACTGTAAGCAAACCCACAAACAAGAACCTAGACCCACATTCGTTACAGCACATAGTGATGTTTTCAAAGATAAAAAAAAAATCTGAGTTTCATCCCTCCATCCATCCATCCATCCATCCAGCTTCCAACACCTTGTGCAATACAGGGATTGTTGGGTATGGGGTGTTTGGAGCCTGTCCCAGGCAGCGTAGGGCGCGAGGCAGGGGGTCACCTTGGAGGCGATGCCAGTCCAGTGCATAGGTATACAGACCTGCTGAAACTGGAAGTCCATTATGCTCTCTAAAGATCCTCACACTACAATCACACAATTCAGCTCCTTCGGTGTCTTGGGGAGTGAAACAGTTGGTGTTCTTTGTCCTTTTAGATCGCCTGCAAAATCCACTTCTGCTGTTTCTCTTCTCCTTAAGTGTAAGAAAAAGTAGTTAATTTCACAGCTGTTTTGCGAACGGCTCGCTGAGATTCTGCACGAGGAAGCAGACGCGGCATCATCCCTCAGCCGCCCCTACTACACAAGAGGGCACGTTTCCCACATAAACGCATCTCACACTATTCTAATTAATTAGCTTTACAAACAAACGTTCACCCTCTTCAGTATTTATTCACTCATAAAATGTAACCGAGTGGCAACAAGCCAGAAATAAAAGCCATTTAATCCCCATATAAGCCTCTTTTCTGGAATTGTCTTTGTAAATTATGATGATGTTGGTGAAGTCACATGGCAAGCAGTGCAGATAGTTCTTCTAAGTGTTCAGGCCCCGGATGTCTTCTAGACATGGAGCAAAAATGCATCCCCTACTATTCAGGATAAGCCTTTGAAATGGCAGGGGACACATAGACAAAATGCAACGCAATTAAATGACATCATTCTCTATAAGGTTCTATGGTTTTTCCTTTACATTTACATTTATCATATTTATCAGCAGTTTCTGTCTAAAGCAACATACTAGTGAGTCAAGAAGTATATCACAAACTGTATGGTTCTCAATGAATCAACTAGGCATTAGTGCAGCTAGGCTAAGCTTGCAATAAACACCCAGGTATGAGCGTAAGCAGGATCAGAGCAGGAACTACACAGAAACAACTGCACAACAGCTTCTAACAAAGCAAGTGCCTAATAAGAGTATTCAAGGACCAGAAGTGCACCATTAAGAACACTCAGAGAATGTCAGAAGACGTGGAATAGGTTAGTCTTGAGATATTTCTTGAAGACGATGGTTTGGAGTTTTACAGGGGAGTTGTAAAGGCGAAATTTTAAACAGCAAAAAGAAATTAATTTCAAAAGCCCAAATCAATAGTGTATTCATATATATGTTGCTTTAAAATATACATATATTTATATATGTATTCATATAAAAGCACGCAGTGCATGCTGGGAGCCGACGTCTTTCATTACATTTACACTGTAGTTTCTTTTTCTTTAAACTATTGAGAAAGTTCCACCAGCAGCAGCTGAAACACATTAACTTTGACATTTACAAAAGTAATTGGAAAACTCTAACGTGACAAGACCTTAATTAAAAGTACAGCGTGTTGAAAGAAAATTCATCTTGATCTTCCTGTTTTTTTAAGCCAAAATAAGGTCAGCGTCCTGTGACGAGTAGCCAGCCGAACTCGTTCAAAGCACACTTGAAAACAAAAATTAAAATTATTATTCTACATAGGTGGAAACAGGGGACCCAGGGCATTTATATTTTTATATTTTTTTTTTTACTGACAGACCTAACAAAAGGCAGTACAAACGGTTCTAATGAATAACTGAAACCTAACAGACTGATGTTCAGCTTGACGCGATACCACAGCTGCATTAAAATCGCCATCCCCGACATCGGTCAATGAGGATTTTTCTCCAATTTTCAGAGCAGTTCATTTTTTTTGGCCCCAGCAGATTGAGCTGAAACTAACCTTGAAAAGCAAGTTTAATAAGAATACATAAAACACCCAATACCCCTCAGTATCTGGGGTGACACAATGTGACATATATATCAGCGAGCGCACTGAGCTTCTCCTGGGTTGGGCGGGATTACGTTTTATAGAATTAGGACTTAAGCATTCTGTTTGTGTCTTTGTCCTCAGGCACGTTACCTTTGATGAGGTCGACGGAGTTGTCAGCAGGGCCGCGGGGCCCATTCTGTGCCGTCAATGGCCCACGGATGACTGTATTCGCCATCTCAATAGAGCACGGAGAGATTAAGGTGGCGATGTGGAGGGGAAGTCATTTCACCGGTGATGTAGAGACAGTGCAGCTCGGCTGATGGAACGATGTCTATCCAGCGCAATTCCCATCTGCTCTCTGATTAAAAACCTTCTCGGGCCCGACAGAGCCTCAAACCCATCCCAAACAGGCGTCGCGCCCGTTATTCCTCAAGGCCGCCCCACTATAAATCCACGTTATTGATTACCGCCGACCAGACGTCGCTTTTCAGAAGGTAGAGATGTCCAACAAAATAAAACAGTGATTAAAAAATAAAACATTTTTTTTTACATCACGCTGCCAACGATACAGTCGAGATCCCATAATATGTGGTACGAAAAAAAAAATGCATGTAGCTGAAATTAAATGAAAGGAAATGAAATGTCATAAGATGGATCTGAGTAAATATTTCAGCGAATGTATTCATCATGTGGATGTGGAACTTTGTCATTCAAATGCGGCTGTTCCCTTTGTACCAAAGGTATTTCTGTGACGGGGTCATACACCAGACGCTCCTTATTATCAATCAGAATCACCTGCAAAATAACAGTAAGCATTAGTCACAATGTCAAGTTCACTTCTTCAGTACATTTGCCCCATTCGTGGAAATCACAAAGGCCTTCCCAGTGCCATATATTGGTTAACCCTTGTATTGTTCATGAAATTAAAGCATCTCACGCTGTCTGAGTGTCTAACGTTGAATGAAAATGATCTACATAAAGACAGAGACCTAATGAATAAACTGAGGACCGTTACTCGGTAGTCACACAACGCAGCTTTTCCACATTTTATACACATTGCTTAATTTATTGATTTTTTTCATAGCTTGTTACATCTTATATGTGGTGCTGGTCAATGCCCATGAAGTGCCCTAGACATGCTTGCTGCGGGGGGTGTGGGAACTCAAAGGCGGTGCCTATGCTGCCTATAAGGTTGACTGGCTCTGCTTATTTGTCAGTCAAGGAGCTCTTGAACAAATATCAGCCCTAATATGACATCGGCATGAGGCGTCACGCAAAAGGCCATCCGCAGCGTGACATAGAGGGTTAAAACGCAGTTTTTACTCAAAGTCTCAATTGCACGGGCTGGTCATCGACATGGCAGTTACGGCGTGCCGGGACATCGCCCAACGCTTGGCATCTCTCGGCAGGCACGGCGAATCGGCACAGAGGAGAATGTCGCGGGTGGATGACCTTGCCCTGCACAGCCAGCAAGACGCCAACTATTCACTTGTTTTTGCTGCGGGGAAAGGGGGGGGGGGCTTGGAGTAAGCGGCAGACTTGCTGTGATGGGATCCCCCCAACCCACACCCTGTTCAGCACCACCCCCACATAACATGTGGACTGCCATCATCAGGACTTGTCAAAGAATTAAATAAAATAATTTAAAAACACCCCCTTCATCTACAGCCGGTTAGAACAGCTGTGCCAGCAAGTCACGCGTCTTCTCTTGTTTAATTCATTATGTGTATGAATCATCTTGTGACAAATTTTATTTGTAATAGAAATTCACTTTAGCACATGGAATTTGCATCCTGTAATCTTTTTGAGTTGAACAGAGTAAAAAAAAAAATCATGCCTGATATGCAGGAACTTCCGGCTGGCTTTAGTCCAAGCAGGTTCTGTCCTACCTTCTATCATGACCTATATGATGAGCAATTAACTGGACTTTTCTGATTTTCTGACACACCTGACTTCCGAAGTTCATACATCCTTGGAAAAAAAAAATGCACTTTTAAGGGAACAGCCTTTAAACGTACTGGCTTATAAAAAAGGCATGATTTAAAAATCATTTCCAAATTTTATAAATGGTATCTGCACGCTGCAATGGAGCGGGGAAACAAATATAGACTCCTCTCAAAAATGGAGATCAAGTGTGATGGAAGGCTTGGGCAGGGAGTTATTGTCGGGCTGGATGGGGACAGTCTGAACCCCTCGCAGAAGGAGGCACAGAGATGGAGGAGTCACTCTGGTAGGAGAGGAAGGAGGAAAAACAGGGTGCTCACAGAGACGTGGCTATCGTTTACTGAGACGAAACACGTCACTTTAGACAGCAAAACACAACACATCAGTTTATGATCTTTTCAAGAATGACACAGAGGTGAATCACCTGTGTGACTGAGAGGCACAAAAAAATTAAATAGATAAATAATTGAAAATAAGGTGATACGAGATCTGCTACGTTGTGTCTCATGGCTTCCGAAACAGCCACGGCATCATGCTCAACGACGCTAATACCGTCTGCTACCCCAAACCTGCCGGTGTTACGCTTAGCAACACGACTGTGGAAGACGGCACTTAATGGAGAATTCCTGGCCGGATCCACCTTCCTGCCCTGGGGAGACGGAGCCCATTGTCCTCCTGCAGTATGGAGTCTCTCTTTCACAATCATGAAATGGAATATGGATTAATGTTAAGCTCTGCCGGCAATACCCTTTGTGTGCTAGCTTGTGGATTCTGAATTCTCAAACGGAACTCTTAGAGCAGGATAAATCAACTTACACGCCGCCTCGGTATAATATCTCTACATAATTGATGGCATTCCTCTCCGGTTGTTTAAGAATCACTTTCAGATGATAGGTCCTTCAGACTCTTGAAAGGACTCCAGTCAGGAATTTGACATTTGTTCAGCAGGACCAAAATCCCTGCTGAAAAAAAAATCATACCCTAGCATAACTGGTTACCAGTATGACCAGCATAATGCATGGTGGTTATACCAGCATATGTTGTGTTCTGGTGCTTTTGGACCGACGTCGTTAATGAGATATTGCTGGTGAACCTGCACAGCTATGCTGGTCCATCAGCTACACCAACAGCAAAGCATCACTAACCAGCATAGAAGTCATGCTGATTTTTCAGCAGGTACCTCAAAGTCATTCCTCACTGCTGCTACGGCGAGCATCACTGCACTGGTTTTTAGTCCGTTTTTTTTTCCCCTGTAGTATACATTCCATCTTTTGCCACAGTCCTAATGATCCTTGCGGGTGAACCACTGTGACAGCATCATGGCTGCACCCACCATGGGTGGTGTTGACTGCTCCTTATGTTACGTCGAGTCTCCTCTGCTCATCTGACCACATAACCTGATGCCATTTATACTCAGGCTTGCTAGGTAGCATTCTGATAACTTGGGCTCTCTAGGCAGGGCTATATTTAGTAAGAACCTCTCTCCTGCCATGTTGTCATAGAGGATTCTGTTCTCCTCTCTGGATATTGTTGGCCGGTGCACATTTTCCCGTGTGTCAGCCATTAAAATCCGTGGCTTGTTCAGAAGTGCTTCCCGGTATCACCTCTCCCAGCCTCCTGTTTGGCTGGGACAGCATGATCCAGGCAGAGTCTACGTGGTAAATTGGAAACATGTGGTGTCAGGAACACACAGCATCTTTCTTGGCTACAAAATACGTGTCGTGGCAAAATTAACAATGGTGTGACTCTCTCCTCCTCACATCCAGCGTGATGCAGCTTCGACGGGGGTTTGGGGAGGTGATGGTCACATCCCTGTTGACTTTCTCCACAGCACCTTGCAACTCCAACTGCATATCCGCATCTCTAAAAGCAGAATCCATGCATCCACGTAACAATGCTTCCTTGCTACCTGCTAATATGTGTAACATTATTTTAGTAGCAATCGTTCAATTTACTAATCTGTACTTTGGGTTTATTTAAATATTCAGATGTTCAGAATCTGCCATTTAAGATTTATGCTCAAGTTTACCTGTTTGGATTTGAAGAAACTAGATTGGATAAAAATTAAGCCATACAGGAAGCAGGAAGTAAGACGTTTTATTTTTTTGGTACGTTTTGAAAACCCACATGGATCCTGAATGAACGGTTCCTCACTGAATTTGCTTCCATCCATTGCAGCTTTTAGAATATGATCCATCCACCGTATGCACCCAAAAGACAACGAAATTATGTTAGTTGCTAAATCAGGATGAGCAGCTTCTTTGGATCCATCTTAAAACCTTATCCTCCCTTTCAAGGGTTCAGCTTTAATAAATGTTAGTTAGTATTTCATAATGATAACGTTAAGCGACACTTAAGATGAACACCAGGTTTTATTACTCATACAACAAATAATATGGTTAACAAATCTCTTTTCATGTGTATATGTCAGTTTTAGCATTAATAACATGTATGGCTGATGCATCTTGGTGATTTAACCCTTGATTGTGAATTTTATTATTAAAAAAAAACTTTATATGAGATTCATATCACTACACAAACTGAACCATATCATTTAAAGTCCTGAAAATCAAATCCTATTGGGAGACAATTATCGATCTGTCCACTTGAGAATCCTGAGCGCCATGTGCTAGACACAGAAAGTTTAATCTGACATGCGGCTGTCTGGGATTTTTTTTTTTTTTGGGGGGGGGGGGGGGGGG
>JAODUD010000082.1:6257668-6268418 GCA_026784285.1 Stomatorhinus walkeri | reverse complement strand
GAGGGTATGACAGACTCTGTGTCGGGTTTCTGTTTGATACTCGTTCAAACGTCACGGGAGCAGATGACTCTGGGACAGGCAGCATCTGCCGTCGGATGGGGCTACATCAACTGTGACATTTTTATGTCATTATTGGAGCAAATAAACTGAGAGACACACGGAAAAGCCTCGTGCAGTGGGCATATTTCATAAAATTAAGACCCGTGGCGTGTAATATCCTGTCTACACAGGAAGTCCCTTTCAGTCCCAACAGGACTTCACGCGATCAAAGCGAACACAGTACGCAGACGTGTCCCCATGACATGACGCGGAGGGACGAAGGCAGGCAAAACGTTTCACCAGGACATGGTGACGGAGCACAACGGGGGAGCAAAATCTCAACTCCGCTACCATAAAATCTCATCTCCGCGACCATTAGTGGTCACTAATGGAGTCACTACTCTCCCATTCATAAATAACCTGATCAAGTCCGTCTTCACCTTAAAGGGTACGCGAAATCTCATCCTGTAGCGATGTACACATTGATTGGTCAACTAGCTATAACTATACCCCACTTGCCAGACACGAGGAGAGCTTATAATTTCTAAAAGGGTCCGTATGTGCTGCATTAGCCAGGCAGCGGGTGAAAGTGCCTGAATGACTCGCTCATATCAGATGATAAAATGCTTTAAGTGCATTTTGTTAAATGGTCACCACGGTGGTCAATGCACACGGGACAGTCTCCTGGGGGAATCGGGACATTATCTTATAAAAGTGTCCACATTAAGTGCACAAGGCCGCAGCTAATCGACGTTTTTCTGAACCGCACTTTTAACTGGACAGCGACAACCCCTAGGGATCAGTGCTGATGCATTAAATGACAATATTGAGTGCAATTTAATCATTTCATGTGACCAGCAGCACAGGAGGCAGGCGCGTGTTGAAATTCTACTGCCGCATGCAATTTAGGTTCATTACGAGAGGGAGGGACACCGTCTTATTTATTTTCATTTATGTTTAGTTTTTGCTCAGATCAGCACGTGCTAAGTTAACCTAATGGTTCCACTTAGTGCAACTCATGGATCAAATTAGCACTAAAACTAGATTTGACAGGGTGGAGACTCACCGACTCCACAAGCTAATCACTGGGCTGGCTGCTAATTGACTTTTATTTTTCTTTTATTTTGTTGTTATTTTCCCTGTTTTAATGAATATGGGCAAATATCAGCGTCCGTCATCTTTGGTGAAAAAGCAAAAATCAAGTAGCCCACTTGCTAATTAAGAAAAGTTGTATCTGACTGTGAAAAATCACTTCACCAACCATTAACGCGGCTCGGTTTCTCCTCGAGTTGCCGTCTTGCCGAGAAGCAGCTTGAGAATTTGGCCAGATTCCCCCCCGCACCTGGGGGCACGAGGAGCTACTCAAACAGAGAGTGGAATAGTGCCTGGTTTCTTCTGTGGGGGGGGGGGGTCTTCAATGTGAGGTCAAGGGGCTATTGGGACCGTAAGTCAACACTCGTGTTTATTTTACATTAGCTCTGAGGTGGGAACGTGGCAGGCCATTAAAGCAGAACAAACTCCAGTTGGGAAGTATCATTAATGTTTAATTAGGCCTCGGATTCTGGTTGTGGGCCATCGATCCTTGGTTATGGGCACGCCGCTGTTGTAGACGTACTCCACGTCACGCCACGTGCTAAGCTATGTCGCAATTCCCTATTTATGTTTCGAATTAATGTGAAGTGGGAAAATGAATCAGAATAACCACGATTCATCTTTCGACGAACTCCGCGAGACGAAGCTGAATGTAAAGAGATTCCACAGGCTGGTGAGCGGTGGGGGTGTAGGATATCGGGAATAGGATGTAAAGTATAGAGCAGGGGTTCTCAAACTTTTTCCGGAACAATTTTCAATAACAAAACAACATTTCACAAACTTCAGTGAACTAATGATAACCGTCGATATAGACATCAATGTAGAACAATAACAGTAACTTCATTTAAAGACTGGTTTAACTCTCGCTGATCGTTTCCACACTCAGGGTATGGAGTTTAGCGAGTAGTATGTGGCAAAGGGTATGAAGTTTAGGGTGTAGGGTATAAAGTTCAGGGTAAAGAGTATAGGAAGCAACTTGTTTAATGAAGATAAATCTCTTTTTGTGATTACATTCACAGGCAGGGACAGTGACAAAACAGTACAGAGTATAACCAGGGAACAAACTAATAAAACCTGTAGATGGGACAGGTATCAGCTTTAGGGGAAAAAAGGCAAAATTAACTGACTAACTAGTTCCAGCAGACATCAAGGAGGGACAGATGGAGTAAACCAGCACCTGAGTCACCTGACACTCCTACTCGTGGTGGGGGGGGGGGGGGGACATCCTCTCCCAAGTGCACATTTTGCAGTGTCACAGATTATTCCAGGATAATTACATACACTTAGTTTTTTAAGCACACTGAGCCTTGTGGTACTGGTAATTATTGGCATACTGTGCAGTAAATTTATTTTTCTGTTGATGAAACTACATCTGAATTTCCAGCAGTGAGTGAGGCTTCAGTTACTTAGTGCAGTGATTTCATGTACAATCACAGATGTAGAGACCAGTCAATATAAAGACAGCAAACTAGCCAGAGAAACAAAGTTAATACAATGAATGAAACTAAAATGATATACAAAGGCAGGATGATTATTCATTTTTTTTTCTATTCAAATGTTTTTTTTCATTTGAAACAAAAATGAAAGGTAATAGTGCAAATTGTTTTTTAATTCAGTTTAAAAAGTTGTTTTCAGTTTAATTCAAGTTTTTTTTAAAAAATCTCCAATAGTTTCTCAAACATCTGTCATTGATGAGATAAAGAAACTGCCTTTTGCGAGATAGTGGATCATGTTTCCACAATGACCTCAACATGGAAATCAGATTTGCTTCCAAAATCTCCACCTGGCACCTTTTCTCTTAAGTATTTATACCTTAATACGCCACTGATCAAACGTTCGATAGTGTAACGCAACACTCAATGGTATAGTGTACAGGACTGCATTGTGCTTTATCTGGGGTCAGTCCACTCTCATTCAACAGCGGCGATGGTTTGGGGAAAAACACAGAGGAAAATAAATCGTTTTACTCTCATAGGTTTGGAATGCGGGTGTAATTTCACTGTGTGCCAGATATCCAAAATTTATTTGCTCAGACATGCTGGACAGGCACTGTAATGGTCGTCTAAGGAGATGGGATTTGATAAGCTGGACACAGTAAATACTGAGATATCAAAAGTATCGTTTTAGGAATACACACCCCTCTTTAACTGCGTTCTCAGGTCCAGAAACACCAATATTATGTATGAGAAACAGAACTACTTTGTTATAAAATGTGAAAATGAGATATTGTTATCCCAGATCAGTTAGGGAGCTGGAATTATCCAGGCTGAGGGAAGCTGTCATGATGGATGTTTTTCAGACAGCATTGATCAAAGAGCTTTGGGAAATTTAAGAAAATGTGCTCACCCACCAGAAGGTGATTTGAGCGATTTTCCTCAGAACGTTTGGCGCGGATAATGCTGTTAGAACTGTGTGCAAGTAAATCTCCAAAATGCGTTTGTCCATGAACATGTTGTTTATTTAATGCGATGCTCACCTCTGAATTTATGCGCCTTAAATGTCCCCTTTAACATCTTAGGATATGTTTGAATGTGTTCTATTGAGATGATTTTTAAAGTGTTTGGGGTTTATCTGAGTTCCTTCCAGCGGGTCTCAGCGTTACTGATAGTTATTACCTTTTGTGTTTTGCGGAGAGCAGGTCAGCGGCATTTTCTAGAAAGTTATGCTTGCGATTAGCCATCTGGCTATCAACAGTTAATAGAGTAAAATGCTAGCCAATCAGGAGTCATATTGCAACATCAGTCTTACCATGAGACTCGAGACTCCCCCAGACAGTTTAGTGCACAGGGCAAGAGCACACCCCTGGAGAGGAGTATTGTGGGTAATTCAGAGAGATCCATCCAGCACTGAGCAAAATCTCCTGTTGTACAGGTGTCATGTACTTCTTAGACACCTGGTATCCGTTAGCGTGGTGGAAAAGAGTGATATTAGCATGGCATGCTGTGCCTCTATCCCATGCTGGAAACACGCCCCCCCACCATGGCCAGGACCACTAGAGCACGACGTTCAGTCATGTAGAAACAATCTCTCAGACGGCTGCCTGTAGCGAATGCTGAATCATCTGGTGGGGAGGAGTCCTCGGTCCCTTTTCCGGTGGTGGGTGCTTTTTACATCAGTGGGTTTGGGGAATTGAGGAATACTTTGTGGAAATGACTGTAGGATGGGATCGGAGTGCTGTTCCAGACCACTGGGGTTCAGCCAGGTGGTTTGAACCTGATCATACGCAGTATGATCACAAATGAGCGAACAGAAGCAAAAAAAAAACTGTTTCTTTAGAGAAGGGGAGGGAAATATATCTGATCTTGCTGTTTTTGTTTTATAAAAGTGCTGCTTTGTGTTTAAGGTTAATTGATCACTTAAAATACAAACTGATTGATTGTCATTGGTATGTTTTATTCAAAACACGGAAGAAACACAGCCAACAAATTAATATAATTTTGTTAATCGACCTCTGTTTCATTGTTGTATCCCAGGACCGGTGCTGAATACATTCGCTTCCTTAAAAATATCCTCAGCACAAGATGAAAGGCATGTCCAGCGCGCGGTTAATTTCCATTATGCCTTACAACGACAACATTAGGGCCGAAATGTTCAGTCTCATCACGGAGATCGCTTAAGAGAAAACGCCTAATTGGGTGCACATGTCGCTCTTTCCGGATGCGCGGTGAAATTGAACATGACAGCCACTGACGCGGTCAGACTGGATCAGCCAGGCTCACACTTGCCCGCGTGCCCGCCGATGGGCGTCACCGCGGAGCGGATGCGTGGACCGGCTTCAGTCTGCAATCGAGACTAAAGGGATCGCGCTGAGCATTTAGTTGGAACTACTTAGTGTCACACTAACTACAATAACGCAGAATAAAAGCTTTGATGAAGTTGTTGAAATCAACTCGATTCCCCCGGTTTTAACCGAAAAGGTTCCGTGCGTGTTTCATCGCACATAGACGTAATTCAAATCATAATTATATAAAAATACGTATAAATTAATTTGTAATGTGATTTTGTTTTATTTCTGGCAAAATAGGGGATAAAGGCTATCTACTGTCCCACGTACAAGATCAAAGCGTGTTTGATAAGGCCACCTCAAGCTTTCTCTTATTATAAAAGCTTTTGCTATTATTGAGTGAAGCGAGTGGGGGGCAGCCGTATTACATCTGTGACATTCCTCAAATACCCAATGTCTGTTTTCACACCATCGCTCTCACAGATTTAAAGCTAGAAGCTGCAATTACCGATCAAAGATCTCTGATAAATCTCATTATTTCACAGGATAAACTCATACAGTCGGGAACACAAAGTAATGGTCTTATGTCAGGCTGCAATCTTTGCAGCGGAGGACTAATGAATTAACAAAAATAAATTATAAAATTGTATAATTCTGTCATTTAGCTGTAGCACGATTTTAAGTGAATTTTGTCCCTCTGAATAATATCACACATAATGCCTGGATTACAAAAAAACACATGAGATTAATATATGTTATTACATGATTTGTTTTTTTTTTCTTACAGTTTTTATTTTATTCGAAAACCCGCCCCCTACCCTCCCTGAAACCCGTTTATTCTCAATTCCCGCTCCGGCAGACAGACGTTAACTTCCAGACCTGCGAGTAAAGAGACCGCGTCTCTTACAAACACATCGATCCTAACTTTCTGCAAAGAAACACAATTAACACACATAAAATAGCGATTAAAATCTTCTCCAAGAGACCCATGGAAGTAAAAATGGGAGATTTGTTGAATCTCTTCTTGGTAATAAATGGGAATTTCTGCCAGCACTGTTTATGAACTAATTATTCTGTTTCTGGTAATTGAGTAATTTGCTTTATTTGCGTTTTCCAAATAAATGCGCGGTCTGGCCCCCTTTTCTGACCTGCTTCTTGCTCATTCTTATGCCGTATCAAGCAACAGTGGGATGAGAACTGGACTGACACTAACGTTGCTATTTGTATTATACTGTTAACTAAGCAATCGTTACATCAAATAAGATAATTTTATGAAACTTAATCCACAGGAGATTCCACAATTTCACGTAGTTTTTTATTGATTAACTGTTGGTTATGATACAAGGTCTTCAATGAATTAAGTTAACATACACAGCCGTGCCGTGCTACCGCGTTCACCACTTGTATACAGTGGACCCTGAACTGAGGTAATTTTCCCACAATGAATGGCCTGACATTCCAGGCGGTTTCTCGCAAATTGTGCAGAATTCCCCGCAAATTAAGGGCACATAATGCAGGATTTAACGCACTTTAAGTGCCATGTTGGTGAAGATGAATAACAGTAAAATGGAAAGATAAATTTCACTTTACATATTGACTATAACAGCAATAGTTTGCGAAAACTGTATACAGCGCGACTACAGAACTACCATAATAAATTATAATATGACGTACATGACGTCACACCTCTGACCCAGGTATTCCCGTCCCCTCCAAGGTAAATATGAAACCTACGCCCTTGTCCTCAAGTTCTCACTGTTTTTAAAAGTTTTAAGTTGCAGTGTTATATAGGCCTACTGGACACTTAAAACATGACTTTTAAATAGGCCTATATTATAAGTGAGGTACGTCTTGCAGTGAAACGTCGGCGCTGGTGACCGCCGATCATTTGATCGCGGTCTGTTTTCTGTCAGCCTCGGAACACTCACACTCAGACTCCAACATGTGAGCCGACACCCTTCCCAGGACACCATACTCGTTATGTTTTCTCGTCTTTTCTGCCTCTTCACCTTGTCTCTTTGTCCCGTTACCCCTGGATCCGCCGCGCTGGAGTCTGTCATCAGCCCGGAGCGTGTTTTAATGACTCTTAAGTAGGACTTTTTTGGATTTCTGCCCCAGACTGATTTATCGTTTTGAAGGTACAGCATATATAAAAAGTTCATCTGGAACTGCACCTTCAAACCAGCGTAATACATATAAATGCATTGTGTTTTTTTCCTCTCTCTCTCTTTCTCTCACTTTGAGATGATGAACAATTTATAGTTGGCACATAAAAAGTAGAGGAACCTTTAAAAACACCATGTATCTCCCATGGCCGACGGTACGGGGCCATTAGTCATTGTGCTGCAGGCTACATTAAGGAGCAACGTGGTATACGTCTGCTTCGCTCCAACCCACAGTGGAAAGTCATCAGATATCTGCCAGAACAGCACTCCCAAGAAGACCAATTAACACGAATCACAAAAACAGGGTTTTCTTATTTTTTAAAAAGCCATTAAACTGTCACATATAGCTTTCTGTAACTGACGTGTAATATTTATATTAGTGTATTGTATGCAGTCTCACACAATTATGATCAATACAATCCATCCACCCATTTTCTGTACCTACTTGTCATATTCAGAATTATGCAAGTCTGGAGGCTATCCCAGAATCTACAGGGACAAAGTAAGGAATAACCCAGGATGGGGCACCAACCCACCGCAGGGCTTGTAGAATTTATTAACTCTGATTCACCTTGTGTTTTTGGGCTGGCAAACCTAAAGTTAGCTCTTGAACAACAACATGCAAACTCCACACACACAGGGCCAGAATGGAGACTCGAACCCTGGTCTCGTGGGCTAACAATGCTAGCCCCCCACGCCACTCATCAACGCAGTCGTTGTTTTAATATCGATCCAGAACGGCAGAAAGTCCCTCTGATCATTTCCAGAGCTTCAGGAAAACACATTTTCACAGAAGGTAAATTCTTCACGGGTCATGTGATAAGAGAGTGTGCCAATATTCATCACAAGATACCAAAACAGAATACCTCATTCAAAGAAAGCTGACCTGACCAAGAACCTGGACAAACACAAGTCTACACTACAAAATGACTTTGTTTACTTGCAGAGATAACTGCCCGTTGCTAGGAATAATAGCAGCACTATTCAGAAATGTACTTTGGGGAGACTTGCACATTTTTTTTATGAGGGTATGTTTTGATACTTTAGCTACATTATTATCCAGGAGTATGACTCAGACACTTGGGAATAGCTTATTTGCAGAAATAAACGTTGATCCTCATTGTCCAAGACTGTAGGTGCATGATGCCACAAGTGCTTTCAGGTACCACTCTACATCCATCTTCCCCTTCTTGAACTCTCGTACCCTTGCAAAGATTCAGTTCTGTGTGCCTAGGTCCTCCAAACTTGTTTCCATTTCTGTTTTCTTGACCTGACTTCATAAGATATTAATAAATTATATAATCATGCCCTGGAGCTGGAACGTTCCAGGAGCAACAGCCCGGAGCGAGGTGAACACCCTCCGCGAGGCCCGGAAACAACTGTGAGGGACAAGCTGACTCAGGAAGCATGGGCCACAAATCCAGGGCAGCTCTGGGTGCGGGCTGATTCTGACAAACGTGCCAGTATTACAGGCAACAATGTTTTATTTTTTCAACAGAAACTTTTATCTAAAATGACAAATAAAGGGTGTGGGGAAATAGCTCAGCTGGCAAATCACAGTTACCTCTGTCCTGTTTTTTAGGCTGAACATGTTTGCTTTACACTTTCGTAGCTGATGCTTTAATCCAAAGGAATATGCATTTTGAGACAAACTATCTCCAGAACAACTGAGGGGTTTGACAGCCTTTCTGAAAAACCCAATGCTGAGATGACTTCGGTAACCAGGGGATTTGAACCAGCCACCACCTGATGACAAGCATGGTAGCCTAACCCACACAGCCACATGCCACCCCCTTGGGGGTATATCCCAGGATGCCAGGATGTACATCCCCGAGTCTTAAACCTCACCTCACCGGTCGGAATGTTCCACTAGGGGCCAAGTTTCATCAGACACGCAAAAATTCACGAGTAATTAAAGCGTCAGCACACGCCTATAAGCCACTTCTGTGATATCATGTGCAGACAGGGTTCGAGGATAAGATGGCAGACAAGAAGTCAGGCACTGTTCACACTTTTGCACAACTCGCTGGGTCAGATCCCAGCTGCCTCCTCATGACGTCTGTGAACAGGCTTATCGAGTGTGAATTATTACTTACATTATGCTAGACTATCTAATCTCCCTTAGTCTGAAGTGGGGGGGGGCTCTCTGTTTGACTTCTTATTCCCCCAAGACGCTAATTCTGTTTACAAAGGCGAAATGAAAGCCACTGGGGTCCCCTGCCCCCCTATCCCTCCTCGTTCCCCCGAGCACTGTTGCGACAGCGCCTGTCAGATAAAGTGGGACTACGCAGGAAATGCGTGCCATTAATGCGGCCTTGCTCTTATTGCTGCCACAGGTATGGCATGTTTAAGAGTGACTAATGGCGGTGATTCACACTCATTAATGATCATGGTATCCAACGGCCTTGGAGAATGTCGATCTGTCCACCTCCCAAGAAGGAGGACCACGCATGTGTAACGCATGAACCTTTTCAGTGCGCTCAGATCTGATGCTGCATGTCTCTGCACATCTGGCGCTAATTCAAGCATTTCTGCTGATTAACGCTTGAGCCGCAGTGTTTGGTTAATTTTTTTTTGTTTCTTTTCTTTTTGATGATTTTGATGACTGATTATCCCCAAGGAGTCTCCTATTCGTGGGGGGGCCTTTCTACCCTAGATTTAAAACTTTTTTTGTCACACGCACAGTTATGATAGAACTGAAGATCTGTCTTTTTTGCATAAAGAAATGGATAAATAAAGGTTAAATTAAGCAAAAAAAGGGGGTGTTGGGCTAAAGATAAATGTAAAAAGAAAGTAAATGCATAAGAATGCTATTCAGTGAATTCAAGGTTGCTGTCTTTCAGGGTACTGGTGTGGGGTTCGAGTGCTGGTTAAAGGGAGTGTATGAGAGAGAGTCCCTAATTGCTCGGGTGAACCATGAATCCCTTTCATAGGGGTGTTGACACTCCAATGCAAAAGTATGCTTCACGTAGCTTTTAAAATAAACAGCATTTTGCAGGAACTTTATACGTTTTATGTGTATTTTTTTTTCATATTGAGGACAGATTTTTGGTATTTAGGAAATTCAATCATGTTGGCAAGGCGTGCAGAAGGGCCCTCAGAATTGGCCCGCCGCAATTAAGATGCCTGGGCCTCACTGTGACTCGCAGCGGCCGCCTCATTGGCGTGTCTGCGCTGCTCAGCAGAAACGAGTGATAGACGTCAGCGAGATGAGAGCTAAGGCGGATGCGGGGTAAATAAACCATAGGAAATAAACGTGTGGATCGTTGGGGGGGGGGGGGGTGCATTTTGAGTCACTGGAAAGATGCCTATGACTAAACCGGGGCACTGTCAGCTGTCGTTTTCATGAAAATGCGCTTCGCAGACATGCACGGGGGTCAGAGTCGCCCCCGGTCGCCGGGTGTTGCATCCGATCTTCATATTCTGATGGCTAATGCGTAAAATTTGTACATACAGATAAAGGTCATATCACAGGGCTGTGAACGCATGTCTGACGCAGAGTTGCAGAGTCTGCCATGTCGTCGCAGAGCATGCGAGCACCAATGCACATTAAGGTCAATTTAACGAGTCGAGACTGAGTGTGACTGAGTGTGACCACTATTATTCCTCTTACTGTCATTATTTTCTATATATACATATTTTATATATATTCATATTGTATACTAAAGTGTGACCACGAGCAAATACACTGTAGTGCATAAATGAATCATTCACACAGACAGCTAGAGTG
>JAODUD010000082.1:6098799-6110390 GCA_026784285.1 Stomatorhinus walkeri | reverse complement strand
ATACTCAGCTGGTTGGTAGAATCAAAACCATGGTCTGGATTTGTAGCTTCTGGACCTGAAATGCCCAACACTGCTCATCCTATTAGGCTTGACCCCTCAGAAACCACAGAGCCAGGCATAGACGTGCTTTTGCAGTATGGGATCTGCCCGCTCAGTCCACAGAGCGCCTTAGAACAGTGGTTCCCAACCCTCAGGGACCCCCGACAGTCCACATTTTTTCTCCCTACAGCTCCCAACACCTATACTAGACGTTTGGTGTTCTGGATTGGCTGGGAGCTGGGAGGGAGGAAAAATGTGGACTGTCTGCGGTCCCTGAGGACTGGGTTGGGAATCACTGCGTTAGAGAGCGGTACCCATGAGTGCAGTGCTCAATCCAAATCCTCCCACAAAATGCCTACTTGTGTAAGGAAGGAATGAGTACGTTGCTTTAGAAAAATGTTTAGAGTAATCAAGGTTTAAATCACAGATGACTAAATATGTGGCAAAATGATAAAACGGTGAATGTCACATTTTAGTATGCAGTATAACACCACGTGTGTGACATCGATGCCTTACAGTCTGCTCACGTTCTGCTAGTTCCCCAATGGCTGGCAGCACGCCTGGGCTCTTTGACCGTTTGAGGGAAGGCATTAAGAGTGTGGATCTGTCCTCTGGCGGGGGATCCGTTTTATTGGAAATAAAGCAGAATTCATCATTCTGTGATCAGTCACCTCTCTGGCTTCCTCTCCAATTCTTGGGGAAATTAGTTCTCGGAGCTGCAGTTAGCAGAATGCAGGCTTCTGATTGCTTTGAATGACACTGTGGTCCTCTGGCAGTATATAATTGAATCGAAAGGCTTGAGGGATGAAGTGCTCAACTAGACTCTGGGACCAACATCGACCATCTACTACCCCTTCTGCACTGAGGACCAGAAGGTCTTCATAAATTACATGACTTTTTATGAAGCCCTTGCATGTCCTCATCAGGAAGATGATGTGATGTGCAAACCCCACCTGCGAGTCCATCTCCACGAAGCCCTCAAACAGTCGACTGATCACATTTCGGTCTGCAAAGAACAGTCCAACCTGCAGACTGTAACACAGTGATTTACAATAATTTTCCCCAGCAAGTACGAAGATTTCCCCGCATCTGATTTAAGCCCAAGCAGGTCCTATAATGTGCATCAAACATACAATTTTTTCCCCCAAAATTTATGAACTTAACACTGTCCCATGGAGCTTAGGTGAATACAATGAAGACCGTCTACAGATATTTCTCATAAGACACAAGAAAAATTGTCAAGTTTGGAGTCAGACTTTTCTGCGCTGGTATGAAGAAGAAAATGACGGGGTTTTCTAATCCACAGGTAGCTTAATTTTGAGGGTGTGCTGTGAGTCCGAAAGGGAGGTATCTCTGGTCAAGGTAATGGGGGTACGGGAGCGAGTCAACTTCCTGTCGGGGCCTGCCTCACACCCCTCAAACAGCAGCTCCCACACCAAGAATGTGGATCCTTCCACATTCTTTATGTCCGCAGATTCCTTTGACTTAGTTAATTTCATGAGTCTCAGTGCTCTGTCTCAGTCTTTGGGTCTCAGTCTTCAGGGGTCGAAATTATAATTAATTGTTCTATGCTGGTATTTTGCACCTTTGCATAAGCAGTTTTCTGGTACTCTGCAGATGTGTGGTAACACATAACGTGAGCAGGATGCCAGTGCAAACATCAAAATCTTTGGGTTTCTGTCTTTGTGGGTTTGCTTCCGGGTTTCTCTGTTTGCGGGCCTGTCTTTAGGGTTCTGCCTTTGTGGGTCAGTCCTTGAGATTTGGCCGTTGTAGGTCTGTCTATGAGCATCTCCAAAGATGTCAGCTCTGTCTTCTCCATTTTCAGGAAGTTTGTCCTTTTCTCCAAATTCTCCAACTCATTCAAGTTGACTTATTCCAATTTTTTCAAAACCTAGATTAATTAAGGTATTGTTATTCGTTATTTAATGACTATTCATTCAGCAATGATTCAAATGACCTGAGCAACATGGAGGTATTCTCATGTAAATAAAAATAATCTTTCGTTTCTGCTCCAGGTGATCATTTGCTTTATCCAAGGTGTACTCTTATAAAATCCAAAAAAACATGTTTACAAGCCTTGCTGCCTTATTTCTGGTTGTGGGCTGTTTTTTTTTAACTCCCTACTAACTTCTGGAGGTCTCAAAAGGCAGCTAGAATTCTTTATGTATGAAACTATGCTGGTAAAACTAGACAGACTGGAGTTTCCAGGTCCTAGGGGCAAACTTTCTATGGGCATTAAGGCTCGAATTACTTTTATCTTGCATTTTTGTTACTCACGCAATTGTCACACTTCACTTTAATGTTCACAAAATTCTAGACCATACTGTAGGTTCTGTGGAAACCCACTGACGCTCAGGCACCTGAACCATCCTTTGCGCGATTTTTCCATAAGCCAAAAAAAAAAAATGAACCAACGAACGCTATCGTACATCCCCCCTCCCGGCGTCCAACATCTCGCTTTCAAATCATTATCGACGCTTAAAGCCATCGCACAACTAATGAGGCTGAAGTTAGCGTGCCGCCGCATTGCGGTCGAACAGGCAGCAGCCGGGAGCGGCACAACAAGTTCGCCTCGATTCCGAGGCGCAGAGTGAGACACGCAGGCCCTCTGCGGCGGCGTCCCCACCTCAGCGGGACCGCTGATGTTTAGTACAAACACAGGATCAAACAAACGACGGGAACGAAAAACAGAACGACCCTGAATTAGCTGCATGGAAAAAAACAGGGAACAAAAACAGAGTATTAACGCAGGGCAGCTTTTTAAACGTTAGATGCTGGCTTGTCTGCGGCCAGGATGAATGAACATGTGACAAGGCAGATCCGCCCAGGTGCTGCTGTGCTATTTATCTAGTCCAAGGCCATGGTCTCTTCATATTGTGCCTCCTGAACCTCGACAGGCAGGCTGATTGCACCTTTCACTGCCCCGAATCGCCGACACCCTCAGCATGGACACAACGGAAACCTTTCTCGGTAAGTCAGTTGTGGTTTCTGCAGACGAGTCATCTGTAGTAATGCAGTACATGCTCTAGAGAATATTGTGTCTGTTTAATCATATTTTTATTGTTTTTCTTTACATTGCAGAAGTTAAAAGGGAAATAAATTAATTAGACAGATATACATAATTATGTAATAAAAAATATCTAAATAATGTAAAAGGGGTGATGGGAAAAATTAATGGCTTTAGTCTCAGTGACTTTCATTTTAAAACTGGCAAAATGAACCTGAAGTTTAAAAAGTTAATATAGCTGAAAAAATTAATGATGGCTTTCATCATAAAAATTGTCTTCAAGCATGTACGTGTCAAATAAATTGTTTATCCCTCTTGCATAGTATATTCTGTGTGTGTGTGTGTGTGTGTGTGTGTGTGCTTGCAGTTTGTGTTTACCACATAGTAAAATCTGTTACTTTTTAGCTTGTGGAGACATTTTTCTGATCACCACAATATAAACCTCAGCTTTATAAAAAATATGTGACTGCAATCAAAAAATTAAATTAGCCAACCAAAAGTCTTGTATTTTTGTTCAGTTACTTATGTTTAAGGTTAAAGCTGGGTAAGGGTTAACTTTGTCATAAAGGCCATGCAAGTAACGTCCATAGAAATTAATGGAAAGTCCCCACAATGACATGACTATATGAACTGTGCGTGTTTGTGTGTTTTGCGTGACTTCTCCAGATGGCAGCAATGAAATGATGACTGGAGGGAGGGGCAAGGCAGCTCTGATTTGCCCACAATACCCTCGGGCTGAGAGCAGCCAGAAACACAGACAGGACAATGGGAAACCCGATTCCCGACAAGCCACTGACTTCAGCACCATCTACGGCAAAGGTACGGCAGACAGGGTGGGGCCGGGCGCGGCAGACGGACAGCCCTCAGAGCCAGCCACAGCATGCTCCTGTGGGCCAACCCACCACCATCGCCACCTCGGGGGTTTGTCCTCGTGACCGTCATCCCTTTGGATGTCCCACTTGGGGGCCGATTTGTCATATCTGGGGCCCACTCAAAAAGTCACTTCGGCGCCACTTATCGGTCCTCAGATGTTTCAAACTGAATAAATAGCCAGCGAGTCAGAAGATCCTATACTGGCAGAAGTATGTGGACACCTTCCTAATACAGTCACACCCATTAGTGATACAGGTGTATAATTAAGCATACAGTCACACGATCTCCTGCACCACGCATTAGCAGCAGAATGGGTGGTTGTACCAAAGACGTTACGACTTTCCACTTGACACTATCGTAGGACACCATCTTTCCAGCGAGTCAGTTCACCGTATTTTTGCCCTCTTAGAACTGGTGTAGTGGTGGCTCTGAGGCTAGGGATCTGTGCCAGCAACTAGAAGGTTGCTGGTTCAAAACCCATGACTGCCCAGAGTAGTTATAGTCATTTGGGCCCTTGATTGGTCCTGGATATGATGTTAATCTACATCCAGCCCTATAAGGAGGTCCTCCAGCTTACAGGGGAAAACTTGGAATTTGATAGAAGGATTGGCACTCCAGCCACTGGAAAAAACTCACACTGGTTCATTCAGAATGGTGTGGTGTTGAGGTATCACCTTTCTCATGGCTGCAGTCAGGTTCTCACCCCTGAGGTGGTTTGTCGTGTGATGGGTCTGGTAACACACTGTATCAGTGCATGCTTATTACACGCTGTATCAGTGCATGATCCTTACATACTATATCAGTGCATGCTTCTTATACACTGTATCAGTGCATGATCTTTACACACTGTATCCGTGCATGCCCCTTACATACTATATCAGTGCATGCTCCTTATACACTGTATCAGTGCATGATCTTTACACACTGTATCCGTGCATGCCCCTTACACACTGCATCAGTGCATGATCCTTACACACTGTGTCAGTGCATAATCCTTACACACTGCATCAGTGCATGGCCCTTACATGCTGTATCAGTGCATGATCCTTACACACTGTATCAGTGCATGCCCCTTACACACTGTATCAGTGCATGCTCCATACACACTGTGTCAGTGCATAATCCTTACACACTGCATCAGTGCATGTCCCTTACATGCTGTATCAGTGCATACCCCTTACACACTGTGTCAGTGCATGATCCTTACACACTGTATCAGTGCATGATCCTTACACACTGTATCAGTGCATGTCCCTTACACACTGTATCAGTGCATGATCCTTACACACTGTATCAGTGCATGCCCCTTACACACTGTATCAGTGCATGATCCTTACACACTGTATCAGTGCATGATCCTTACACACTGTATCAGTGCATGTCCCTTACACACTGTATCAGTGCATGATCCTTACACACTGTATCAGTGCATGCCCCTTACACACTGTATCAGTGCATGATCCTTACACACTGTATCAGTGCATGCCCCTTACACACTGTATCTGTGCATGCCCCTTACCTTACCTAGAGCTGCCCTGCTCAACCACAGGTTAATGTTTAAATGTTGAGGAGGATGTTCAGTTGTGAAGCAGCAGGCCACAGAAGCTCAGAGAAAGAGACCCGATACTCAACCTGAACAGCAGCAAATCTCACCAGTGACATCCAAACATCTAAACAGTGACTACACTAGTTGTTATGATAGTCGCCGCTCTTCCGGGAAGGCCTTTTATTAGATGTGCGATTATATAAGTGTAATTATACAACAGAGTTAGTCCTGGGTGTAAATTAATTAGGCAGCTCCTCTGATGAACTGGGGCGTCCACATGTTTTGGCCGTATAGTATGCAATATACATGTACATGTGTATCTGAGCTATTCAACTTCAGCAGCAAGTGGAGCAAATAAGAAAATCTCTTGGGGTTCCTGAGTCGCACCACATTTTGTGGGAGCATAACTTAATACTGCAGTATAAATGGTATCAATATTTGTCAGTCCATTTGCTCTGGAACTGGTGATTTTTACAATCAATTTTACATCCTTTAGGCTTAGAGAGGGACAAGGTGAACTATGTCAGCTCTAATTCTTGGCTTTCCATTTGAGATTCTGCAGTCCAAGCTATGACAGTGCAGGGCCAGTCTTGTTGCAGCCAATCACATTGCGTTCGTTCGTTTAAATTATAAATGTGCCTTGTTTTATTTATCATATTACATAAGTGCTTGAACTACTGGCAGCTTCTTGCAGGCACCTAGTTGAATAGGCTTAATAAAATAACAGCGTTCAACATGGCCAGCATGGTTACAGCACTGGCATGTGGACTGGAAGGTTTTGAGGTTAAGAGTCTGAAATTACACAACCATTTCAGGTTTTTGATGTGCTGTTGAGTCCAGCACTGGGCTGTTTTGTAACAGCATGCGCTGGAGATGATAGTCACACCAAGTGGCCGTCCATGCAGATCTGCTTCCTGACCTTGATGGCGAGGAACTGACCCAAGGTTTCCTCCAAGCCCTGGTGAACATTCTCCTCACGCACGTCAAGACGACCTTTGACCGGAGCACCAAAGTGCTCGACTTCCATCACCCTCACCAGCTGAAGGAAAGCCTGGAAGGGTTCAGCCTGGAGCTGCCGGAGCACCCAGAAAACCTGGAGCAACTGCTGGTGGACTGTAGAGACACGTTGAAGTATGGAGTGAAAACTGGTAAACATGCTTTGCTTGTTCTTCCCTGGAGCCACGTAGCAGACCTGAGGATCCTTTGACAGCTGGACGTCAACAGGGGCATTAGGGCTGTGGGGCTCTTTTAGGGAACATAAATCAGCTACATGTCAGACCACAATGGTACCTGTTGCTCTGTAGCTATGGCAACAATGAAATCATACTCTGCTGGTCTCTAGTCAGATATCTGTCGTGATGAACAGTGAAATCTTAAATGTAGTCAAGCCCTGTGCATTGTGGCGTCATTCTGTATCATTAGATATTGTGTCCTAGAGACTAATATTGATAAAGCGAAGCTCAAATTCCCAGGCTCTGTCTTTATTGATGTAATCGGATGTTTTCTTCTGATCTTATTTTTCAGGAACAGGTTACATAAACCCACTTTATATTTACTTTATTTAGTGGGTGGACAGTTCATATTATTTATCTGCCTGATGAATTTTTTTTTAAACAAAAATGCAGACAGCCATCTGTTTTGTCTGTTTGTTAAAGTGTTTTTCCACGAAGTAGAGGATAGAGTACGGTATTTTTCTCGATGATATAACAGAACAGGCACTTTTAATCTCAGAATCCAGGCACTGGACATCGGCTAATCTCACCCGGTAGCGTTTCCGCGACCTGTGCCGCCAAGTTGAGCTCCTGCAAAAGGAACCTTCTAGCACTGCGAGTGTCTCTGAGCTAAGCACACTGTGTTGCCGGGTCAAACTGACTCGTGCCACCTCGCAGGTCACCCGTGCTACTTCAATCAGCTCTCGTCGGGGCTGGATGTCGTCGGCCTGGCAGGCGAGTGGGTGACGTCAGCGGCCAACACCAACATGTATGTGTCTCCTCTGCAGATATCAAGGCGATCCGCTTCTTACTGCGGCAGGCCGGCGGCTAACAGAACGTTGTCTGCTGGATTCCTCTGTCCACCCTCAGGTTCACATTTGAAATCTCCCCAGTATTTATCCTCATGGAGGAGGTGCTTCTGAAGAAGATGCGAGAGAAAGTGGGCTGGGCACACGAGGACGGAGACGGCATCTTCTGTCCTGGTAAATTTGCATCATCTCGAAGCACGGATAAATCTCAGTTATTCCAGGTTATAGCTTATTGCTGCTCTTAATTGTACAATTAATTATTTTATCGGTGAAAATGAGCCATCAAACAGGGGCAGACCTCAGAAAGCTGAAGTTCCTGCAGGTATAGGATGAAAGATAACAGAGGCTATTGATGCTGGATTCTTGCGCATAGAGCAGCGAAGTACATAAAGTGCAAACAGAGCGACAGTACAAACAAGTAGACAGGGCAACCGAACAGAAAAAATACACGGTACACAGACAGAAGATTATGAAAGGAATATTAGAAAACAAAGAACAAACAAATAAATTAGAAGAAGCTCCACCGTATTTGGGTCTGTCTGTTGGGGCTCACAAGGGCCGCAGATACGCTGTGACTTGCGCTGGGCTGACCGTTCTCCTGACGTTCTCCTGACGTTCTCCTGTGTCTCCCGGTGCTGAGACCGTCAGTGTCCATCTTACAGGTGGTTCCATGTCCAACCTGTACAGCATCCTGGTGGCCCGCTACAGGTACTTCCCGAAGACGAAGACGCAGGGGATGGCATGTGCTCCGAGACTGGCCCTGTTCACATCTGAACATGTAATAACTGCAAAACATACTTAATACATACATGAAGTTTAACATATTTCGCTTATTAGTCTAAACGGACTGAGCAACACATGCAACTTCAGCATTCACAAAAGCGGTTTGTGATTTTTCTCCAGAGGCTGAAGGAAATCAGGCCTTATCACTGATGTATAGTAAAGGAAACTTTTACTTAATGATCATTGTGTATTTTTAGATTATGTACAGTCTTATTCTTCCCATACATGGAGACTGTAGACACGTTATTAATTATTAATATTCATTTTCAGAGCCACTATTCGATCAGAAAGGCTGCTGGTGTCCTGGGAATTGGAACAGAGAATGTTTTTTTGGTAAAATGTGACAAGAGGTAAAAACAGAACAAATCTGAAAAATTAACTGGGGCAAGTAATTAACAATACTAATGGCTCAGCCTGTGACAGATACTGACTAATAAATCTTGGTATAAAGTTGTTGTTCTAGTTTTTTTCCCCCACATATTTTTTTTCCCTAAGATTAAATCTGATGTGTTATTTTTCCTTTCGAAATCTTAGAGGGAAGATGATCGTTTCTGACCTAGAATCCAGCATCGCAAGAGCAAAGGCTGGGGTGAGTTACTGTACTGCCAAACTTTAGCAAAAAGTCATGTTCGTCACATATCGTTCGGGTAGTGACTCAGATCAAGTTTCATTTATCATAAGCACAAACATCTGTACATCTGTATAGTGAAACGTGTTGTCACACCTGCTTCCTGGATTGTGCTTAAAAGCAAATATGTAATACAAAGAAAAATAGTATATATATATATATATATATATATATATATATATATATAAAATAAAACAGTAAAATAAAGTAATAAAATCAGAAGCAGTGGTATCCGCAACTGTAAAAGGTGTGTGAGAGTATGAAGAACGTGAAGTAAAGTGACATGTTCTCTATTAGGTGAGGTAGATGTTCCTGTAATCCAGATTGTCTGGGGGTCTGTGACGTGACCAAGCTGTGAATCAGACTTACAAGCTCCCTCATATTGCAGAGGCTGCCTCTTGTGATGTATAATGCAGGATCTCTGTCTCTTTGTGTCTGTGTCTCTGTATCTCATTGTGTCTCTGTCTCTGTGTGCCTGTGTCTCTGTGTGTCTGTGTCTCTGTATCTCATTGTGTCTGTGTCTCTGTGTGCCTGTGTGTCTGTGTCTCTGTGTGTCTGCGTCTCTGTGTGCCTGTGTCTCTGTGTGTCTGTGTCTCTGTATGTCATTGTGTCTGTGTCTCTGTGTGCCTGTGTGCCTGTGTCTCTATCTCATTGTGTCTGTGTCTCTGCGTGTCTGTGTCTCTGTATCTCGTTGTGTCTGTGTCTCTGTCTGTGTCTCTGTCTGTGTCACGTCGTGTCTGTGCCACGTCGTGTCTGTGTCACGTCGTGTCTGTGTCACCGTGTCTCCATCACAGGGATGGGTCCCCTTTTACGTCAATGCCACGGCCGGCACCACCGTGTACGGGGCCTTTGATCCTCTCCCGGAAATCGCCGACGTCTGCGAGAGACATGGGCTCTGGATGCACGTTGACGTACTGCCTCAACACATCTTCATCCATTCAGCCGCCTCAGCTGCTTCTCTTATTTTTAGACTAAAACTGCCCTTTAGCAGGGACTCGGGGTGATGAGGTGATGTTCTCCTAAATATTTTATTTGGATTCATACATCACCCAAAAATCAGACCTTTGCATTTAAATTAGTAAATTATGCGCCCCCCCCCAATATACCACTCTCTCCCACACTCTTGTCCATCACCCGCTGCAATTCTTACCTGCAATTCTTCATCCCCATAGTAACCCTGGCAACAGGACAGCGTCTCACAGGACCGAATCTACCATAATCATATGATGAACTTGGTGCCACAGTCCCTTACAAGCTAATTTTACAGGCAGATTCTTAGAACCTACCATCTAAAACATGCTACTTAAAGCTAGCGGTGTCAGTTATTAGAAAAACTTTCCTTTAGCTAAATGCATGGCACGTATTAAATGTATCCAGAGCAATTTAGCATCTTGTAAAGTTCTAAGACAAGCGTGGGACCGAACTGTGACTGTGGAGGAGTTTGAATTTAATGGGTTTATATGAAAGATAAAATACACAGCATGCTGAATAAGCAGCAATGCCTGGTACAGTCGGCTCACGCTCACACTCGCTGAAGCTCGCTGATAAAAAGCACGGCTTAGAATTTGATCTCTCTGAAGAGTTGCACCTTCATTTCAGGGCTTGTCAAAGTTTCTAAGCATTTTGCAGCACAATTTACTGCTAATATACTTTGTCACTTGTAAAGATCATCGTTTTCCCATATGATTTACGTGAACGATGCGTGCGATTAACAGACGCAATTACTCGCAAATTAAAGACGTAGGAATGTGTAGGTGAGAACATCAGCGCGTACAATGGCAGTAATGGGTCGTAAAAGAGCAGAATGTCGCTAAATCCAATTACTAATAATAATACGGCATTCATTTCTGCAGGCCGCATGGGGGGGAGGCCTCCTCCTGTCCAGGAGACATGCTGGGAAGCTGCGAGGGATCGAGAGGTGAGAAGCCGGCATCATGACGGCGTTAGCTTAGTCGCTCCGCTAACACTCTGCGCGAATCACAGAGGTCAGAGCCCCGCTTGACGGGATCCGGCGCGTCACACAGGCTTAGCGGCTTGTCAGGGCTCTTTAAACACACAAGCAAACATGAAAGACCTGTTTTATTCCTCGCAAAATAATCAGTAGAGTCGAGACGTAGTTGTGTCAGCACCTTCCTGTGCCAGAAGAGCGGTGCGTCAGAGATAAACGCCACCCCCCTTTTCACCAGGGCTACCTCTGTCACATGGAATCCCCACAAACTGATGGGCGTTCCCCTGCAGTGCTCAGCCATACTGCTGAGGCAGAAGGTAAGCCAGAAGAAGAGGGGCACAAGGCACTGGGCCCAGGTCCGGTACTTTACAATCATTCCTATAAATAATTAAGGCACCTACTTAAGATGTAGGCTTCCAAAGTTTCCACCTGGGAGATTAAGGATGACGTGGATGCTTAAATAGCTGGTGTGCTTGTGTGAAAGGTAACCAGAGCCTGGAGCCAGGCCGGCCTTTCCTCTTTCACCAATGGATGTGGTGGATGGACATGACCATGCAGAATCATTAGCAATTACTCCCCATACTCCCTGTGCTTCCTGTGCTCCCTATGCTCCCTATGCACCCTATACTCCCTGTACTCCCCATACTCCCTGTGCTTCCTGTACTCCCCATACTCCCTGTGCTTCCTGTACTCCCCATACTCCCCATTCTCCCTATACTCCCCATACTCCCTGTGCTTCCTGTGCTC
>JAODUD010000082.1:6063670-6081816 GCA_026784285.1 Stomatorhinus walkeri | reverse complement strand
GGGGGGGTATCCCTCCTGGGATTTGTAGTCATGACCATCCAAGCAAGCATCTCTTGGCCACTGCACCTCGCCTCTGGCCAAGGCCGGTCACAAGGTCACAACTACAGTCCGAAAGCCAAAAACAGGAGTGGAATTTCAGCACAGGCACAGGGCAGATGTCCGTGTAGATGCACTGGATGGACTGGATAGATACACTTAGCTGTTATCTGTATATGTGAAAGTGGATCAGTGAACGCCAGGAAGGAGGGATGGCAATGGCAACATAGATTAAGACAAACTGACACCTCCCAGTAAAGACTAAAAAAGCCAGACATTCATCCCAGTACAAATGAAAACAGCAGGATAACCATCATACAGCACGTAGAACCAGTGGCTCAGCTTGCCTCTGTGGGACTTTTGTACTGATGCATAAAAAGTTACTACAGTAAGAACTCCTGCAGCAGTAAGTATTTACCATAGGATTTGGCAAGCTACTGTGCTACACTTATACTGGAAAGAATGCAGCAAGGACTTAACTACAGGCAGCCTAAGTTTACTGGTGGTTTAGCTGGAATTCAGAAACCTCAGAGCAAACCTTGCAGGGTGGTAATCCAGGATGAGCAAAGTATAGCTGACGAATACGATCCAGGTGAACAGACAATGCCCAAAGTCAACAAAAGAAGGGAAATAAGCAAATAGTGTTACATTTACAAGCAAGACAAGACCAGAAAGTCACATCCAGCATGTGTTATAACCAGCTTTAAAGTCTTTGTCTGAACACTTGTCTTTCCAGATTCTTGATAGGGTCATGAGAGCATAACCTCAATGGCCGCACTGCCCCCCATTGGCTGGAGGAGTTTATATCAATGAAATGAAAGTCTGATAATGATTTATAAAAATCTGTTGCCAGAGAAGGTCACCGACAGTGATCTAATGACAGTCATCATAATTCTCTCAAAATCCTTTTCAGTCTTCAGCTGAATTACCGCTTACTCACATCAAAATTTGAATTTAAATGTCATGCAACGGTATTTTAAGAACTGTTTTTCATCCCAATCAATGGAAAGTCAGCTGTTAAAGGAAAGAGTGAAGCTGACAGCAGGTCTAAAAGCACAAGATCGTTTTTACGTCAGAGTTTGCCGCAGAGTTGTGAAAGTCACAGTCACTTAAATGCAGGTTATTACAAATTGTGAGATTGCTGGTTTTCCTAAGAGAAGAGTGAATGCTATTAGTTTGGCAGCATTCTTATCAGAATGCGTGTATGTTCTGAACAAGTGCATATGGAATAAGATGCTGTACTCTGTATTACTGTATATCCAGGAAATGCCCGAAGGAGAACAGTCAGTCCCCCTCATGTCCTCGGTGTGCTTGTCACTCAGGACTGAAGCTTGGGCAGATCAAAGCTGGTATTTGGTATGATGTTCTGGAAGGTTCCACACTTTCAAAGCCAGTGCCTATATACATCATTACATTATTCAAAGCATCACACTGGTTCAGCACTTTAAACAGTTATCTAATGATTCCAAATTATCTGTGCGGGCAGCCAGTTGACCTTCAACCCTCAGGGGTTGTTTTTTCTTACTAGCTTTTGGTTCTTTATCTCCTTCATCTTCTGCCATTCTTTCTTTCCCTTTTCCCGGTTTCATGCATTTTTTTAATAAACAATGTAATTATGCATATTAATGGTACACACTCCTGTGAAGTGCCAGGGTACTGTGAAGTGCCTTGGGGCGATTCTTGTCAAGTGCCTTAGGGGGTTGTGAAATGCGCTATATAAAATACAGTGAATTGGTTTGACTCTCCAGGACTCTGCAGCTTCAATAAAAAGCAGAGTCGGGCCAGAGCCCTGGATGTAATTGACTGAAAGCGATTCCCCGGTCATTGTGAAATTTACCAAGTTTCCCCACTCTGTTTCAGTACCTCCCCCTCAAAAGGTCTGTGCACAGCACTGATAAATCTTAATGGGGAGTCCCCTGACGCAGGCAGCAGTAAAGTGTGACATCACTGCTATCATTGCCCTGCGCTGGCTATATAGTAGTGTGATTACACATGACAACGTGATGACAAGAAGTATCACGAAATAGTAGGTCTTGGCTCCTGTAAAATATAACACATTACATCAGCATCAGTAAAAGGTCTTGTGGCACCCCTTGGCAAGCCAAACTGCTGCCCCCCCCATCCAAGACAGAGTGATATTGGCCTGCTAAGTCGACACCCCCTCAGAATATGCCACTCTATGTCGCCTAATGGGTTAACCAGCAGTGCATGATGGGAAGTGTAGTATATTAATTACGGTGTCTCAGTTCATGTTAGGTATGTGTGAAAACATTACCATGACCCTGATGTGACCCATTGTTCCTGCCTGCAGACGTCCACCCGGCGATGGGGGTCGCCAGCAGCCCGCCTCTCAGAATGGACCTCTGCTGGTGGAGCACCGTGGCTCTGGTCCAGCTCCTCCCCATCCAAGGGCTGGAGAAGGCTGAGCAGCTGCGGAGGGTCAGGAGGCGTTGGGTCTGGAACCAGTTCTACGTGCTGGAGGAGTACGCTGGACCTCAGCCGCTCTATGTGGGCAAGGTAGGAGGTCTCAGAGTAATCCATATTCAACAGGCACCCATGGGGGGCCCAGGGAAAAGAGACATGAAAGCCGACAGGCATTAATAAACCATTCCCAAAGATGAAAAGGCTGAACATGGTGCTGGGAGCCAAAGGTGAACATTGAGTACAATTCTCACCACACAGCAGGTTGAGAAAGATGGAAGTAAACAAATTTCTCTGCTCTCTGTCTGAGGCTTTTGCATGGAGCTTGCTTTGGGGGTGGGGTGGGGGTGGGCGGCTTGAAGCTGCATTGTAAAACTTAAGGGCAAGGACTGGGATTAGGTATAGCATTAACTTTAGTGTTAGCTTTAGGATTATGCTTAGCATTAGGGTTAGCATTAGAGTTAGGGTTAGCATTAGCATTAGGGTTAGCATTAGAGTTAGGGTTAGCATTAGCATTAGGGTTAGCATTAGAGTTAGGGTTAGCGTTAGGGTTATAGCTAACTTTTACTATTGCAATATGAAGATTTGTGCTGGTCCTCTTCCTTCACATCGCGCAGAATCATATGAACTGGTTCTAACACACGGCACAGATACAGGTTCCTGGGTCGCATGGGCCTCATTTTTACATGGAACTAACTGGTTAGCTTCCGTGAAAAGTAATTACATGAAGTATCTTCTCCATCAGACGTATATAGCAGCATAATGTGCCTCCAGAGCACAAGTGTTTCCACTTTAAATGTTAAGTAGTACAAGATATTATGATGCCCCCAACCTGGTCAGCTGCACTCGGACCTGGACTCCGGTGATGGCTCCGTGGAGTACATGGTGTCCGGCGAGGGGGCGGGAACTGTGTTCACCGTGGACAGCAGCACGGGAGACTTACATGCCCTGGGTAGGCTGGACCGTGAGACCAAAGCCCAGTACACCCTGCGGGCCCGGGCTCTGCACCGGCACACGGGGCTCCCATTGGAACCGGACTCCCAGTTCACCATACGCATCCAGGACGTCAACGACAATGAGCCCAAGTTCCTGGATGGACCCTATCAGGCCACCGTACCCGAGATGTCCGCCCTAGGTAAGCTTACAAACAACAGGCGGTGGGTATTAGCACTGTCAATGTAGCAGTATGTAAATTAGTATGTAAAATTAGTAAATAAATTAGTATATCCTTTCAATATGCGAAGTAATAAAGTAATGTACATATAATGCACATCAGCTCAGTTATCTCTGTTCTGTATTTATAGCAATGTATATACAGTGTGTATGACAGGGTTTTGTATGTCACACAATCATAAACAAGCCACGGTAGTCAGCTGTTCATCTTCCCCTTTGTCATTTATGTGGCATATATACACACATATACATGCCAGCGTCTCTCAGACATTCCTAGTCGATCTCGACAGTTGCACAGCCATCATCATGCGGCCCCATTAACCAGCATGCTTCACAGTGCTTCACCAAGCCGCTAGCTAACTTCATTAGTACACAAAGGTTGCATCAGAGCAGTGGTTAGCGAATCGCTGGCGGCAAGCTAAGCTAGTAAGCCCACTGGCACTGTATGTATCGGAATCAGAGTCTTTTGTTTGCCATATTCAGAGTTCAGGGTTAGGGTTAGGGTTACAGTTCAAGGGATTTCTTTTGCCGCAGGTGGTGTCATGACTTAAAGAAATTAAACAAACAACTGACAATCTAAATACAAAGAGTAATTACAAAAAAGCAAAAAATTGGTATTTTTCAAAAGAAACATACATAGCAAAAAAACTAATGAAAAAGATGTGCAATGATGAGATGAACGTGGACAATTAAAGAAATAAATGAATAGAATGTAATGAGCTTGCGTAGAATTCAAGCGAGTCCTGTGCAGTGGGAGGTGAGATGAGATTTAGTTTGTTTTGATTTTGTTTTGGACAAGAAGCGCTGTGGTGCAGAATCGTTGCAAAAGGATAATTAATTTTACATCCATCCCCTGGTCTACAATATTTACCATCAACAATACCCGCTGAGCAGCTCTCACAGTGAATACAGTTGGAGGGCACCGATATGCGCCGTGTCTTTATAGGTTTTACAGGAATTGATTCCCTACTATGTTTGAATGTTGTGTTACAGCGAGTAAAATAAGTATTGAACACGTCACCATTTTTCTCAGTAAATGTATAGAGATAATAAGGTGCTCCTGACATGAAATTTTCACCAGATGTCAGTAACCACTCATGCAACCCACACATGCAAAGAAATCAAACCTTAGATGTCCATAAATTAAGTTGTGTGTAATAAAATGGAATGACACAGGGAAAAAGGATTGAACACACTTACTTAAATTTATTTAATAGTTCGTACAAAAGCCTCTGTTGGTAATAACTCCTGTATGGAGAAACTAGTTGCATGCATTGCTCAGGTCTGATTTTGGCTCATTCTTCCACAGAAACAGTCTTCAAATCCTGAAGGTTCCATGGGCCTCTTCTATAAACTCTAATCTTTAGTTCGTTCCATAGATTTTCTATTGGATCCAAGTCACATGATTGGCTAGGCCGTTCATGCAGCTTTGTCGCATGTGTGTGTTGCATGTGTGTGTTGCATGTGTGTGTTGCATGGGTCGTCAAAGACATCTCGTGCAAATTTCATGTCAGTAGCACCTTCAGAAATACATTTAGTGAGAAAAATGGTGACGTGTGCAATACTTATTTTACCCGCTGTGTATATATTAAAGAACAGAACCCCATCTTTCACCTGCTATCACCATTTGTGCGGGTATCAGAGTCCCCTGTGTAACACTGTCGGCGTTTGTCCCCGGGTTCCACAGGCACGTCGGTGATCCGGGTGACGGCGACAGACGCGGACGACCCGGCGTACGGGAGCAGTGCCATGGTGGCCTACAGCCTCCTGCAGGGGGAGCCCTATTTCACTGTGGAGGCCCGGACAGGTGGGGGTTCAGCCCCGCATCCTCCCACAAACACCCCCCCCCCCCCTCCCAACAGGGGAAAACGTGCCTGAGGGAATAATGCTGTAAGCAGTGCAGTTGTTTGGGTCTCTGAGGCTAGGGATCTGTGCTGACGATTGAAAGGTTGCTGGTTCGAATCCCATGAATTCCAGGAGTGATCCTACTCTGTTGGGCCCTTGAACAGAGCCCTAAACCTGCAAATGCCTCATCCCGGGTGTGACGTTAATCTACATCCAGCCCCGCAAGCAGGTCTTCCAACGTACAGGGAAAATTTGAGGGGTTGGTGGCAGGATTGACACTCCAGCCACCAGAAAAAAAAATTCTTTCACACAGTTCCATTCCACTCGAACTAGTGTGGTGCTGAGGCATCACCCGCTGCACGCCGGCACTTGGGTTCTTATCCCTGAGATGGTTCATCATGTGGTGGATGATGCAATGCGCTGTATTAGTGCACAATCCTTACCTAGTGCGATTATGGCCTCTGTATGCAGATCCTGCCCCCTAGTGGCAGCCAGTAGCATTAATGTTCAATGCAGCCCAGCAATCAAGATCATGTTTGTCATACTGTACTCATTCTGGGAAATTCATGCCGAAAAAGGCATTTCTTTTCATTAAAGCTCCTGTAATGGATGGTTCCAAAACATCCTAACACTGTCACAGCCTGTCCTGTAACCCAGCAAACTCACACCACCAACCCTCTTGCCAGGGATCCTCCGGGTCTCCCGGCCCGACATGGACAGGGAGCAGCAGGAGCTCTACCACCTCGTTGTCCAGGCCAAGGACATGGCCGGCCAACAGGGGGGGCTAGCGAGCACCACGACCGTCACCGTCACCCTGTCCGACGTCAACGACAGCCCACCCAGGTTCTCCCAAGGTCAGCTGCCGTGAGATGTTTGTCATTATTAAGTTAACAGCTTACTTTTTAGATTAAAATATGATTACATCTGATGTATACTTAAGAAGGGGTATTAAATATTGATTGACTATTGTTTTAAGTGAAAAATTGATGATAATATTTGTGATTTAACCTTTTAAGGTGAATATTCGTTAAGATTAACATTTTTTTTAAGCTGGTTCTGTCATTTTTGGGAGACTTGCATTCTAAGATAAGCCAGAACTTTATATAGTTATAAATATAATATTGATCGCCCAGGGGGAAATTTACCATATCACCAAAATTATCATATATATTTGGTAATTATAGTAATATAGTGCAAAATAAATGATGTAAATTCTGTCACGTAAAACCGCAGCTGTTGCGTAATTCACTGTGAGCACTCATTCTCCCTCACACACACTGCGTCTCATTGCGTAACACTCCTCACCACGATAGAGCTTTACCAGCTCAGTGTACCCGAGCTGGCTGCAGAGGGCGCCGTCGTGGGTTACATCCGGGCCGACGACCCAGACGAGGGGGTCAACGCTGACATGGTGTACCGCGTCGTCGGAGGAGACGGAGGGGACACTTTCGCCATCAGCACAGACCCCACCAACCGCTTTGGCATCATCACCGTGAAGAAGGTATGGATCCTTGTGGGGGGGGGGGTGTGAGTGTAGCACAGCGGGTTAGGGATCAGCACCTGCATCCGCAAGATGGGCTCAAATCCTTAGCTGGCAGAGTAGTCTAACCACCGACGAGCCCATGAGCAAGATCTAAGGACAATCTATGTGGTATCGATGGCGGACCAGCAGCTGATCAATGACCACATCAGCAACTTAACCATCCATTTGAAAACAACCAATATCATCAGAGGTACCGTTTCCATGCAGGAACACACAACATAACTACAAGGCAGTGCTACGGGGGACTTTAGCTCTGCCCCCACCCCCAAATAAATGTACACTAATTAGTGTTAATTCATCAGACCCCCCTAGTAATATCTTACCCACTATTTTTATAAATCTGTAGCCTAGGAAGACATTGCTGGTATAATCGATCCCGTGTCAGACAGACTCACGCCTAACGGACGCCAGCTGCTTTCATTTTCCTCTGCAAAAGCACGTTCACTCCATTCCGAAAGCTTCAGCCGTGTCATGTGATCATGTCGAACTGCCCAAACCGGACAGAGGAGTCGCCAATGACACAAAGATGATGAAAACGCTAATAATGGTCGAATCCATCCCTGTAGGGTAACTGTCCTGCCCGCTTAAAACTTCAGTGACACGCGTTGTTGTGACTAAACCTTCACAGATATTTCCCCTGAGAGATGAAATCCCCAGTTGTGCTTTCCTCCACATTTGCACGTTTGTATGTTTTCTGAGTCTTCGCGGTGCCGCAGGGTCTGGACTTCGAGGCCAGGCAGAGCTACACCCTCAGGGTGGAGGCGGTGAACACGCAGCCGGACCCCCGTTTCCTCGGGCTGGGCCCCTTCAGCGACGTCGCCAGCGTGAGCGTCAGCGTGGAGGATGTGGATGAGCCACCCCGGTTCTGCGCTCCCTTCTACTACCTGGAGGTCCCAGAGGATGTGGAGGCCGGCACAGAACTGGAGACCCTCTCCGCCATGGACCCTGACATGGCCAACGACTCCATCAGGTGGGAAACCAAGGACAGCAGTGCAGCTGTCACAAAAATCCCAATGAATGATGGTGACACCCCCAGTCACCTTATATAGGCATTCCCTGGGGTAACAGTGTCCGACGTACGGACAACTCGTACTTACGAATGGACTGCCATAAAGCCTATTACATTAAAATTCGGGTAAAATGTCAGGGTTCATGATGATGAACGCACGCACAACATTAGTGACGACGTGAAAACATAGTGCGACTTCATCGGTTAGTCGGCTCGAGGTACAGTACATGTATGTAGTTACTTTTATTATTATTATATAGTTTAATAATATTTTATATACTGTATTTTTTTTTTTTCCGACTTCCATACAAATTGGGCTTAAAGAATAACGGGTCTCGTCGTAACCTGGGGACTGCCTGTAATCTAGATTTGCGCTTACAACGTGATAGTTAATATAAGCAGCCATGTGGTTCAGTAGATGTAAAACAAATTGTTTCCTCATACAGGCAGATTCAGTTATTTGATTGATACATACTTACTGGGCACGTTAAACCCCGTTTTGACCATTTCGACCTCGATTACATCCTTCATAATATTCATTGTGCTTTATCAAAATAGCCACTGGGTGGCGGCATTATGCAGCTTGTGTGCTGTTTACACCTGTAGCACCGTATCGTGAAGTTGATACCAGGAAAATTTCTGATAGTAATGTGCGGTTCGTACGGGCAATTCTGTACAATACAATTCTAATTAACTTACTGGGGGATTTATCCACCAAACACAGAGTATAATGAGACTTGATTTTAAGGCAATAATCATATTGTGACAGCAGTGAAGCAGTTTTAACTATAAGAAGAAAAAGAACTACTCATAAAAATGTCACAAGATATATATATGGAGTGTCGCGCTACCATGCAAACTGTGGCTATACTGAAAACACGTGGTGCACTAGACTGGCTTAGAGAACTCGACAATGTGAGAGTTATAGCACTTTGAGATGTTAGTGGTTGGATGGATGGATGGATGCAATTTGATTCTCCATTATCTGAGCCCTCAGTGTGTGTAGCCTCTGAAAGGCCCTGGGCCCCCCACTCAAAAACTCTCTTCAGCCCCTCCTCTCAGCGTAGTGAATCTTTGTGGCTGTCTAACCTGTGCTTCCCCACAAATGTGTGGTTTCCGTGGTGGTAGACACTGCCACTGACCTCTCACTTCGCTGAGAGACACGCACATTTGTCAAGGTCTTGTTCGACATCAGAGATCCCCCCCCCCCGACCATCAGGTACTCCATCGAGAGGCTGAGCGACCCAGAGAGGTTCTTCTACATCGACAGCTTTTCGGGCTCCCTGATCGCAGAGCGTCCCCTGGACCGAGAGCAGCACGTCTGGCACAACATCACCGTTCTGGCCATGGAGATGAGTGAGTCTGGGGCCTGGCTTCTACAGCTCCCAGCTTTACATTTAGCATTTTTTTAGATTTTTATATTATTTTCAATTTTCATTTGAAATCTAGTTAATTTTAGTTAGTTTTGAGTTCAGTCTTAGTACTTTTTATTTGGAAGACATATTTCTATTGAGTTTCAGTAATAATAATAATAATAATATTATTATTATTATTATTATTATATACATTAAACATTATTATTATTATTAAGTCTTTCCAGAGCCCAAGGTACAAATGTTGCAACATTTCAACAAAATGTAATTAAGTACTTTTAAAGCAAAGAATGCAAACATTATGAAGTGAATCCTGAAAATCAGATTTAGTTATTTTATTTTTAGGGCCAAAGTGATAGCTGTACAGCTGCTTTACAGAATCCTACATCAGTATGTGATACACATTGTGTGCTGATGTACTCAATGAACAAACCTGCTTTCCAGGGTTTTCAATGGTAATTAAAGATGGACAAACCATTACTTTAGTGCTGAATAGTACTGAAAACGATGACACAAAGTATTTATCTTTTTTTTTTAATTTCAGTTAGTTCTGGAAGCAATACTTATAGTTGTCATTTAGTGTTTAAATTTTAATTTCACATTTTATTTTGTTTTACAAAAATGTTTTGTAGTAATTTTAGGTTTCGTCAACAATAATGACTACCTGTCAGAGAAGAACACACCAGTGCGGCATTCAGTTTTAGGACCCCTGTCGCCCCCAGTACATGGTCTTGCACTGGGGGCACATGTGTGTTAGGTTGGGCTGCAGTTATTTGTGCCAGAGCAGATATCAGCTTCGGAACTATGTTCAGCTCAGTAGTATAATACAGTGTTTCCCAATCCGCTCCTTGGGGATCCACAGACAGTCCATGTTTTTGCTCCATCTGAGCATCCTGCCCAGACAGTCCACATTGTTGTTGGGAGCTGGGAAGCAGCAAACCGTGGACCGTCTGTGGGTCCCGGAGAACCGGATTGTGAAAACATATGTATACTGATATCTTTACTCTGGGAGATGTCGCTGATCATTACCCTGTTGCTCCACACTTCTGTAATCTATCACTATGCCAACCTCGATGCTTTAATATCAAAACTAAACCAAGAGCACTGTGAATAAGGATAAGATCCAGGCCTTGTGAAGTGGCGAAGCCAGTAGAGGGAACACATTGCTGTGTTAATTAGAAAAAGTATATCAACCAAATTTCAAGGCATGAAGATACTATTTACATTAATTTGGAATTTGAACCAGCGGTTTACCAATCACAGACACGGCATTGTAACCTCGTGAGCCCCACTCTGCCCCTTTGAAGGCATAGCATGTGGAATAATGACTCTGTAACTCTACCAAGCAATGACAGTTATCCAGCACTTAACCACATATTATTTGCATTACTTTTGTAGTATAACATACAGCCAAACCAAAAAGTATGTGAACCCTTTGGACTTATTTGCTTTTCTGCATGAATTGGTCATAAAAAGTGATCTGATCTTCATCTAAGTCACAGGTACACAATGAGTTTAAGCCAATAATTCACAAAAATTCTATTTTTTCATGTCTTTATCATGCATAACGCATTCAACGTTCAGTGGTACAACAGTGGTAGTGGAAAAAGTAAGTGAACTTTTGGATTTAATAACTGGTTGACCCTCCTTTGGCAGCAGTGACCTCAACCATGTGTTTCCTGTAATTGCAGGTCAGACCTGCACATCATGTGGGGGGGGGGGGATTTTAGCCCATTCTTCCCTGCAGAACGCCCTTAACTCTTCCATACCCTTTGGTTGTCTTCTGTGTATGGCTGTCTGCAAGCCATTCCACAGCATCTCAATAGGACTGAGATTTGGGCGATTGGGCCACTCCAAAGGCGGATTTTGCTCTTCTGAAACCATTGTGCTGTGGTATTGCTGCGATGTTTGGGGTCATTGTCCTGTTTCATCACCCAGCCTCTTCTGATCTTCAGTTGAAGGACAGACACCTTCACATTATCCTGGATAAAATGTTGAAAAACTTGGGAATTCATTTCCCCTCAATGATGGCAAGCTGTCCAGGTCCTGATGCAGCAAAGCAGGCCCAAATCATGAAGTTCCCTCCGCTGTACTTTACTGCAGGGATGATGTTCTGATGTTGATATGCAGTGCTCTTTTTACGCCAAATGAAGATCTGCTTGTTGCTCCCAAATACTTCAATTTTGGTGTCATCAGAAAACATTTCCCAGGACCACTGTGGAGCTAGTGCTCTACTGCAACCTTCAGGCGTGCAGCGATGTTCCCCATGACAGCAGTGGCTTCCTCCTTGGTGTCCCGCCATGGACTCCTTCCTTGTTCCGTGTGTTGCGTATTGTTGGATCATGAACAGAGATGTCATCCGGTTCTAATGACTTCCTCGTGTCATTCGCTGTCACTCTAGAGTTCTTCTTTACCTCTTTGCGTTGTGCTCTTGCTAAGGCACCACTTGGTAGCCATAATACCAAATTGCCTCCATTGATAGACAACTTTCCTAACAGTAGATTGATGAACATCTAAAATATCTGAGATGACTTTGTAACACTCTCCAGCCTTATGTAAATTAACAATTCTTGATCGTAGATCTTTTGTGCGAGGCATGATTCCTATCTGGATATGCTTCTTTTCAAAAGCTCAAACTCAAACCTCTCAGTGTTTTTCATCAAACACAGTAATTCTAGGCCACACCTCTGACCTCTTTTCATTAAATGGACTCCAAGTTTACTAAATTCTGACTGCAATGAGCTTTTTTAAAAGTCATTAGCTTAGGGTTGACTTACTTTTTCCAACCTTCAGTTTCACAGTTTGAATGAAGTATTCAAAATGATCATACATTCTCTGTAAATATATGTATCTTTAGTAATAAGAGACCGTGTTTGTTCATTATTCTGACTTACATAGAGATACGACCTTGTTTTATATGGGAATTACACATGAATATAGTAAATTCCAACGGGTTCACAAACTTTTAACTTTGACGTGTATGTCATGATATTGTTTATAAAATCAGATCCTGTGTTGGCCAATCACGACCCTCTCCTGTCACAGACAACCCCTCACAGATGGGCAGCGTGTCCGTCGCTATCAAGGTTCTCAACGTGAACGACAACGCACCTCGACTGGAGCAGTGTGACGTGTTCGTGTGTGACAATGCGAAGACGGGCCAGGTAGCTCATCGCCAATGAAGGAAACAGTTACCCGAATGCCTTACAAGCTCTGCGCTTGTCACCAAAGTCTGCGTGTCCTCTTTGCGTCCCTCAGCTGATATATACAGTAAGAGCCATCGATGAGGATGACCCCTATGGAGCACAGCCGCTCTACTACAGCCTAGAGGCCGAGGACACCAACAATTCCTACTTCTTTCTGAGAGACAACCAAGGTGACCGTTCCCCCCCCCCGCTAGCAGATGGCCCCTGTTTGGCTGTGACTCACACGTCAGTCCCGGAGGAAAGTATGCTGGCTTTGGCGTTGGCATCTCAAGACAGCTTGATTCCTAGATTATTAATATTAGATTGTGATGATGATACTGAGGATGATGATGATGATGATGATAATGTCTTAAAGTGGGATTTGGAAGGGGGGGGGGGTCCTTAAGATCTGCTGTTGCGGTGACTGAGGGAAAATGACTGGCCTGCGAATAACTTCCAAATTACCTCCAAACAAAAAACGATCCCCATCCTCTCAGGCATTTTCACATAGTTTACAAAGGTATTTGTATGCACACTCAACCAAGCCAATATGTACGTGACAAAGCTATTAGTCTATACTGGGCATACGCGCCTCAACACAGTGATCGGCAAATATGCAATAGTCGTCCGTGTAACACGCAACACATACAGGACAGCAATAAGGAAAGTGCCATTTGAAAGCAGTTCCTTCATATCCACCATGTTGGAATGCTGTTTACATCTATTTAGGGTGACCAGGTGATCAGTCAACCAATGAGACGGCGTATCTAGTGGGATCAAATCAGGGATGCGCCATGTGATGAGTAAGGACAAATCAGGGTGCTTTTAGAGTCTGCATTTTCAAAAGTCATTGCTTTCACTGATCCGCACTCTAAAGTACAGTTTTTAAAACTATAGGTTGTTAGAGTGTTGATCAAAGGCTCCATTTTGGGGGGCTGAAAACTCTGAGTAGGTAGTCTGGATACAAGGTGAAGATGGAGACTAATGTCGATGTTTCTAAACAAAAAACATAGCAGTGTGGACTTAGCTTCATGCTAGGAGAGCAACCAGTGGTGGAGCTAAAATCACCCCCCTGCCCGCTTGGAGAGGCCTGGGGAGAGGGCTCTTGTAGGAGATTCCTAACAAGCCAAAGTGCTAGCTAAAGTGCTAGCTAAAGTGCTAGCTACCATATGGACGGTGAGAAAATCAGGTTGCCAAGCTGCACATAAAGCCTGTGTGTTTGTTGAGCTCACTTGAAATGTTGCATTTGAAATTACCTACCACTTCAGAAAAAAGCAACACATTTTTGTCCGCTCCCGTTCTGTAACTAGGTAAAACCACAATAAATTAAACAGTAAACAGTAAAACCACAATAAATATGTCGAGTGTGAGGGCGGGGCCGCGGGATGACAGCACTTTCTGATTCGTTAAGTATCTCGATGGCAGCAGCGGGAAAGAATGCATGCCAGGCTGTGGCACAAACAATGTCCACTCTTGACATTATTATATATGAATCAGATACTTATTAATCGAAGTTGCCGGAATGCCGTTCTGGATCATTCCACCTAACTTTAACCCCCGATGGTGATGATGATGGTTATAATGAAGATGATGAAAAGTAGCATCAGCTGATGAATATGTGTCTCCAAAGACAACACAGCTGGGGTCCTGGTCCTGAGAGAAGGATTCTCTGTGAAGGATCAGACCACCTACCATCTGACCATCCTCATCCGTGACGGGGCATCGCCATCCCAGACGGGCACCAGCACGCTGACCGTCCGCGTGTGCCGGTGCGACGCAGGTGGCGACGTGCTGAGCTGCACGGCTGAGCCGCAGCCGCTGCACTCCGGAGGACTGAGCCGCGGGGCTCTGCTCGCCATCCTGGCCTGTGCGCTCCTCTCACTGGGTAACCGCTTACCGACGTCCTCCACTCCGGGCTTGCTCCGGATCTACCCCGCCTAACCGCGCCTCCTCTCCTACAGTCGCCGTCCTGCTGGTCGTGTCGCTGAGGAGTCGAGGGAGGAGGTACTACCCCCGGGACGAGGAGCTGACTGCCCACGAGAACATCGTGCACTACGACGACGAGGGCGGCGGTGAAGTAGATACCGTAGCCTTTGACCTCGCCACCATGTGGATCATCAAAGACAGCCGTGGCGAGACTAAGGGCCGCCGTGGCTTCCTGCGTGACTCTCTCTTGGCTAAGCTGCAGGAGGCCAACACCGACCCATGGCGCCCGCCGTATGATTCCCTGCAGACCTACACTTACGAAGGGGAGGACTCCAGAGCTGGGTCCCTGAGTCCACTGGTGGCCAGCCCCTCCAACGCATCACAGGACTACAGCTACCTACGCGAATGGGGGCCGCAATTTGAAAAGCTGGCCTTAATGTATGGGGTGCTGGGAAGGAAGGACCCGTCGTGGTAGCGCCCCCTTGTGGCACCAGATGTCCACAACAGCCGGACACGACGTAGAACAGGTGCAATCACCTTAGAAGACCTCTACCTTTTTATCAGCCTGGCTGGATGAAGGCTGATACTGAGCTGCTGATTTTTGTCACGGCAAAGCTGCAGTTGTGGTGTATTTGTGGTAACCCACCTCCATCTAAGAAGACATCAAACAATCTCAAAAATCTGATCTGATCGATGCATGATGGATGGACGGATGGATGGATGGATGACTACATGCTGCTAGAACCTTTTTAGAAATGTCCCTATTATCCAACTACAACAATCCATTGTCACAGTGACTTTCTGCCGTGGCGAATTTCACATCACTGTACGTGTCACAACCGATGACCAACATTTTGTCAGGTGCTATTCTGAGACAGCGATCATTGGATGTCCAAATAAAAACCTTGGAATGTAGTCTGTCAATCTGGTTGGTGATATATTTCAGGCAAGAAATATGACACACATGAAAAGAATCTAAAATGAAGCTGACTTCGATGTCCAAGATATCAAATTATGAAGCACGATGCTTCTATGCACATGCATATATTATACACCAATCCATCTTCTAGTCACTTAATTTTAGTTACACTAATAAATTCACTCCTCAGCATCAGATATTCACCAAAGAGGGATCCAGACGGTGTGTTGGATTTGCTTTAGGTCAGTCTTCTTATATATGACTTTGTTCAATAAAGTGCATATTTAAGAAAAAGTTTAAAATCACCGTATTACTGCAGGGCTTAGATGAAGCAGTCAGCTTCACATGTTCTTCTTCCTGAAAAGAAGCTCTAACTGGGCTTGGACCAAACAGAACATCCTAATAATTTGATCGTTTAGTCATGATCCAACACATTTGTATATGAAACCCCGCATGGTGAGATAGTCAGATCCTATCCACGCCAGGTCTCTAGCCCCCATCCCTGCTCCCTCCAGTAGGGGGCACCTCCCACTTTTACCCTAGACCTGACATCGCGACAGAGTGAGGACTCCAGGACCAAGCAGCATCTTTCAGAAGTACTTTAATTTTCACTAGAAACACCTGCGCTTTTTGGTGCCCTCACACAGACACGCACAAGCACAGAGACCTTAGGGGAACAGTGTCAGCACTGACAGGAACACGGACACGCACAAGCACAGAGACCTTAGGGGAACAGTGTCAGCACTGACAGGGACACGGACACGGCCAGGTGAGGAAATATCCGGAAAGGAGGAGGTGCAGCACTAACGGGTGTTTTTGAGGAGAGGCAGGATGGTCTCACATCCTCTGTGCGCCTCCTCAAAATTTCCTTTAAAAAAAAAATAATAATAACATTACACTTCTGTTTATTTTAACAAGTTCCTTGAGTATTGCTACCACATTTCAGAAGGCATGACATTCAAAACCCAATAACCCTTTTTTTCCTCTCCTCATAGAAAAAGTGACGAACTATGGGTGTGGCCAAAATCGCATACTTGTTTACTATGTAGTAGATGAAATGTAGTATGCGTTATGAGCAGTATATCCGAATGCTCAGCATGGAGGAACGGTACCCAGATGACATACTCCATTCTGGGAAATGCTGAGATGTGAAGCCAGTGGATGCTGTACTACCCAACAAGGCCAGCGAAACGGTGAGGAACTTCAGAAATTGTTAAGATGGTGGAGGAAATGTCATCTCTATACAAATTTAAGTAGAAAACAATGCCCAGTGACTTGAATATGTATTTTGTTCATAGCTAGTATTTAACTTTTGTGGGGGAGTCATGCTATGTCATTGGTAAATATCCAGCTCAGGTAATGTGCAAGATGGCCAACACGGTGTGTCCAAGTACATTCATATTGTTGTCCTGCATACATATAGTATGTACTACATTAATGGTCCAGAAGTATGCTTCCAGAGATATTCAGTACTTACTGTGTAAGTATGCGATTTCAGATGCACCCTGTGTCTTGATATGAAGACAGACCACAATGCACCCTTAGTAGGGGGGTGGGGGTGATTAGGGTTAGGATTAAATTTGGGGGATAGTGTTAGGATTAGGATTAGGGGATAGGGTTAGGATTAGGATTAGGATTAGGGGATAGGGTTAGGATTAGAATTAGGATTGCGGGAAAGCATTCACAATAAACCATAAAGGTCAAACTATTGTGCTCATTGCCATTGGAGACAACCATTATCTCCATGGAAATGGCTGGCAACCAGACTACAGTGATATCCAAGTTTAATCCTGAAGGAAGACAACAAACACAGACCTACAATCAACACGTCAGTGCCCCTAAGTGTAAAATACAACTTTTAAAAAATCAGTCTCTACCTATAACCTGTTCACATAAAACACAGTAAAGGGGAAAAAATGTATGTACAAAGTACTGTAGCCCTATTTATTATACCAAACAACAAACCACTTTCATGGAACGAAAATTATTTAAGAAAATATTTCAAGCACCTGTGAACAACCACCAATGTAAATGTCCCCACAATATGATTAAAAACCTTATTTAGACGATGTGGAGACCATTTTTCGGTCCCTACAAGGGGGAATTCAGTTTCATAAAAATCTATGACAATCAAAAAACTGAAATAGCCGAAAGTCTTGAATGGTTACGAATGGTGAAGGTTAGGGCTGAGTATGGCTGTGGGTGTCATTGTTGGCATTAGGGTTTTGCCCACAGAAATTAATGGACGGTCCCCACAAAGATATCAGTATGGGTCTGTGTGCGTGTTGCTCCCTGTTGCTCCACAGTGGCCGAATTGTGCTCCCTGTCGGCTCATGTACCTGTATGATTAACAGTCTGTAAGAAACAGCAGAAAGGCTCACTAGTGATTTCATGTATAACAGCACTGCTTACAGCTACAGGCTTCTGGGAGAATGAATCCCCAGTATCCGGGTGATTTCTGTGGCACTGGAAGGCCTGTAATGGTGCTGTGTTATCTATAATAAAACCGGGAGGTCTGTAATAGCGCTGGGTGGTCTGTGATGGTGATGGCAGGTCTGTAATGATGCTGGGAGGGCTGTAATGGTGATGGCAGGTCTGTAATGATGCTGGGAGGGCTGTAATGGTGATGGCAGGTCTGTAATTGTCCTGGGAGGGCTGTAATGGTTGTGGCAGGTCTGTATTAATGCTGGGAGGGCTGTCATGGTGATGGCAGGTC
>JAODUD010000082.1:6053508-6063570 GCA_026784285.1 Stomatorhinus walkeri | reverse complement strand
TTATTATCCTGGGAGGGCTGTAATGGTTATGGCAGGTCTGTAGTGATGCTGGGAGGGCTGTCATGATGATGGCAGGTTTGTAATGGCAATGGCAGGTCTGTAATGATGCTGGGAGGGCTGTAATAGCGATGGCAGCTCTGTAATGGCACTGACCACCTATAGGAAATATAGATAGTCAACAGTGTGCATGTGTGTCATATAGGGTGTTTATAACATGGATGAGTGATCCTGAAGCATGTGCACAGATGTGTGGGTGTGTGAATCTTATCATGGTCTGGAACTGTGTCTGTGTGCTCAGCTTGTGTCCGTCCTGCATTCTGTCTGTCTGTCTTCACAGCAGAGCTCTGTGCCTCCAGACTCCACATAGTTGGCCATCTGCCACCCCCCCGGCCCACTAACTCCTCCCTCAGCCGCACGGGACGAGCGTGAGCCGCTTGGAGATGCAGGACATGTTGTGCAGGACAATGCCCAGCAGGAAGAGCAGGACGCAGGCCACCAGCAGCACGGTGCAAACGCCGGGGCAGGCCGGCCCTTTCCTGGCCGCACTACGGCGCTCGGCCACGCCCCCCTCTGTCTCGGGCATCGTCACCGTGGCTACGCCCTTGGGCCGGGTGCCCAGAGGCACGGGTGGCTCATCAGTGCCGCTGAGGGGCGGCCCGGGCAGCGACGCGAAGATGGCACCGCGCTCGGGGACCCGCGGGAAGGCTAGGGCAGCGATGGCGGCGGGATCGTCCGGGAGGCAGGACACGGGGAGGCCGGCGGGTAGGCGTGTGACACCGCGGCACCAGGGGCACCGCAGCTCCCGCTGGCCACTCCGCATGTGGGTCAGGCATGCCGAGCAGCACGTGTGCCGGCAGTCCAGCAGCTTGGGCCGGCGCCGAGGGCTGTAGCGGTCGAAGCAGATCTGGCACTCCGAGATGGACTCCTGCTGGAGCGGCTCCATCTCCCCTCGGGCGGGGAAACCAGCCCTACCGCAGGATGCAGGAGCCACCGGCAGGTCCGAGTTCAGAAAGCGTCTGGGTGGGAATCCGTGTGGGGGGGGGAGCACCAGATCCCCAGCTCGCTTTTCACCGTGAGTCACATCCCCTGTGACCTGCGAGACAGGGAGAGGTTAGTGACAAGCTGGCAGCAAGACGCCTCAGAGCAAGGGCATTGCAGAAAGCTGATGGGGGGGGGGGGGGGGTTTAAATAGAGACAGTCAGGGAACATTTTTGGGGGCAGCGTGTGGCTCATTGGGCTGACCGTGTGTCTGTGATCAGAAGGTCGCCGGTTCAAACCCAGCCTCAGCATGTCTGCGAATCCTTGAGCAAGGCCCTTAAGCCCCAGCTCCCTCGGGGCTATTATGGGCGGCTGCCCTTTGCAGACAACGTGCTGAGAGAGGCGTAGAAACAATTATTATTTATTGGGATGTAACCCCATCTCAACCTGAGGAGAGTTTGTATTTTGAATACAAATATAAATTTTTTTTGGGGGGGGGTGGGATAACTAAAGCCAAATTATATTGGGCATACATGTCCCCAGTCCCCCCAAGAATAGATATTTGCATTTAAAACACAGCCTCTCCCCAGGTTACAATGGGGTAACGTCCCGATAGACCTACCCTAAGGCGATAATATCGTGATGCAGAAATTCCTATGCTGCTGCCACGGAGGACATCGATGATGGACGGGGATCACAGCCGAGGAAGAAGGTGAAGGAGAAGAAATGGAGAAGGACTACAACCCCAGACATAAAGAGAGCTCAGGAGAATTAACCCATTCACCTGCACGCCAGACTCGATTGGGATGATTCGTGTTATTTCTCCTGAGCTAACTGCTAACACAGGCGGCAGATGGGATAAAAGTAAGCAGAAACCTGCATTTTCAATAGTGTTATAAACACTGGCTGTATCCTTGAGAGAGGAGGGTCTACATGGCACTCTTCAGGCAAGGCCAGATGTTCCTTTGTTGGTTCATTTTTTTCCTGCCTTGGATGATGGTGTCTAATTTGCACAATGAAGCCCATCCTCTCATCTGAGAGCTAGTAAGGCTGAAAAGCACCTTCGGGAACCGACGCATCTGTCCAAGACGATATTTGCATTTTGCAGAAAGAGCTGGAAGATTGGCAGTGCAAACCCGCCTCACACAATAGAGTGGAGAACAAAGACCGTCGGAAAACTGTCAAGAAATTTGTCGGGAGATGCCTGGTTAGCAGCCTGTCAAAGGAAGGCGTGCAGAGAACTATTCATTGTCAGTCAAATGTCGTGTTGCAGTCAACATACAGCCACCATGTCTGGGGCGGAGCCTCACTGTTTAGGGGCGGGGCCTCGTGATGTGGAGGCGGGGCCTCATTTGGCAGAGGCAGAGCCTCTGTGTGTCTGTGGCAATAACTGAATCAGCTTTGATTCCATGGTAATCAGCAAATCTGCAGCAGATAAAGAGTAGGGCTGCATTATGTAGCCGTTCCAGCTAAGTGCAGTAAGTCCATGGCAGTTACCTTAGCAATACTGTGTTAATCCTCCCTGAGCTGTAGTACGCTGTTAATACATGTGGTGCCGTGCTAACGCACCCGGCTAGCTACATGCCGATGCTGCCAGCAGAGGGGAAAAAAAAAGTGTGTAGTCGTCCTCACTGGAGCAGCCAGCGCAGTGGTTGAGGATCCGAGGCCAGGAAATTGAAGCGTGGGCCAACTCTCACTACCACCAAGGTAAATAACTCTTGTAATGAGTAACAGAGCAGCAGTGATACTAGAGAGGAATGCAGACTCCCTTCTGATGTAAACGTTTACGTTCAAACAGCCAGGGGGGTATGTGTGGTTGCTGGGGCCCTACTCAAAAAGTCACTTCAGGCCATTCTGCACCCCCCCCCACTTTAGTGACTGTTTGTGGCCAGCAGGGGCCCCTAAACCGCAAGGGCCCCATACAAATGCAGGGTTTAAGAGGTAGAGATCACCTCTGCCACAAACAGCAGGCTGAACTGAGCTTTGCTTTTAAACACAGAGTTACTCCTTGAGAGCGTTTCTCCGTCTCGGTGACTGAGTGAAGATTATCCAGGCACTCCATGTCACGAAAGACACGGAAACAGACGTATCTGTGAACTGTGACAACACCAGGCCGCCTAGCTGCTCACAGAACCATAGATAATATTATCACCTGCCCGCAGACCCGTGCGGCCACAGGGTTTCTGAGGCTGGGGGGGGGGGGGGTAAAATCTCAAGGGGATCACAAGCAGGCCTGAGCCAAGATTTCAGCAGAAAAAGTGGCCAGGCATTCAAAACAATTCTTAAAAATTAATAAATAAAAGATTTTAGATCCTTTCGAATACCAGAACAATGACCGGCACAGTGCATTTCTCACAGAGAAATTAAAAAACAGGCCCCAACCTGAGCAGTAGGAGTTCAAAGACGGTTTAAACACAAGATGCCCATTTCAAAGAGAGTGCAAAAAACAGACATTATTTCATCACAAAAACACCACTTTTAAGATGGAACCTTAATTTTACATTCCTACTGATAAAAATGATTATTAAAGATCTGTCGCTCTTTAATCTGGTTCCCTAACCATATAATTAACATGCAAATTACATTTTTGATTGTAAGCGTCCCTTCCTTGGCTTGAAACTCAATCCTAATTTTCTGGCTCCTGCAACTCCTGATTAAAAATCCATTTGTTGTTTTGCTTAAAATGAGACATTAAAAATCATTAAGATGCAACGATGATAAAAGGGGAAGACAGAAGCTGGCTTTTGTGGAAAAAACAGACTGTTTCCTGCAATGGTCTAAATAGCCACAGCTAAATTGCCCTCTCTCTCTTTTCCCTGCACTTCTGCAAACTACATAAGTAAAGTTAGTGTAAGTGCTGGCAGCCAACCAACCAGCAAGTTACCACTGCAAGCCCCACATCAGTAGTCGCTCCTGGTTGAGCAAAAAGTATATATTCTGGAGTAGCGACTAAAATAAGGCTCAGGAACTACAATGGTGACGAGTTCCTGCGGTGCCAATGAGACAGAAGTTCCTGGTTCCTGAAAAAGGTCCTGGATGCTGAAAAAGAAGTTCCTGTTGTTATTGAAATCATGTTCATTGCCAGTCTCTCAGATTCGGTCCACGGTGGTGTCTCGCGGTGGTGTCTCACGGTGGTGTCGGGGGAAGATGGTGGCGCAGGAGGTAGCACTATCATTCGGCAACTGTAGGGTTGCAGGTTTGAGCCCTGGTTCCTACTGACCCCATCAAATTGTCCTTGAGCAAGACACTGAACCCCCAATTGCTCCCGGTATGCAGTTGGCACCTTGCATGGCAGCCTCTGCTACCGGGGTGTGAATGGGTGAATGAGAGGCATAATGTAAAGCGCTTTGGAATAAAGCGCTATATAAATGCAGTCCATTTACCATTTTACCACTAACTGGTCATTTAAGCTATTAAAGATTTCTACTTTAAGATTTTCTACTTTCTAGATGTTGCTGATAGATCTTTGTTAGGTGTTTTTGGGTAATTATACAACTTGAGATAACTTCAGGAACTTCAGGTTGTGGATGAGCTTCCCCTCGGTCTGGAGCAGAGTGGTGTACCCACAGTGACTTGCTGCTCTATGGGAGGTTAAGCAGGCCCCTTTCACTGCAGCTGTCTGGAGCAGCCTGTCCAATTTAAACCCTCCCTGGATGGAGTGACACTCCACCATCACAGATCCCCATCACATTAAGGGAGAGCCAACGCTCAGGTCTGATCCCTGATTGGAGGAGGTGAGTCCCTATTTCAGATCTCATCAGCCAAAGATTTTGGGTAGCAGGAACATCGGAACCAGGCTCCTAGAAGCCCCTATGACATTAAATACTCTACCGCAGTAAAAGGAGGCTGCCGTGCAAGCTGAAAGCTGGGGAATGAAATACGCAGGACCACCTAAAATTTGATGGAAGATGCAGTAAAACCCCGGGAAACAGGCAGCTTGGAAAAGATCCAGTTCTTCTTGCCGGAGTTTTTCCCGTTTTGACATCAGTATTGAACAGCCGATCTCCTTCGAGCGCAGATATGAAAACACGTCTGAGGAGTGACTGCAAGACCAAGTTAAGACTGACAGCAAACAAATCAATTACTACGTTACTGAAGACTGCTTACTGCCTGAAAGAGGCTGTATTGACCACGTTTGAAGATGAAACAGACTGATGAAAAAATGCAATAAAACGGATTATTAGTGCGTTTCTGCCATTTAAAAATGAAAATAATTAGTGAAGAATAAAATGAACTGAACTACATGCTAGTCTTTGATGTACAACACAGGGTAACAGAAAAGGTAGAAGGAGCGAGTTAAATTCCACCGCGTAAAGAAATTATACAGGATGTGGGTGACGTCATCCTAGCAAGTGGGGCGCTGGATGCTAATTTTACACAAAAGGTCTCCTGGGTTACCCTCTTGTTTTTACACATTCACTTTAAATGACAGCGATAGGCACACGTGACCAATGCTGCTATGAGTAGGTAATGGCCCCCTAGGGGAGGGTCAGACTCACTGAGCAGCTCCCAGTAGCCGTTGAAAAATAATTAATTACGTAATTACACCTGCCATTGAGTGGTAAGTGGAACGGGCTCCTGGGACGTCTCATAATTTTTACAAATACGCTGAGCTTCACCAAGGTGCCCGAGACGGTTTTAATAATGTTTTAGGGTGTAGATTAGCACGAGAAAGTAATCAAATCAGTCCAAAACTAAACAATAATACCAGACTGGGGTTTTACAATAATCGAAAGAACACCAGTCCATCAATTATCTGCGACCAGGATGTGCGTCAACCACAAAATCCCAACTAATTTTAATTTCAGAATATTCTACCAAAATGAGTAAGGGAAACTGAGGACATTCTAATCGAATCAGTCAAAATCAATTTCCGCATCTGCCTGTAACCTGGACCGTCATATTATACGGCCACTAAATCACTGTATCCGCGAGTCAATTAAAAGACCCATATAACTTTTCTGGACGTAGCCTACCTGACTTTGACACGTCGGGTGGTTGTATGTATCTTTGACAAATGTGTCGGCACGAAAATCAGACGGGAGTTAATAAATCAATGACATCCACCATCAACAGGATATTCAGCCCTTCTCCTGGTGCCTTTCAATGGCCAAACTAGCACACCTCATGACACACACCGACCATTAAGCTCAGGTTAAGCTCTCACTTGCATATCTCAGAGGCATTGGCCAGAAATGCATTTACTGGTGGAACTGTTTAAACGCAGACAAAACAGTATGGAGTAAAATAAATGTATTTTATTTTATTTTTAATAATTGCTTCTCTAAGCCACTTTTGTCCAAGAAACCTGCTCCAAGCGTGGGCCAACTCTTAGGGTGGATAAAATATTTATATATGTGTGCACTGAAAAAAAATATGTGCGCAAATATTCAAAATGTAGGAAATATCAACACACCATAATAAATACTGAGTGCAAGTCCGGCAGATGCTCCGGGAAAGGCATTTTATCCAGACTGCTCCAGTGCAAAAGCACATATTGCCGCACAACAGATTGAGAATGATGACTCTCTGTGGATTACAGTAACCTGTCTAATTAACGAAAGCAGCTGTCAAGCAGACGTTCTGGTCGGGGCTACATCCCAGTCCTGCCAACTGGCTGTGCTTCATGTCCCAAAGCCAGATGTGGAAGATAAACAGGGACAACACATCCTGAGGCACCGTGAGACCCGACGGTACCTCCTGGCCATGGACGCGGACGCTGCGGGCTTTCAAACCGACCGGACTCCTGCTCAGTCTCACCTGAGGTCAGGTGAAAGGTGGCCCGCTTTGGGGTCGGGTTTGACCCCACACGGGGAAATACACTGCTGCTGACTTTATCCACACGATCTCTTCCTCGGCGTCCCATCATCCTTGAAGCCGTTCAGTGCAAATCGTCAGGGCATATATAGGAATCATATAGCCTATAATGTACAAGCGGAATTCACTTACATGTGATACTAGGGCATCTGCTTTGTTCTACAGAGGAGTTGATCGTACAGGAAGCGGTATGGCAACAGAAAAGCAGCCCGGGAATTTGCGGTATACGACAATCCTGGTACTTTTGACTTTATGACAACATCGACACAAACTACACCATAGAGTGAAAAATAAAAGCTTCTGGGTAACAAATTTTGCCTGTGTATTTACATAACGGGCTCCCGTTCACCACCTGAAAGCTAAATTTACTGGCCATAGAAAAACAAATTTCTTGATTATTTAACACCAGACACACAGTGAAGCAGATGACTCTACGTTCCGGTGACCCATATTTCTAGTACCCCCCTTCCCCCCACCCTGAACCTTGGACTCTGAACCCCTACAGGACCGGCACCTGCACAGCCTCTGACCGACCATATGCACCTCTCCGGGCGTTTCATTCCCCGCCCAGGTCCCATTAGTGTCACCCTTCCCTGGGACGCAGCTGGGTTCGTGTCGGGACAGCGTCTGTCCTTTGTCACAAAAGGGGCACCGATCATTAACCAGAGTAACCGTGTACTGCTGTTCGGGCAGTTTTGGGATGTTGAAAGATAACGCGGGACCATGAAGCAGAAGCAGCATCAGCACATCCATACACGGGATTATCGTTTTGATTCACATTTGTAAAAACGCAGCCGAAAGAAAGCGCTACTCTGCCCTACTCCCGACAGAAACGGGCAAAGGAAAAGAAGTCAAATTAAATACCTACCAACAGATGGTATTGTCTTTCAGCGCCGTGTCTGTGAGAACGTTTAACAAAGGCTGCGGAGAGTGCGGGACCGTGGGTCTTCACGCTTCGCAGGCTCGGACGATGAGGGAAACGCGGGGTCTGATCCCCCCTCCTGGAATGCTGGCTTTGTTCTGGCCGCAGTCTGTCACACACAAAGGGATGCTGGCACGCCGCCGAGAGGAAGCACGCCGTCATTACGGGAGACACGCTGCGCCCCAGTCCCGTAATGTGAAATATCAACTATTGAAAACCACTGCGTATTTTATATTAAATTTAAAATGCGAATCGTGGCTTTATAACACAAATGCCTCTATTACCTACTCAGAGGAGATCAAGTTTATAAATCCGAATCCATGGCAGTGTGGCAAAATGTGTTTAATTCACTTCCCTTAATATTAATATCAGATCGGGATAAGCTATCAGCGTGCGAGCATAACACGTTTTGTGGCATAACCGCCTGGTATTGGGAAAAACAGGAAACATCGGTCTGATAAAGTACGGTATTTATACAGTAAATCGGAAAACAGTTTGAATGCGTATTTAGGATCTTACAGCGGCTTGGATTTCACTGCCACACTGGTACTGATAGAGTATAATGTAATTTATAAGCGGCAGTGATGTGGACGACGGCCAACAAATTTGAAAGTTGGAATCCAAACGGATTGACCTTTTAAATCCTGCATAGAAATAGGCCTACGGGTACCCGCACTGACCCCGCCCCCCAAAATAGTGTAGTATTGTAATGTGACAAACAGATCTGTGTTGACGAATGATGTGTAGTCTTTAATTTAGAACCTACCGCGTGTTTAAACCAACTACAGCTTATTCTAATCACTGGGCACAAAAAGCTGCACTCCCCCCTGGGTCGAAGGAAGGCATAAAAAAATGCACATTTGTAAAATATACCCAAATCACTATGTGCATATACAAGTTTAACCGCATTGCTAATGTACAACCATAGCAAACCAACAAAGGCAGATGTGATTCAAATCATCAATGGGCCTACTTTTCCCAAATCATTCCCAAAATCAACCCACCCGTTGTCATAGGATAACGGTAACGCCATTAATAGGCAACAAATTCACTGGCAACCACTGATACATACACACAATTTATAACCCCGATTAAAAAAAATAAATTTTTGAACTTCCGTCCGCCGAGACCGTCCCTCCGAACAAAATTGCATTGTTCTTAACAGGTGTCCCGCGTTACTCGCCCAGCGTGGTTTAGTTCCTTGCTAATAAACTGCGAGCGTTCTCGGCTCACTTCGCGTGCGCGCGCACACAAACAACTTAAAATCATTTTGCAAAGCATGAATAAAACAAACCATTAAATGTATCAGATTTTTTATTAGTAGTTTAGATATATAGCAACATCCATTATTAATGACAAAACTTAAACATGAGATTAATTTTCAGATGTTACTTTTCGCTACTCCTAGTCCTTGTTTATCGACAGAAAAGTAGTCTACCTGCATTGCAATTTCAAACCTTCAGAAATAAGCCCTCGTTCATGCATTTTTAATTCCCTTCTTCAAACGTGATTTATCCGTATTTCAACATATTAATTTCACAATAGCGAGCTTCCAGTTCTATTACTGTGAAAGCAGCCGTACCTGATAAAACGTGCCGCTCGTTTCGCTCTTATTGAAATTTGCCCAGGAACACTGGCACCCTAAAGGGATAAACCCGTATTGAAATTAGCCTAGACCGATCGATGACCAATCGGATTCAAATTTGTCTTCTGCTTGTGGTAAGGTTTAACAAACACGAATCCAGTAGTTAATGGGCTGAGCCCCATTACTGGCCATAATTTCATGTGTCTGCGAGCACATCGCCAGACACTCCATCTTGGGTAATCAGCTCACACGCAAGGATGTTGATTTACGGACTTTCTCAGGGCTCATATTTAATATCCAGCATTTCAGTGTGTTTGCCTTTAGTTTCTATAACAATACTAAAATGCAGCCCCTTTGCCAAAGTTTAACAACGGATTACACAAAACCTGAGCTACTGGCAAAACCCAAGAATTATAATCGTACATTAATAGGGTGGAGTCCAGTAACATTTTGAGAAACGGTAACGAGTTATTTTAGTTTGACAGGAACAGCTGGCTTCAAACTTCAGGTGTCCAAGTTACACCTCACCCTCTCCTGTTTAATGGCCGTAGTTTGAGTTAAGCACAGTGCCTTAAACGAGTACCTGAAAGTATGACACCTTTATGTACAGAACTACTTCAAACACCATCTAGTTTGTCATATTTACTATTTATTTAAACGTTCAAAAAGTCATTTAAAATCAGTTATCCATTTGTACATTTCTGGAAGGTCAATGTTCTATTCCAGCTCCTAAATGGAAGGGGGGGGGGGGATAAAAAAA
>JAODUD010000082.1:6001044-6036714 GCA_026784285.1 Stomatorhinus walkeri | reverse complement strand
CTCATTCGCCGGTGTCTCAGCCTCCTCATTCGCCGGTGTCTCAGCCTCCTCATTCGCCGGTGTCTCAGCCTCCTCATTCGCCGGTGTCTCAGCCTCCTCATCCGCCGCCTCAGTAACAGTTTGCCTCAGACTGAATTAGCACATATATAACTTAAATGTTTAGTGTCCCATTTCGTTTGGTCCCCGTTTGAGTTGACTTGTCCCCCCCCAGTCGGTGCTTCTGGCCCCTTTTACTGTTTTTACAATGTGACACGTCGGAAGGGACTGCCGTCGCAATCGCCATGACAACGGTTACTGTAAGAGAACGTTTCTCCTGCCCCGCCACCTGATAAAGGACAGATCGGCTCCTCTCTTAAGAGCCACGCTTACAATCCTGGGGGTGTGGGTGTCGATGGTGTCTGCAGGTCCAGGCACCAGCCATACGACCTCCCCCGATACTCCTCAATCATTCAAATAGCCCCCACCCCACCCCACCCCTAGCTTCACAAATCAGCCTGGGAACCACTAGTGGTAGAAGGGACATGGGTGGTCAGCAGGGGTGAGCCCACCCCCCCTTCTCCTCATGAGCACCTGGCCCCCGCCAGACAGACTGTATGTTAGCATGTTTGGCTGCCTCATGTTCCTTCAGCACTGTATTTTGAATGACATTAATTTATTAAAAAAGCAAATTGTAAAATCATTGCACTCAGCCACCTGCTGCCTTTGTCTGCAAAATATTTGTCTGTCTGTGTTTGCTTGCTGAGGGTTTTGCCGTCTACACGTTCGGCAGACCCAAAATTCCTCGGTCGGACTTCCACAACACACCCCACTGAATATCCGAGCACGTGAGTTTCTTCGATCATTTCATACAGGATCTATCCATCTTGAATAGTCCCGTATCCAGTACAGGATCACAGTAAGTCTGGAACCTTTCCCAGCACTTACACGGTACGAGACAGAGAAACATCCCGGCGCAGACTGTCAGGCGATCGCAGGGCACGCACTCGCATCCACCCTTACTGTAGCCAGACCTGGAAAATAAATCTCACGTGAAATGACTTAGTGTTTCTGCCTTTCCGCAGACCAGATGCTCCTTTTTACAACGAATCCGCCAGGAAATATTTGCGAGCTCCTGACAACTCGCCTCTGAGGCGGGACAGATGTTGGAAATATGTTCCGGATTTCTCGGACCGTGCTCGATGGCGTCGGAGATAAAGTCGACCGAGCAGATGTGGAGGCAGATTAAAATGTACGGGATCAAGGCGTGTTCACATCTGCCTGGTGTTCAGTTAGCTTCTCTAACTGTTCTCCTCCAGCTACAGATCTGAGTACCATCTGGAGGCCTTTGGTTCTTACACCCCACCCCAGAGGGCTGAGAGCATACCACTCCTGTTAATTACCCAATTATCATGACCAGTTTAATGAGAATGATTGTGGGTCATCTAACATGCATTTTTTGATGATGGAAAACGGGTATGATTTTTTTTTATATATATAAAAAAAGGAAATGACTAATGAATGATAACACTAACCTCATGCCCTGAGGGTTCTAAGTTCGAATCCCATTCCTGCTTAGTGTCTGTGTGGAACTTGCATGTTTTTGCTGCATGTACCAGATATGTAGGTTGCGATTCTAAAGCCTATTTAGGGGTGTTTTTACCCCCCAAAAAAAAAAATTTAATTCCATTTAGCAATTTCTCCCCATATTTCTTGGAGACTAAGCTGTCCAAAGAGTCAAATCCTTGAATTGCCCCTGGTATAGAGGATGGCCAGATGGATATGTATGCGAAATACATGCATTTAAATACTAACCCATACACTCTCAATTGCAGGGATGAGACTCATTTTAGACATCACACTACATGTAAAGGAAGGACTGCAGTTTCATAACAAAATGAACAATATGGCAGGCGGGCCTTTTATTAAGATGCTGAAGCTGGTGTTTCCAGTTTGATTTGATAAGAGAATCGGGCAAAACAGTCACTCGATGGCTTGTGTCAGCTGGGGGGACACTTGGATCTTCTCACAATGGCACATTGGGTGTGGACACGGTCCCCATGCAGCCCCACCCCCCGTGGCGTCCAAGAGAAGTAGGTAATTCTGAATCACTGAGGTCCCAAAAGGCATGTAGAACTTTAAAGAAATAAGACAGACATCCACAGTTCATTCGGGTTAAGCTGATACTTTTATCAAGCAGGACTTACAGATTTTACTTACATGGCTGGATATTTTACCAAAAGCTGTTCATGTTAAACACCGACCCCAACATCCAGGACCTCAAACACCACAGAATCTGTAGCCTTTTAAGGACACTCAATTAAGTTCAATGAAGAGCTGAAATTCCCCAGCAGAATCTGAATCCGTACCCACAGCCAATTTCTAGAACCAGAAGTAGAAGCCTGGGATAAGCAATACATTAAAACATCCAAGACTAACAGTATTTAAGAACAATTTAAGACCAAGATGATTCATTAATGGCCTGAGACTGCATTCTGGGCTAAGGACTCAGTTATTTGAACATTTACCTTAATACTGATGACCTTAGGACAAAGCATGCTTTTTTCTGAGTGATTCAAAGTATAAAATAAATAATATTGGCATCAATGAGCGATCCCACTTTGCATTAGTTCAATCCACACTTAACATTAAAAGCAAAACTTCCACAAACCTGCAAATAAGCTCAGAGTCACATGACTCCGGCCTTCATAAGGCATCGTACAGCATTCGTGAAGAAATACGTATCAGGACAATATTCCGTTCCATCACCACGCCACTGTATTTAAGGAACATTAGTGCATTTTCTGCTTTATCTTACGGGGAATGTCCGTCAGAAAAATGGCACGCAGGGATCATACCAACATGACGGGCCTCCTGTGTGCTTAACGCTGTTTAAAACCCACTGACAGGGACCTGCGCTCTCCTGTATGTCATCACGCCTTTTCACTCTAAGTTGCAGGTGGTGTGGGGGGGGGGGATGTTTCCCAGGTGCCCTAGTACCTCCCACACCACCCAGCTCCATTACTCCTGGGGGCCGAACTCGGAGACGCTTGAGGTTGAAGGGGGGGGGCATCACTGCTTGCGCGTTGGGGTGGAGTCGGTAATGGCTGCGGGCTGGGTCAGCGCCGAGAACCAGGAGGACACAGCAGACTTGGCACTGTTAAGTGCCCCACCCATGGACTGGCCTGCAGTTGGACAAGAACGGTAACCAATTACATCACTCAGGGGCGTGTCTTCTACATCTACATGTTAGATCTACGAATGGCCTGCAAAATTAGTCACTAAAAATAAACTGAGAAATGGCTGTGTAATGCTGAATTATACACGGAACTAGTTTGTTTGAGGTGATATTCACAATATTTTACAGACTAGCAATACTGCACCAAAAAATTAAAACTATAAGAAAGAAAATCGGTCAAAATATGTCATGGAAAACTGGGTGCCAGATCTTACCCACGGCCTTCCCCGTCTGGTAGACGCTCTGGCTGGTACTCATCATGGCTTTTCCCAGTTTCATCCCTCTCTCACTGTTCTGCATGGAGCTGGGAACACAGGAACCAGTTACTACCTTTAATCCAATAACAACCTCAAAGTGGCCAATGGGAGGTGTCTTCAACCAGCCTGTGTTTGGCTGAGCATGACTGCCCCACTCTCCATGTGTGTCAAAGAAAATTCCTCATTGGCTAAGTCTGTCAAACACCTCTCTCGTCCCATCTAATTAAAATATTAATGCCTGATCACATCCTAAACCTCATTAGCTCCGCACTCATATCCATGGTACTGGACTCCTGTTTCCTTGGAGACACCACGGTTTCCTTGGAGATGCCACTAAAAGTTTGAGGATGTCATTCAAGCAAAGACCCATATCCATCTCATTTATTATTTATTACCAATAATATCATAACCTTTATTTTCAAATGAAAACCTCACCGTATTTTTCTTTTTATGGTGCATAAAACAGACCAAACGGAAACATTATGAAGCAGAAAAAAGGGTATTAAATGGACGCTCACTGCGAGAGCCTAAGCTTCACATCGGCCGCGCTGTAAGGTCCCTGGAACGGATGCCTGAGGGAAGGGAAACATGGCCGTCAGTCGGTCAGGGTTATCCCAGCGAGATCCCCCTCCCTCCACCCCCTCAGGTAGCTAAAAATGCTCGACCTACCCTGGGCTGATCTCAGACATGGCCGGACGCACTTTGCTGCTCCACACCCTGTAGTTGTAGGTGATCCTCCACGCAGAGACAAAAGAGGGACCGTAATCAGCCCGCAATTTCTCGTTGTCTGGAGAAGGATAAGGGGGGGGGCGGGGGTGCCGTTCACACAACGGAGCCTGGCTGGGAATGGTCACAGTAACATCAACCTGGGTAGCCCCAGGTCAAACTACTTCACACTCTTGTTACTTTTCTATATCAGGCTAATTTTGTTGCAAACAAGGTCAACAAATTTTACAGTTACCGTTGGAAGCCCGACAACACCGGAAGAGAGGATTAGTAAGGAACCAGGAACAGGATTTACCGTCTTGGTGCAAGCTGGCACATAACAGGGAGTGTATGTAGAGTCTGAACTGGGCCCGGATCCACTCATCCCCTCCCTCCCAGCCGGTACCGCCCAGGTGGGTGCCCTCTCGCGTCTCCGTCACACGCCGGACCAGGTAGTCCATAAAACGCAGGTCTGCCGTGGTCAGACTCAGGATCTTCCGCAGCTCCAGGTCCTGCACGGAGACATTGGCTTCCTCCACCTGGCGGAGGAGGTGGGTGAACTTGAAGCAGGTCTGACCGAAGATCCGACTGACCACTGTGAATACTGGCAATGTCTACTGGAATCTCCACCTATCACCTTCAGTCTCAAAGGCGACGTCAACTCACATCCACCACAGCATCGCTCAAGTCCCGCTGCTGCCGGAAGAGGATGTTGGTCGCCCCGGCGACAAAGCCACGCACCGTTGCATCTGACAGCAGGTGGTGCTGCTGGAGGGCCATGTACGGCATGCAGAGGTAACCCTGGTAACCAAAACGATGCTAGGCTTAATGGCCGAAGCTGAGAGGAAACTCGATGACAGAGTCATGGCGATGACCGGCAAACAGAGCCTCTCATGGTACCTTGGTGAAGATGGCAAGGGGCTGGCCGAATTGGTCCTCTTGCAGCCCTGACTCCAGGTCTGGGGAATCGGTGCTAGCGGACTGTGGCTGGGCCGTGACCAGAGATCCCATCTGCCTGCTGCCGTTCGGGGAATCGTCCTCCAACACGTTGGGGTCTAGCGTCTCCCAGTCGCTCTCCGAGGACTCCGGCGAGCCCTGCGCTGCCGGCTCCAGCGAGCTCCGGGGTACCCTCCCCTCACTGACGTCATCCTCTCCAGGCTCAAGCTCCCCCCTGGCAACATCCTCCGCAGAGATAGCGACAAATTCCTCAGGTCCTGTTTCCCGAGACACGCTGCCCCTGGATTTGTAATGCGAGCAGCTGGTCAACCCACGCTCAATCATCCCTGCAGCACAGTAAGTCCAAAGGGAGATCAAACAGTACAGTTAGAATTGCCTCCCTTCAGGAAGTACCTGCCCCCAACTTCCTGTCTGTGACAGTGGTGGGGCACATATCACATCTAAAAATTTTATTTAATATATTTAATAATTGCATTTAATAATTGCTATTTTCCTTACCTGGAAAAAGTGACAAGAGAGTCATCAAGACTCCAACTAATCTGCTGACTGGAGAAACATAAAAAAGAACCTAAAAATAATGGGGGGGGCAAATCAAATGGATTAATTAATTTGACAACAAAATGTCATTACGAAACATCAATTCCTGAAACACATTCATAATGTCAATGTGACCTGATCCAACTCAGCAAAGCTACTGTGCATGTGTCTCCCCGACTTTCAGAAGCTTATAGAAATGTTTTTATACCTTTTTCTCAAGTAAGATCAACTTTAAAAGAAGTAGGACCTAAAAAGAGAGAGAATGGCGTGAGCCTTCCGGAATATTGCTGAGGTATAATAAAATCATTTTAAAGAGTATTGTTTACCTTATGTCGAAAGTGAAGTATTAAATCCGTGGGTGACAAACCTACAAAGAAATGATCATTGAAACAGGTTCTTTGTCGAGCTGATGCGTAATCTCAGTCAGGACACACCCAGACCGTCCAATCTGCCCAAACGAGAATGTCTGCGTTTGGCTCCGAGGAGCAGCTCAGCTTCACACCACAGGGGACGTACACATCGGGAGACACTCACCCAAGTAAACCTGGGACTCAACGGCTCTACTGCAACTCAGCGAGTTGTTCATGTGCTCATACAGCTCCTACAGCGGGGAACCAAGAGTCAGCATGGGAATCCCAGACATTACAAAACGCTGCCAGGACACATGATGGAAGAGGGACAGTCAAATTCGGCGCCCAGCTTTCACCATTATAAGGAATGCCAGGCGATCGACACACGGCTAACGGTCAGCTAATGTGTTGAACTTAGCTTACCTTCAAAATAGATATCTGAGAGAAATCTTTCTCCTCGAAGTAGGCATGAGTGATGAGCTGCAGTTTTGCTTGGATCAGGCCATATAGTGGCTGGAAGAGAATCATATGGTTCATTTTATTTTAATGTCTCAATATGTGGTTTTTCTCAACACCGCTACCATTACGTATTTTATTTACACGTACACTGTAGCCAGGAAATTATTTGTTCACTGTGGAAAAAAATGGTCAAAAATGGAAATGGAACTGAGTAACTTCAAAAAACATCTAAAATATTACAATTATGTATGTCATGTGAAGAAACAGGAAACAGAAAAACATATTTTGGAATTGTTTTCAATGTGGAATTTATTTTCTTCAAAGAATTATTGTTCACCTGACCATTCATTGAGCTGGACGAATAGATGACAATGGGAGGAGTTCCCAGTCATAATAGAGATCATTTAACACAACATACAACAACAGGTGATCCAAAAAGGCAGGTCATTGGGCGTCTTTAGTTTCTACATGAAGGCTTGGTGGTCATTCTCCACTATAGCGTTTGTAGGATTAGATAAGTTACCACACACGGCTAAAACTTCTGAAATACCGTTGAGGAAAAGAGTCATAAAATTTCATAATCAAAATCCTCAATTTCATTTACATTTTTGACCATATTTTCGCAGTGTACAAATCATTTTTTGCTACACTGTATATCCAGTTAGATACTCAGGTCTACAACCTTGCTGGTCCCAACGGAGACTTCAAACTGCACCAAAACCAGCAGCCGGACATTTAAGACCCTCACATCCTTAATCATTATCTCCAGTGACTTCTAATGAGGTACAAAGGAAATGAAATTAAGCGGTTTCAGCGATTTCCGGCGCTTCGGCAACTTGATTAGAACGTTGACGTCACCATCCTCAGAGGCAAGCAACGCGGCTCGGGACCAAGGAACAATTTATGAAGTGTGCTTACATAGAGGTCGCAGTGTTGATCCTACTTGGCTGAATTAATGGACCAGGAGAAGCAGTCAAGCGAGAAATAATGAGACAACTGTCCTCAGGTCGTGGAGGAAGGACAGCGATCTATTTACCTTCCCGCCGCTAATCCTGGAAGGCGTTGGGGGGGGGAACAGGAGGTTGGCGGACTAGAGCTTATCCAAGGAATCAGACTGGGGCACACCCCCAGATGGGATGCCAGCCCATTAAACAAATGGCAGTTACCCTAACTTCATGACTGTCAGACATGAGGCAATCAAGCAAACTCCACCCACAGAGAGAACAGTCGGGACTCAAACTGCCAAACCCTGAGATATGAGGCTACCATTGTGTCACCTGCAAGGCTGCCCGTTTGTGAGATTAGTAACTACATCTATGTAACTCTATTCAGAGATTCCTCCTCCAAATCTTCTAGCAGTGAAAAACACCTCCACGCCGCTCAGGACAGAGAAAACGGCAGATCTAGTTTCCAGTCATCCTACTGGCAATCTACTTTCACGTTTATGCGAATAACCTACCCTTTTTGCAGGGATACTAAAATTGCAGGTAATGGCTTATCCTCTGCCGGCACCCAGACACTGTCTTCACATCGAAAAGCTTGCCAGTTCCAGAGAGCCACAACGCTCGGCCACAACAGTGCACCTGGACATGACTGGCACACCGAAAATAATCCAGTTCCCTCTGGGTTCCCGACCAATGGGAGCAGTCCGGGGGCTGCATGACTCAGCGAAACAGCGGCAGGGCTGACTCACCACCCTGCTGAGGACGCACACGCTCTTCTGCACGGTTTCCCTGGTGACGTCCTCCTGGCGGACCTTGAGGACCTGCAGCAAAAATAATTACCGCAAGGCGAACCATCACATCTGTGACTGAGGAGAACGGGCTGAGGAAATTAGCTTAGCTGTCAAATCACAGGCACCTCATATTTTAGGCCTCAGTTAGGCTAAAAACTTTCACATTGCAATTTATTTATTCATTAGATGCTTTATTCAAGAGAAAGCAGAGCTAGACAGGCGCTGAGCAATTGGGGCTTAAAGGCTTTGGTCAGGGAACCAAGGGTGTCATCACTCTGCTGACCCAGAGATGTGAACCAATAACCTTCCCAACCTAAGGACACCATTAAAATCTGGTCTCAGCATCTTCTAAGGAGGAAAATGCTCTGTGGAGAGGGACCAACCTTGGCCTCAATCTGCCGGTAGCAGGAGACCCCATATACGCAGTCCGTTTCGCCCCCCAGGGGCGGCAAGTGAAAATACACGGTGTCTGTTTACAAGAAAAAAAAATTGTGTTGCAGTCATGTACCTTATTTCACATTCGTGTTGCTTTATAGATGTACTGCTAATATATATACATGTGCACACGCACACACACACACACATGCACACACACACACACACACACTGCATACAAGTTTGAAGTTTGACTTATGCGTCATCGGAGGAGCACAGTAAAATTCTTACATTACAGTTGCAAGGGGCGGGACTGGTGTATGGGGGGACAAGAGGACAGACTGCAGTGCAATACAGGATAAAAGAGCAGTGAAATACAAAGAGTGATGCAGTAAATGACAACACGATGCAATATAAGAGGAAGTAAACAATAAGTGCAAAAAATATATGGAATGGGGATAAAGATGCCCAAATATTATACACATACATATGGTAGATAGTATCCACTATTGTATAATAGTGCCCTGAGCTACACGATACCAGAGTTGGGTAATTCAGGTCCAGAGAGTGAAAGTCCAGACCGGGATTTTGTTCAAACCAACCAACTGAGCATAAAGAGTCTCTGTCACAGATACTCAACTGGCTGGTTGAAACAAAATCCTGGTCTGGATTTTTGCTCTCTGGCCCTGAATTACCCAACTCCGGAGACTTACCCACGTTTGATTATTCTCACGCGCCAACAAGCCAGCGGCACAAATAGACTGCCGTTATTTATACGTGCTGCATTTGCCACAGGACAGACACCCCCTTCCTGACATAAATCACCTGGAGCATGTGAGGCGGAAGTGACAGACGTCACATGGCAAACTTAACAGCTGCCATTAGGAACATCTGGAGTACAAACACTCACTATATTCTCGGAAACGTATCAATATTGAAAGGTATTTTAACAATAAAATATTAAACACCAAAAACACTCACACCTCATCCACAAATTAATAAAATAGCTGTAGAGGTGAGTAGGACCCAACATTACCTAGCATGACCCAACATGACCCATCATGACCCAACATGACCTAGCATGACCTAGCATGACCTAGCATGACCCAGCATGACCCAACATGACCCATGGATAACTAAAGATTTAATTAAACAGGGTACATTATGACATGCTTCAGCTAAATGATATTCTTGCAAATGACTGTGACCCTTGCTAGGACAAGAAGTCCGAAGATGGATGGATGGATGGATGGATGGATGGATGGGTGACTGAATTGGTAAATGGATGGATGTAAACCCGTTGTGAGGCTGTCTGGATTATGGCATTTCCCTGGCTATTACGTACATACCTTCCTCATAATTGTGTGCCCCATCAGGCAGGGCCAGAAACGGCAGGTATTTCCATTCCTCAGGCAGGGCACCACGCTCAGACCCGTCCTGAGAAGCAAGCGGGGGGTATGAGAACTCCACCTGCAGGGGGAGATGTGGAGACAGGTGGGTAACTCCAGGTATGCGGAGGATCACAGGATCGCTGTCCCCGCTGAAGCCTTCGGGTTTCAAGCGCGTGGCTGTATTTACACAGACTGCTCTCCCTGATCCTACATGGTTCAATTTAGTCACACAGGAATATTCTGACACTCAGCATATTACATAAGATTAATATACCGCTGTAACAACATTCACTCCCACCAAAAACCTAAAATCCTCGACAAAAACGTTTATATGAGTAAAGGCTGAAAAAATAACAATCATCATAATTTTAATTAACAAATGATACTGTGTCACTTTGTTTTTATGCTACGATAAGTCTTATAGCACTTATCATAGCCTGAAAAGCAGTATAAATAACAATACAATCTTGCGGAAATCTATTCTGAGTACACGTGTGTAGTGCGATCTGTCAAAGATATCATGACGCAAGCCTCTTGCACTACACTTGTCATACTGTTGCAGTAAAAAGCAGCGAATACGCTGGGTCTCACTCAAACACTGTCCTCACGGAAACTCTGGTTCCGATCCAATTCATTGCAATACACCATAAAAATGCGCGCAGAGGGACTGCAGCGCCTTGTCTGTATCTGATGTCGTAGATGCCGCATCAGTTCCAGGTCTTCAGAGACGTGGTCCTGATTCCTGATTCGGGACTGGTCCCGTCCGGCCAGACGCGCAGCGCTAGTGTGGATCCGGATACGCACTGCATTCGCCGAACCCCGGAAGCCTCTACGCAGGTAAAACCCTGATCCCCGCTGGCTGCCGCTCTTACCTGGCCGCCCTTCTTGTGGTGAAATCCGACCACCACAACATGCAGGACGGCGCCACCCTTCGGCTCCATGGCCTCCGGAGATCGGGCTCAGCGCAGAGGCGAAGACAGCCCGGGCACAAGATGCCTGACAGCCGATGGCCGCCTCTGTGTCGTCCAGCCCCTGGAGCATGACGTCACGGCATCCGTAACGTCGAGCGGCGCCCTCTTCCTGTTCCGAAATTTATTGCTCGACCCACAGAAACGCCTACCCTGAAAACTTTCATGAATGGGGAATGCAGCAAATAATCCGTCTTCCACAACCACTTATGCAGTGTGGTCGAGAACAAAGCATATTCTGGCTAGCCCCAGGCTCAAAGCAGCAGACACAGGATGGACGTCGAGTATTTGCGGGGCACAGATACTCAAACGCATTTTTTGTACAATAGGGACACCGATTAAGTTATTAATGTTAGGAGGGTATGATTATATTGTGAACTGCTAAATTCTGATATATTCCACTAATCCACAATAATTCTAATGTGTTATACATGTAGCAACTACGTTAAAGACGTTTTTCAGAAGAATGCTGAATATTACCTGTTATTTAACAAGGCTTTCAGAGGATGAAAAATAATATAGGGTTAAGTTACCTGCACGTTTTTAGTTACAAAGGACAGGACTTATAAGGAAGCAGCTTATCTCTGAAGCAAAAGACTTCTGCGATGTCACCTTTCACCCAGGGGAAATCAATCACTGTGCATGTCAGTGATCATTTGTAATGAAACTACACTACAACACACTAGACATTAACATTTAGAGTAGTAATATGATCACTTGTATAACCATGAGTTCCAAGCCATTCATCACCGAACACACGTGCCATTCACACATACCACAGCCGTATAAAAATGTAAAAAACAGTGATTCAATCGAATCAAAGTGAAAGTCACACATGGGCATTATAGTATGAGAAATCCTGTATTGTGTTTATTAATCAATTGAACTTGAAGAAAGGTGATCACTGCTCTAAAGATGCTATCACACAGGGACGAGCTTGAGGGTCCTGCCCTCCCCCCACCATGTCTCCTTAGTACATGGAAGGCTTCTCCTCTCCTTTGGGGTTGGTCACTTTGTCCAGATTTTTGCTGATGATGTCATAGAGTTCCGCCTGGGGGAAGAGAAGGGGAATCAGGAACGGGCAGCGAGGCAGCAGGCTGGGCCGACACAGCACTGACGCTCCAGCAGTCGCACATCGATGGTTAAAAGGAACACAAAACTGTGACCACCAAATTCCTCGGATTCAGACATGGAACTCATTTCCTCCTGATATGTCCCACAATTCTGAAAACCCGGCACAAATAAACCATCAATACCCAACTGCTCAACAGCTGTCATACTATTAACGGTTTTAACTGTATAGCATTTAACAATACATTCAGCTCCCAAACTGTACTGGAAAGGTCCCACAAAAGTGTCAGAAGTTGCACAATGTACCGGTCAGAATCCCATGATTCATTGCGCCCCAAGTTCATTCTTAGGAGGCAAGTTAGCAAGACCAGTCTTGCCAAAACCAGAAGTGTGGTCTTTGCATTCTTGGTATTGAGAAACCCATGGTTTGTCATGAATTTTGGTAAGAACTGCACACCGCACAAATTTCATGGTAATACGTCAACAAATCGACACGTTTCTCTATCCCCCATGTCTCCATCACCATGGAGACTCCCGTTTCCCTCGCCGACACTCACGTAGTATCCACGGACGTCCAGGAGCATGACTCTAATCTCAGAGTATAGGGCTTCGTCCTTCTCATGGACCAGTGAGCGGTAATCCATCTGAGAGTGGGAACACGGGGCAGGGAGGAGAGGAGAGGAGGAGTAAGGGGACACATACACGATTAATTAGAATGGACTCGTAGCACCAAAACACAGCTTAGGCATATGATAAAACAAAACATCACTTCTACTGACATGTCAAGACAACTTGAGAAACTCACCACTAAATGCTGAAATAAATAATTGATACTTTATTGATTCCCGTGGGGAAATTGTCTTTACGGCTCCCTCGACTTGCTCTCTGTAGAATAAGGCGTCCACAAAGGGGCAGCCACCCGTAGCGGCGCCCAGGGAGCTGGGGGTTAAGGGTCTTGCTGAAGGACCCACAGACATGCTGAGGCTGGGTTTGAAAGACCATATTATGAAGGATCTAGACTCACCACATGGGTTTCTTTGGAAGCTTTGCCTACACCGTCACCTCGTTCTGTGAAATACCTGAGGGAGGCATTGACATCAGTCTGTCAACATTAGATTTAGTACCACAGTAGATGGCTGTCAGTTAAAGCCCAACTCACTTGTTGATGTTGGTCTGAAATCCCTCCAGCTTCGTCTTTATTGCCACAATTCTTTCCAGAATTTTTTCCTGCAAACAAACCGTCACTGAATTCAAAAACTTTTTAAAGTCAATTTTATTGCGTGATTAATACAGCTGATGGAATGTCACTGCACCGTGTAACCAGTAAATCAGTGTTGGCGCCACGATTTGTGTTAAAAATAGCAAATAATTTAAAGAATTATCCATCTGTCTGTCTGTTAAGACAATACATTCCTGTTTGTAACCCAGCTAAAGCACAGACAAGCGTGACGATACCTGTACTGCGACACCAAAATCGTTGCCGTCTTCGATCTTGGGAATGAGGTGCTGGATCCAGCAGGTGACCTGGGGAAGCAGGAAGGAGAGCTTGTCACTGTAAGCTCACAGCGGCTGCACACAGCACCACCTGCTGCTAAGGAGGTGTCCTTGCACCTGATCCTGCAGTCTGTCTTTATGTTGGTTTGATCTCCAACATCCAGAAACTTGTGCCACCTCTCGTTCGTCTGTCCCTCCCGTATATTTATTTACTTGTTTCCTGAATGCTGTTCACGCTACTATACATATCAAATGTGTAATGTTTCGTGTCTTATGTAGCAGAATAGCTAAATTCATACTTACATTACACTGAACTTGAACCTTCACTGAATGTTTAATGTGCTTGTAATGTATTCTATCCCTATACCTTTTTGGCACAATCTCCAGCGGACAGTTTCCACCTTGTATTGCTTTATCTTTTATTTTTGTTTTTTATTTGCGTTATAAACTGCAGTTGCCAAAGATGTAAAAGAATTTTAATGAAAAAGAATTATTGTAAAATTATTATTATTATTATTATTATCTATCTATCCACCCGCTCACCCACCCAATGATCAATAATAATAATAATAATAATAATACTAAGCTGGCTGCATTTTAATGGCCGCCACAGCGCAGTATCTGGCAGTTCTGTGACAGCAGCACGGCTCTGCTGTACAAACTCACCAGAATGCAGGTCTCCTTCAGGTCCCGGATCTCAGGCTTCACCCTGTCCAGCAGCTTCATCATTTTCTCGTTGCCTGGGATGTATCCGCACTTTGGTGCTGATCAGGGACAAACAGGGAAGTGTGACATTGTGGCAGGCTATACTCAGAATGCTGCATGGCTGCGGGAGATTACTCTGATGTGTGGGCCTACTCAGAGGTGCGGGGCTATTCGGAGGAGAGAGAGAGGGCTACTCGGACGTGCGGGCAATTCAGAGGTTTGAGTTACTTAGAGGTGCAGGCTACTCGGAAGTGCGGGGCTACTCGGAGGAGAGAGAGAGGGCTACTCAGATGTGCAGGCAATTCAGAGGTTTGAGTTACTTGGAGGAGAGGGCTACTCAGAAGTACGGGGTTACTCAGAGGTGCGGGCCTACTCAGAGGTGAGAGAGAGCTACTCTGAAGTGCAACATTGGCTATTTTACCTTTTTTCTTCTTCTTCTCATCCTCCTCATTCTTATCAGTTTCCATTTCCTGGTTTTCATAAGAAAACAAATACAGTCCTGTTTACGAGTACAGTCACTGTACACAACAGTCACTAAGAATTAAAGAATTAGCGGTTAAGTGCAAAGATACACAGACCCTGCAGAGGTTCTACAGCCATCTAATACTAAATACATCTAATACTTTACTCCTTCCCCTGAGGGAAGTCTGGAACATGACAGAAACAACACCAGCTGACCTCCTCCTCTGGTGTGGGGGGGTCGGGGATAGGAATTTCCAGAGGAGCGTGGAGAGCAGCGAGGTCAGTGATACAGAAGTCAGGCTCCTATGGGGAGAGGGGATTTAAGAATTAATAATCCAAATGTACATTCAAGCAAATGTTTTCCGTCCAGTATCAAAGCTCAAACTCCCCTTCGGCCTTGTTTCAGCTGGTATGGCTGGTATGTGGCTGATTGAGAGGACCAACCTTGAGCATTTTGTCCAGCTGTACGATCTTCATAGGAATGCGATTTGAAAACAGGTCCTCTGCCTGCAGACCAGCAACCAAATTAATGAGCATGCGTAGAAGCCATTTATAAGAGAACGATATTTATTCACGTCAGCAAACATATTAAACCTATAAATACCCGTAAGGCAAATAGAAGCCTGCGGATATATGTAATCAAAGAACGAAACTCCAGAGGAGGATGAAACCAGACTAGATAACATCATGACATCACTGTCCAAAGCTGAGAAAACCCGAATGATACCTGTGTGCATATGGACCGCACGAAGTTTTCCACCTGGGACGAAAAAAGCATAGCATTACACATTACAATGACCGTGTCCCGCCTATTACACACGGCAAAACTTCCGCGTGTGCGAAACTTCACACAGCGAAAACAACTGCCTAGGTAAACGTGAAATGTTACTTAGACTATAAAATGACATTAAAGCGGAAAAGACATACACGGGAGTATACAGGCTTGGGTAGTTCACGTTACCTTAGTCTGATTAGTATATTTAGGGGAATACCAGGAGATAGCGACAATTTACTTTCGATTTCTGTACCCATGGGGGTAGCTGGCGGATGGCATGACTATGTGTTTTTTGGACAAAGATGGCAACAAATATAGTATAGTACTTGAAATACATATGCACGGTTATTTTATATGACTTTACTTAAAGGATATGTTAAAAAGTCTATACAAATCTCGGTACACATGCGTAATCCATTTAACAGTTTTAAAACACACATAATCAATGCGGAATATTTAGCACATTATCCAGTTATTTTTTATTTCTGTTCAGTTTTTACCTGATAATTTGATTTGTCGCCAGTAGCGCGTTGAAATCCAATTAGCCTAAAGCAACAAGACGCATTTTGCAGATATACTTACAATTCATTTTATCCTTCCCAGTATTTCACTACTTACCGTGATGGCATTTGCCTTTGTTATTTTTAAAACGGCGGTTTTTGACATTGTGGCAGCGACGTAAATGTGTTATGAGTCGTCAAAGACAATAATTTAACATTAGAGCGAGAATCGGCTCGTCTCCCTGTCTTCCTTCCGTTCACTCAAATTAAACTTTCGCTTTCGCACTTAAATCCCCGCCTCTCCCTTAACATAAAAGAACCTCCTCTTTTTAAGTCCGGCTTTAACAAAGAAGCATGTTGTTTTTGTCATCGCACTCATCTGCGACCGTTTGGCAGCACCTGTGCATTCATGGTCAAATGCGCGTTTTGTGCGACATGAAACCAAATTTGGTAGACAACTGATTTGCATTTACCGATATATTATTAAGAATATTATTATTTAAGAAGTAGGCCTACCTATAGATTCAGCCAAACATGATATTACAGGACAGCGTTTTATACACTGATTCAAGGTGATTGTAAGTAACACTTAAAATAAAGATGTTTCTCAGCATAAAACCTCCGCATCTTAATTAGCAACATAATGTTAGAAGTTAGTCAAAATTAAAAATAAAGAATATTCTGCCAACTTAGTTATATATGTATTTTGAACAAATATTTTTTGCCCTCCCTTAACATCTGAAAAATTCTAAGTTAATGCATCTTCACGAAGTAAGTTTCATCTAGTTTTCCAGCCACCGCTTTGCTGTAGCCTACCAGAAATACATTACCTGATATGGTGAAGAACTGATGTAAGATGTAAGTAAAATAAAGATGGAGAAACAGCAAAGTTCAAATAATGTAGACATTATATCCGTTCAAAAGTTGTAGTGATATAAATTATTTTAACTTAATTAGATTTGTAGAAGTAAAGGCAGATCGTTTTGGCTGTACTTAAATATTTAAGTTAGTCCTTTAGTTTTCTCAATAATTGAAACCGGAAAAACCTAAACACATTTTTTTAAAGTTAAGTCAACATTTTTTTAAGTATATAGTGGAAACTGCTTACAGTGATCACTGTTATAGTGATCAACCGATTATATAGATCAAAAATCTTGGTACAGAATCAATCATGTACAAATACTGTTCAAATAATTGGCTTTATAGTAATCAAGTAGTCCACTTACAGTGTTCATGTTGAGTTCTTATTTTAATACATGACAACATATGGAAAAAATTAAAACTACGGTAATTGATTTTTTAAACTTTACTTTGATAGCCCTATTTTACCTTACGGCAATACGTCTGCTTCTGGCTAGCTATACGTGTGGCTAATGCTGCATGCACAGAAAACATGGCAGGAAAAAGAAAGTCATTTTCTCTCAATGACAAATATACAAATATTTAAAAAAAATAGGACAAATCGCCTAAAAACTGTTTTTATTCCAAAGTAACCATGGCTTTAAATTCAAAATAGAACTGTTAATTCTTTATATTTCACTAGTGCAATTTGTATATTTTTTAATATATTTTTTATTACTCTTATGCCTCACATCAAGTCCACTGCATTTTCAATTTTGTTGTTTATAGTGACAATGACAAAGATCTATCTTATCTTACATCTTAGATTTATCATAGCTTATGATAAACTGCCAAAAGCAAGATTTTCCTTAGTGTTTGCTCTGTTTTGTTTGATAAATCCCTTTAGTCTATAAACCCCGAGTGGATCGTTCACCTTTTTCCTGCCTGCACCATGCCCTGCCGTCGTAACAGCCTGAGTCAAAGAAAAAAAGGGGGGGGGTCGGTTGTAATGAACAAATGTAGTGAACAATTTCACCCAGACAGATGTCATCATTATAAGCGGATTCCAATGTATGTGTTTTTACGTGGAAAAATTAATGCAAGGCTGTTTTTGGTAATATGTTATACCTATAGATATTGATTACTGAGTAACTATCTGTCTTCCTAATATGTTTCTACTGTTATCACATGTATTTGTTTTTCGTACTCATTAATCAAAACAGCATGCAATTGTAATTCGCTTGTGTTGCTTTACCGACATCTTCTGGCGATATTGCTGCATGGCAATTTGGTAGGTATACATTTTTTAGGTAGTAAACAAAACAAAAAAACTCATTGTTTATCATACTAACAATTTTATACTGATTAACGGACGACGTATAATATGTATTTTAAAGTCACGGTTGTAGGAAAGTTAATCAATACAACTTAATGTTGATATCGCCGCAGCGTCACGGCAGGCGCAGTGTATAAGCGCGAACACGTGTTTTCGCGGAACCCTTCCTAACCAGGAGAGGAGCATTCTATATTTAGAGAATGAGAAACACATGCTCTCTGCAGTGTAATCTTTAGTAAAGTGAAACTAGTACATTGTTTATTTCTGGCTTCGCGGGGGGAGGGCGGTGTCTTATAAAGTAAGTACTGCAAACTCAAATGCTGAACCTGTTTTTACTAGGAATACATTTGTTTGCTGTATTAATATAACGTAATATACTGTGCATTTAAAATATTTATCCTTGTTCTTCCATGACGCAGGACGATCTACCCCGGCAATGCATGGCGGTCTGAGCTCAGCCGCTGGATATAATTTCGCTGCTGGAAACTGGATCGGCTGACAGCAGCGGTGCTGTAAATGTTACTGTGCGCTGTGGTCGTGTAACGAATGTACTTCACTCAACAAGTCCGCTAGATTTACCTAACACGCCAAGGCTTTCCAGTCGAGCGACAGGCACAGATTTAAGTTATTTACGCCTTCTCACAGACGGGGGTTTTATACCACAGACTACGGATGCATGCACATTACTGGGTAGTGAATTACAATGATCTCATGCCATTATCTGTTATTTTCGTGTCTTATTAAATAAGCGCAATATTTGTTTTTATATAGAGAATAGGGCCACCTAGAGGAGGACACGCGTCTCTACAGCACTCACTGTCGTCAAAAGCAAGTCCGCTTCCGGAGCGGTGGGTCGTTTTCCATCTTATGTATGATCAGGGATTTTTTTAAATGAAATCGTCGCACTGAATTCGCATTTTGGACTAAGAAGGCGAAGGCCGGGAGCCGCAGCCGGCGTGAGTGCCGCCGAGCCTCGGTGACGGTGACAGCATGGACAGGAGCGACCCTGCAGTCGGTGACAGTCGGGAAAATGCTGATAAATAACGGGCTTCTGCATTAACCTGCATGTGCGTGTGAAGGCAGATCCGCCGCCATCTGAATCGTTTTATTTTCATGTTATGCTCATTTGGCACATTTACATATTTATGATAACGTGACATACTCCTGGAAGAGCACTTTATAAGCTCATTGGAAGCGTGATTGTTAAATTATTAGTTACTTATTTAAAGGTATAAGCATCTGCTCAATATGCTGAGTTAGTGTTAAGCTCGGTGGACAAGTGGAGCATGAAGGTCTTTTTTGTCACCGAAAGACATGCTTTGGTTATCACTATAAATCACGCATTCAGCGCCGCGGTAAATTATTTAGGATTTGAAAAAAACACCATATTCGTTTAAGATAAATATATAAAATATTATCATTTCAAATGCACAGTTGATTCACCCTGTCATAGACAAGCCTATTAAGTCTTATTTTAAACAATTAAAAAATATTTCTGTTCCATAGTCCTCTAAACATATTTGATAGTTATTTTGTGCGTTTGGATCAATATATGATTTACTGATGTTTTAAAATGATGCGAACACCATTAAACACGCGAGAAAAACGTTCAAAACTTGCATATTGCAGTAAGTAATGATGTACGTCATCGCTGTGGTAACCCGTTGACACACATCGCGTTATCTGGCAGGAAGACATCCTTACACAGGTGATACGTAACGCACGGTGTGTCACCAAATAGCTGGTCAGTAGGCTGTGTTCTGTGACATTAACGAGAGCACCGTCCCCATCTTCCAGGAGTTAACGTCACGTGGGCTTTATTTCCATCCATCCATGTGCAGGTTTATCATAGCACGAAACAAACGTTCCCCCAGGGCCATGGTGTCAGGTAGAAACAGCAAACATCAAAGTGGGGATTCTCGCAGTACTTACAATGCACAACACAGGACAGTTGGCAATAGGGAGGCTGGACGCAAGGATTTATAAACATAGTGCAATGTGTATGTAAACGATAAATACAGCAGAATAAAACTAGTGGGATTGAATAAATCGATAAATAATAATTCATTACAATGACCAGTGCAGGTTCAGCTGCATTACCCGCTGTTTCTTCTCACTTGTAATATTCTGGCTGATGTGCACTTTAAGTAACCTGGCCGGGCTCTGTGGACATGTTAAAGTGAACTCTACCGCCTCCTGCTGTTCTTTTGGTGTCCCTGCACACTCCCCTTGGACAGTCCTCCCACCCGTAGAGGCATGGCCAACCTGTCAGCCCAGCTGGAGGAGATGAGGGCCAAAGCTGAGGCCCGTCTCTCGGCAACCGGCTCGTCCACGGAGGTCAAGGACGACATCGTGACCATGGCCAACATCCCGCTGCCCCTCTCGGCCAAATATCGGCACATCGCCGCCCAGGCCATGGTGGAAGGGAACGGTGCCGGGGAGAGCCGTCATGAGGTGAGGCCCAAATCCCACGGTCAGCAAGGTAGTGTTAACTTTGGGCTCTCGCCTGCTAAATAAACAAAATATAAACACTAAGGTTAAATGTCTGTTGGACGCAACAGCATGTCCCCCTCATTGCGCTTGAAACTTCTTGTCACGTTATTTTGTTCCATGACCCTTCGTGCTGCTCTCTCTAACTATCTCTGCATTCTTGCCTGTGTTCACCTGCCCCTCCCTGCCTCTCACATCAGAGTTTTCAGTGTCTACAGAGGTTGTCCACTGCCCTAAACATACTTGAGAAGTACGGCTGTAACTTGACCTGTCCCAGTAGACCCAAGTACTGGCGGAGCGTGAAACACAACAATCCTGTCTTCAAAGCTACCGTCGATGCCATCAGTGTAAGGCCAGAAGATTCGCCATGGTCAGACTGATGCTTAAAGCGGGGCATCATGGGATATGTAGTTTTACCAATAGCAATCTGCTACATAAGTTTCCACAGTGTTAGGCTAAATGTGATACATTTACACAACTGAAGTAGCAAATGCATTGTACTTTTAACTTTTGGATTATATTTATTACTGCAATTTGTGATCTGTATCTCCTAGGGAGGAAGGGCTGTGCTGTGTCTCTATGGATACACCAATCAGCAGCCAGACGGACTCAGTTTCCCTGACGATGTCATAGAACCCGACATCATGAAGGTGGCTGCCATTACTGTAGAGGTCATGACCTTACGCATGGAGCTGGATATGCTCATCAAGGTCTGAAACTTTAATTAAACGGTAGTGCTGTCTGGGAAAGTTCTGCAGTGACTCTGTAGGTCACCTGTGCCTCAGTCAAATCAGCTGTGTGTTGGTACAGGACTCTCACCCCCACCCGGAGTTCTTCGAGAGAGTCATTGCCTCTCTCAGGAAGGAGGAGCCACTGGCGGAGCAGGTGTGTGTCTCTTTATGCAATGCTGATGTTTCCATATCGAACAGCCATTTTGATAAAAATCTAATAAACATAGCATAGAGTCAGAAGTCTGGGTGTTCTGATGTAAGTGCGGCCAAGTGTGGCAGAATTTCATTCTGGGGGCTTAATTGAGTCAGGAGGCAGCCAAAAGTCTGGGTGAGTGATTCTGTGGTTCTAACATGTGTTGAGAGCTCCTTCTACCATTAGGGGGTGATGGCTGGGAATTTCTATGGAGGGGTGGCAGGGCGATGTGCTGCCTGTATTACACTGATAGAATAGTGATGTGCGTCAGGGGATGTGCTGCCTGTATTACACTGATAGAATAGTGATGTGCGTCAGGGGATGTGCTGCCTGTATTACACTGATAGAATAGTGATGTGCGTCAGAGGATGTGCTGCCTGTATTACACTGATAGCATAGTGATGTGCGTCAGGGGATGTGCTGCCTGTATTTCACTCACAGCACAGTGATGTGAGTCAGAGGATGTGCTGCCTGTATTTTACTCACAGCACAGTGATGTATGTAAGGGGATGTGCTGCCTGTTTTGCACTCACAGCACAGTGATGTGCGTCAGGGGATGTGCTGCCTGTATTTCACTCACAGCACAGTGATGTATGTCAGAGGATGTGCTGCCTGTTTTGCACTCACAGCACAGTGATGTGCATCAGGGGATGTGCTGCCTGTATTTCACTCACAGCACAGTGATGTATGTTAGGGGATGTGCTGCCTGTTTTGCACTCACAGCACAGTGATGTGTGTCAGGGGATGTGCTGCCTGTTTTGCACTCACAGCACAGTGATGTGCGTCAGGGGATGTGCTGCCTGTATTTCACTCACAGCACAGTGATGTGCATCAGGGGATGTGCTGCCTGTTTTGCACTCACAGCACAGTGATGTATGTCAGGGGATGTGCTGCCTGTTTTGCACTCACAGCACAGTGATGTGCGTCAGGGGATTTGCTGCCTGGTAGAAGTGACGTTAGTGCTGTTTTTCCAGGATGAGCCCAAGTCCATTTCTGACGTGCCTGCTCTGGCCACTGGGAAACTGTGGGAGACAGAGGCCCAACCTCTGACGTCCTCGTTCCTTCCCAGCTCTCAGAGCCCAGTTTCAGTCTCCGCCTCCAAGAGCCCCTCCTCCCATGCAAGTGAGACCCCCTACCTCTGCCTGTCTCCATTTTGTCTGTAAGTTCATGTTGCCAATGTCACTGATCTATCTATCTATCTGAAGGAGTTTGCTGTCTGTGTGGGGGCAACCCCTCTCTCTTCTGCCCCCCCTGTGGGTCCATCACCTTCTGTGAGTCATGTGACCTCGTGTTCCACCGCCACCCCAGCCGGGCCTCTCACAGGCGAGAGCTCACAGAGGTGCCCAGGCCAGGTGAGCGTCCAGTATGTAACGCCTGTTCGGCATCCCGGCGCAGGCACTCGTCAGCATTAATGAACCACCAAATGTGCCCAACGTCCATTTTCTCCCCCGTCTGTCTTCCTTTTCAGACAACTGCACCATCTGTGGCATATTTCCAGTCTCCGCCCACTGCCCCACCTGCGTGCAACGGCTATGCTCAGAATGCGACAGACTGTACCACTCTCACCCGGGGAGGTCTGGCCATATCCGGGATATCATTACTGCGGCTAAACCTCATAGGACTTTAAGGTGTGAGAAGAGACCCCACCCAAAACAAAGAGACCCCACCCAAAACAAAAATCTCAGACGGTGGTCAGAAAACATCTTAAATCTTTCTGCCTCAGCTCGCCGTCCCCTTCTACATGGCAGTGTGTGCACTGCACCACAGTGAACAAAGTCCAGGCAGTGTTCTGCGTCAGCTGCGAGAGAACTCGCCCCGTCAGCATGCTCTCTGCTGCCACCGCTGAGCTGGAGGAAGTACTGCAACCTTCAACCATCACAGGTTAGGGCTACTGCTCTCATAGGCCTAATTGGGCACGTGTGCTCTCTCTCACACATACATGCTTTCTTTCTCGCTCAGAGTGGCAATGTAAGAGCTGCACTGTGGTGAATGCCGGGAGCAGTGTTCTTTGTGAGGTGTGTGAGCGCCCCCGACTGGCCACACGCCCCCCTGTCATGTCGGCTTTCTCTCCCCAGCCTGCATCAGAGCCCCCCAGACAAACTAACAGCCAGGTTAGTTATTCATCTGCTTCGTCTGTCTCTTGTTGCATTTGGACAAGAACCTTCCTCTGTCTTTCATTTTTGCTGTCAGTAAAGTTTCATATTCGTTTTTTTTTACTCTCTTTCCTCTTAGTGGGTGTGTCAGTTCTGCACATATGCAAACTCCACCCCCTCCCTTATATGTGAGATGTGTGACCTGCCACGCCCAGACCCCGCCCCCGCTCCTTCTAAGCCCCTCCCACAGTCTCCGGTTAAGGAGGTGCCCCCGGCACCCACCGACCCTAAAGTCCAGCCCCCAGAAGACCCTGATCTGAAGAGGCAGAAAGTGATGAGAGAGCAGGGTTTAAAGCTGATTCAGCTGATTCGAGTGGGTGAAACCAAATGAGTATTTGTGCCCCGTCGGCCATTTTTTTTTAAAGTTAATGACCAGTCGCACCGTATTAGCATTTCACTGCAGAATCGTTGTCGGACTTTTGCCATTGTTCTCTCAGGAGGGCGAGAGGAAGGGCATCAGCCCGGAGGAGGTGTACACGGCGAAGTGTGTCTCCACTGTGGGCGGCCAGTCGCCCTGTGATTGGCTGAAGTCTGAGCTGCCCCACCTCTTGGATGAAATCTGCGCCATGGCAGCCTCTGTCCAGCCAGCGCCCCCCTCAGAGCGCCCCGGGTCATGTGACCCTTCCTCGAAGGATGGAGGGTCCACGGCCCCGGGCGGGAGTCTTCATCTGTCTCGGGCCGAGGCGAAGCAGGCCTGGCTGGCAGCAGGGGGCGACACTGAGAAGGCGGTGAGGCTGGTGCTGAGGGAGAGGCGCACCAAGGTAGGGCAGGCAGGATGAGTAACGGGCTGTTCAGTCATTACATGCACGGGTAGCCTGACTCCGCCCTCGTCGCCCGTGTGACCTCAGGTGCGTGAGCTGTGCTCGCTAGGCCTCGCCGACACGGCCAAGTGTGCAGAGGCGCTGCGGCTGAGTGGGGGAGAGCTGCGGGGTGCACTGTCCCTCCTGCAGCGCCCCCTGCTGGAGCCCTTCCACCAGCGCATGTGGAGCGATCAGCCAGAGCCCAGCCTCGATGTCCGGCACCCCGACAAACAGGTGGGGGCCGCACCAGGGTGGACGGTATCCTTGGTACCTGTGCTCCCCAGGCCCCTGCCTCTTACCGCATCTTCTCTTGACCTGCGTGCAGCGAGTGTGCCGCCGACTGCTGGCCGTCTACGACCTGCCCAGCTGGGGGCGCTGTGAGCTAGCCCTATCGCTGCTGCAGGATCCCGGGGTGCCCTATACTCTGGAGGATGTGGTGCAGGCCGTAAGGGAGTCACATGACCGCGACTTCATCCGCCGTGTCCTCACCAAGGAGTGTCCTATCTGCCTGTCTGTCTTCCCCCACAGCAAGGCGAGTCCCCAATCGCAGTCACTGACATCCTATCAATTCTGGGCTCATTCCTCCATGTCCCTGACAGATACAGTCACTGACCTCCTGTCAGTTCTGTGCTCATCCCTCCATGTCCCTGATAGATACAGTCACTGACCTCTTGTCAGTTCTGTACGCATCCCTCCATGTCCCTGATAGATACAGTCACTGACCTCCTGTCAGTCCTGTGCTCATCCCTCCACATCCCTGACAGGTGCAGTCACTGACCTCCTGTCAGTTCTGGGCTCATCCCTCCATGTCCCTGATAGATACAGTCACTGACCTCCTGTCAGTTCTGTGCTCATCCCTCCATGTCCCTGACAGATGCAGTCACTGACATCCTGTCAGTTCTGGGCTCATCCCTCCATGTCCCTGATAGATACAGTCACTGACCTCCTGACAGTTCTGGGCTCATCCCTCCATGTCCCTGACAGATGCAGTCACTGACCTCCTGTCAGTTCTGTGCTCATCCCTCCATGTCCCTGACAGATGCAGTCACTGACCTCCTGTCAGTGCTCCGTTTGCTGTGACTGTTTCCAGCAGCACTTCACCATTGCTGTGAGAGACAAACACATCCGTGACATGGTGTGTCCTGTGTGCTGGGAACCTGACATCAATGACCCTGAGCACCTCAACAGCTACTTCTCCACCCTGGACATTCAGGTAGAGAAAGCGGCTGAACATCTTAGGAGGATCTTCTTCCCTCATGTGGTATAGTACCACTTTAAAGCTACTTTCTCCATCCTGGAGAAGCTGTGATATCCAAGGGGATCACGCAGTGCAGCATTTGGCCTGTAGGGGTGCCCATGAGCCGTTTCTCTGTTTAGCTGCGGGAATGCCTGGAGCCAGAGGTGTACGAGCTTTTCCATAAGAAGCTGACGGAGCAAGCGCTGATCAAGGACCCCAAGTTTCTGTGGTGCAGCCACGTGAGTGAAGGCATGCCGTGCAGGCATCTCAAAGACTTCAGTATACTTACATGATCTTATTTTTAGCATTTTTATCATCTATCTATCTATCTATCTATCTATCTCTGTCTATCTATCTATATGTCTGTCTGTCTGTCTATCTGTCTATTTCTATCTATCTATCTATCTATCTTTTTTCAGTTTGCCTATATTACATTCTTCACCACAGACCTTAATATCCCATGTCACTGGTAGACAGCCTCTGAGACCCTCACGACTGTCTTCAGAGCAACATTTTGGGCCATTTTCTTTCTGTATGGAATAATGACGATCAGCACATTGGTGCTCGATGGCATTAATATCATTGCTCCTGGTTTCTCTTCTCCATGGACCACAACAGTGTTCCTGCGGCTTCATCTATGATGGAGATCAGCTCAAAGTCACCTGTTTCCACTGCAGGAACAGCTTTTGTGCCCAGTGCAAGAAACCAGTGAGTATCAGCCTTCGGATGTACAGCACTGTGCAAAAGTCTGAGGCAGTCAAGGGAAATGATGCTCAGATGATCTTCATTTTGGTATCTGTAAAAGTGTGTCAGCTTTCAAGTCCTCTCCTAATTTCAACTCAGTATTTATAGCGACCATCCAGTTCACATGTATTTTTTGACACGACCACTAAGCACACCTTGGCTAAGCAGTACCTCACTGAGTTATTTAACTAGTTGAATTAATTTTTCAGTTGAATTGGTGGTGAAATATTTGAGAACTGAAGCGGTGATTGTCTACCCATCCAACTAGATATCAGCAACCTTTTGGAGCAGGGAAGAAATTTTTACGGATATTGAATGTTAAATCGTGTTTTACTGAGAAAATGTACAAGAGCTAACCAGATAAATAGCCTTAAATGTTTTCCTTGACTGCAGTAGACTTTTGTACAGTAGCTGTATGCTAGCACATCAAACTGCAAAGACTTTTCCAAGGATTGAAAATGAAAGCTTAAAACTATTGATTGTCTCTGTAATATCCATATAAATTGTACTTCCTACTGTTTGATCCCTGTGTGAGAATTATAATCAGCTCTGAGTGTTAATGTTCTCTGGTATGGGAGTCTGAATGCCTGTCCCTCCCCCCATCGACAGTGGGAGTCTCAGCACGCCGGACTCACGTGTGAGCAGTTTCAGGCTTGGAAGAGGGAGAATGACCCTGAGTACCAGAGACAGGGCTTGGCTGGCTACCTGCGTGACAACGGCATTAGTGAGTGTGGCCACGCTGGATGTAAATGCAGACGTATCTTCAAGTGTCTAATAACAGACCTCCATATGATACGGAAACTTCAGTTTGAGTTTCAGAGTATAGCTGACTGTGCAGAATGAAGAGTAACTGCTCTTTATAAGAGTCTTTCTCATCCAGTCAGAGTATATGATGCAGGTAAACAAATGCCGGCTCTTCCTCCTTCCTTGGTCATCCTCCCCTTCAGCTTGTCCCAGTTGCAGGTTCCAGTATGCCCTCTCCAAGGGGGGGTGCATGCACTTCACTTGCTCCCAGTGCCGCTACCAGTTCTGCAGTGGCTGCAACAACCCTTTCCATACTGTGAGTCACAGCAACGGGGAGTCATGGGGGGCATCAGACTGGAATAAAATCAGAGAGAGAGAGAGAGTGGTAAGAAAGAGGTGTAGATGGAGGGAGTGAAAGGACGAGTCAGAACGAGAGAATCAGAGACGGGCAGAAAGAGAGAGGCAAGGAAGGAGAGAGAGCAAGAGTCAGCGGGAAGGAGTCAAAGAGGGAGAGGGTTAGAAAGGACGAGTCAGAGAGGGAAAGAGTCAAAGAGGGAGAGGGATAGAAAGGAAAAGAGTGGGAGAGAGAAAGGTTAGAAAGAAAGAGACATGGAGGGAGAGAGTCAAAGAGTGAGAGGGTTAGAAAGGAAGAGTCAGAGGAGAAAAGAGTCATAGACAGAAAGAGTCAGCGGGAGTGGGTCAAAGAGGGAGAGGGTTACAAAGGGACTAAGAGTGGAAGAGAATCAAAGACAGAGAGTTAGAAAGGAAGAGTCAGAATGTGAGTGAGTCAAAGCGTTAGAAAGAAAGTTACATAGATGGAGAGAGTCAAAGAGAGAAAACAACAGAAATAAAGAGGCAGAGAGTCAAAGAAAGAGAAGAGAGCTAATCAAAGAGAGTGAAAGAAATGTGCAGAGTGACATAATATTTCAGAAGGAGACTGTCGCAAAAGGTGCTTCAGTGTAGCGTTGTGATGCACGGGGGGGTAACGGGCTCCGGCGCATCCTGTGTGCAGACATGCTCGGTGCCCCACTGCAGCGTGACGGGTCTCCATGCTCACCACCCCCGGGACTGCCTCTTCTACCTGAGGGACTGGGAACCGGCTCGGCTGCAGGTCCTGCTGCAGGTGCTGTACGGACGAGCACGTGTTGGCGCGCTAACACTCAGGGTCACCCCTGTCCACACATGCAAATAGCCCCGCCCATGCCCGGCACAGGGTATCTGTACTCATTTAGGGTGTACTGACCCCGAAAGTCCAGTTCGTTTGACCAGTGTGATCGTTCTGTAACGTGCCCTGGCCTGCTTGGAGAGGACACAGGTCCGTTGGACTCAGGCTTGGTGCGCATAGTACAGAACACAAATAGGATGCCAGTGATGCCCCTAGCACACACACATGCACATATGTACAATATACATGAACATGGATTACAAAAGGCTGTGCAGATTGGGTAGCGACAAACAGTTACAGGGCTTTGATACCGGGTGTAGAAATCTGTGTGAACAAAAGTGCCGCCACATGGTCTTTACACATTGTTTATCCACAATTTCTCCTCTTGTAAAAGATGTTGTGGCCGCTGAGCTGCTTTTCTCTTCCGCGATTTACCAAAACAGTGGCATGTGGCGTGATCCGCTAAATTAATTTAATAAATGTAAGGATACGCTGAATTTATACAGATTACTGACGTTTGGGAATCATAATGCGCCTCTCATAAAATTTTTTGGTGTGTGATACCAAAAGATTGGCGTCAGGACAGATTTTTACACCAGTTATCGGATTAAAACAAAAAAACCTTTTACAAATTTGGCAGTAAAGGGATTATTTTGGTCTACAGTAGAGATACCGTGTTTGCTGGAAATTTGGACTGACAAGAGTACGTGGGAATAATTAGATTCAGCACACAAAACTGCGATATTTGTTCAAATATGGAACTATCTTAGCATACATGCCACAGGATTAAATGAAAATCGTTGCGTTGCATATGCGCTAAACCTAAAAGAGGGCAGTGTGTCATTGTGCCGAAAACGACTACAAAAAAACCACAAAATAAGGACTTCCTGTTTTCTTCAACACAAAAAGTCGCAGGGTGATGATGAAAGCATCACAATGTGAGACACAGACCAGCAGGGGAGGGGGGACAGGCATGCTCAGGCATGGTTCAATGCAACCGGTTCAAGTGTGAGTACGCCCTTAATCTCTTTTCATTTGTTGCTTGCAGAAAAGGGGCGTGGCCTTCAACACAGAGCCACCCCATGGGATACAACCGGGTAAGCTGTCAACCTGGAGCTCCGCCCACTCCAGCCACATTTTCCAAATGCTTCTTCCATTGAGGAAAAGTGATAATGCAAAAGCAGAGCATCATTTGGTTTATTTAAAATAGAGTGTAAAACAGCATATTGTGACCTAAGACCAGGCTTTTGTCTGAGGATCAGGCCCAGCATTACTAACAGATGAATATAACAGCTGTCAGTCACCATTAATTAAAAGTAAATGGCTGAAAGTTAGATTGAAAACTGCATCAGTGTTAATTCTGGGCCCCTGTGAAATGATGGGCCCCCTGACAGGAAGTCGCCTTGGCCCGCCCACCCAATTTTACATGTAATTTTATGTATTCAAGGGCCCCTGTAAAATGATGGGCCCCCTGAATCCATGTCCCTACTGCACCCCAGTGCACTAAAGCTCTGTGATTTCGGACCCTGGGAAACATTACTGACATACCGTTTATCTAGCTAACACCACAACAGTAAGTACAATGAAACCTTTGGAATGCACATTAACTTTGCTATCCATATGAAGGATGATTCTTTACAGGCAACGCATTAGTAACCCAGCAGTACCGAGCGAGGTTAGCTCAATACGCAGCCTCTAGCTCTGTGCAACTCAGCTGAGTTTAGCTGTTAGCTTGACCCGAGTGTGCACACTCAATAGCCAGTGAGACGTGTGTTAACACTAGGAGAAAACCATTCTGATTGTTATGTGACCTCTTTGTTATTGTTCAGAAAACAAATGTTTCAAAAGCTTCTGTTCGGTGTGTGAAGATGAAATATGTTTTAATTGTGGTGCAATTTGTACGCACGTTTGCATGCAGTGCATGGCCGTCGATTTTGAAGTGCTCTGGTAAACTATGTGCATGTAAACTATATAAATCCATCCATCTTCCAGCTGTTAATGTACATGGGGGTGGAGCCTATGTCACATATACATCCTTCTCAGTACTGGAATGTGCCATTGAACTCTGTGTTTATAAACCACGTTAATGTAACTGACATCCCATCCAGGGTGGATGGATGGATGTGTGCATTACATCACTGTTGCTCTCCCCAGGGCTGTGCAGTGTGATGGAACAGAAAGACGATGGAGGCCACCAGACGGATGCAGCGTGTGGGGCCCGGACACAGGCGGGTCAGGCGGGGCTCTGCGAGTGCGTGACCCCCCCCCCCTCCGTCCCTCCTCCACCACCCCACGCAGCCCTAGCAACAGACACTCAAGCTAACAAACACACTTAAAAAAAAACGGTTGCTTATTTGCCTTTTTTACACTTGGTTTTACACTTTATACAAGCTGGATGTCTTTGTGGTCAAGGGTAAAACAGCAGAACTAAAAGCAGATATCTCAGGTAGAACAGCTGTACCTTTAACTGCTGCTGGAGTTACTTCTGCGCAGACACGTTTGGCTTCCAGGTGCCAGGACACAAGACTGTTTAATATTGCCAGTGTTTCGTAGTTGCCATATTTCATCCAACATTATGAAAAATGGCATATCATTCTTCCATTCATCTTCTAACCACTTCTCCAGGACGGCGATTCTCGGAGTCCTTATTCAACACTGGTTTAATTTTGGCTTCTGTTTACATCTGTCCAGGAAACACTACAGAGAGTACCTGGTCAGTCTCATCAACGGGCACTCCATTGACCCCGCCCTCCTTTATGACGTTAATGAGCTGCTCCTGGCCTGTCGGAGGTACCAAGTGGACGACTGGCGGGGGGAGCTCGAGGAGGACAGAGCGTACTATTCTCGGCTGCTGAAGGTATTTTAACACGCCCCGCAGTGACACTACTCTGTAATGAGACACCTTCATACAGTGTTACGCTTTACATGCGCGTCTGAGTCTTTATGTCTATGTTTGTTCTTCGATAGAAACTAATCCAGGAGGTCCCACTGGGTGACAAGGTTCCACGGAAGAAATAAAAATAATCATTTATAGCCAGCTTTGTTTTAACTGGGGTTGATCTGTCAGATGAGAAATAATGCGTCTTAAAGTCGCTGGATCTCATTGCGTGCCGCATTTCACTGTAATTTCTATTGTAAATGGCGGTATATGGTCAGACTGGATCCTCATCACCAACGATCGTAATGCGTTTGTGGAGAACGGCAGCGAAGAACAGACAGACCAAAAACATGCATGGCTGAAAAAAAGAAACATCAGTGGTCTGTTTAAAAGCGAAGACTTTAAACACGTCTCTAGATTTAATTTAATGCTAACTAATGTATGCATTTGTGTTGCTTGTGGTTGATACATGCATTGAAAGGTTTAAAAGATCATTAAAGTCATTCTTTAATGTGCCACATGCCTCGTGTTTACTTATTCGTGTAATTCAGCTGCCAGCCATCTTGAAAGCACTGCTTTGGCAAGCTGAGCCTTCAAGCGTTTGGCCTGGGTGCGACTGTCCAATGTCTGTGTTGTAGTGGACCTTTGCGAGTTGCACCGTTTTAGGGAGACAGGGTCCTGTGAGCAGCCGGAGTGTGACGTGTGCCGATCCGCAGTGGTTACCGTAATACCTCCCGTTTGTATTCTGCATATTTTAATCGTATTCGTTTAACCCCTGTAGATAATACTGGACCTTTTTAAGTTGGACACTAGAGTAAAGTGCATCCGGGCATTTCAGCCTTGTCCTGGTATGACATGTATGACACTAAAGAGATGCAAATTTTTGCCAAAAAGCAATTTAAAGCTGAGAATCACAATGGCGCTCCTGTCATAAATAGCTATCTGTTAAGTTTAATTTGTTGGTTATTAGCTTGATAATTGAACTCAGAGCGCATAGCAAAAACGGCTTTTTGTCTTGTGTCGTCCTGTTTGGATGAGTCACTGCTATTCATTAGAATCCTTCGAGTTGTTTGAATTTTTGGGCAGACTATGTTTACATGGCGGATGAATGCATTTCCCCGAATTGTCCACTAGAGGGGGATATTTGCACGTTAATCGGACTCGCATCCACGCAGGGATGCTGTGGGGTTCTGTCCTTTACGCAAAGTGCTTCCCTGGCGAGTGTAAGCAATCCCGAGTAAACCAGTACAGCGCTGCGGATTGCTGTTTTCTCTCAGAACAACGCGTCCTCATAAGTACAAATAACACTACATACCTGCCAAGGTTATAACAATAATAACAGTTTTAAAGTTTTTAATTATTGTTTCACTAATTGGGATTAAATTCACCGTTCTAAATTACTATTGTGATCATCAAGAAAATACGCAAAACAAGCAAGATAATGTTTGTCTCCATAATAAATTTATTTTAAAACTCTCAGGGTTGTGGGTTACGCCCTGACAGCCCACAATCGTCTATCAGATGATTTAAATCAATGATCCAAACATTTTCTCACACCCTGCCGAGGTGAAAGTGCATCTGGAATAATTACTTTCCGTTTGCAAGCAGCTATGACCACCTATTCTGTGTGGTTGCATTGTAGACCTTCTACTCACAGTATAATTTCTATGTATCTATTGCATAAAAAAAGGTGTATAATAGCTGTATAATAAAAAATATATACTTCCCAACTTAATTCAACACAGAAGTGAGTTATAGGAAGGTATGTATTCCGAAAAATTAATAAATTTACAGGAAAATAAAATATTTTATGTACATTTTGATTTTTTTGCGGGGGGATTCTGATGTTGATGGCATTAGATTTTACGTACATGTTTGTTTTTCAGTTTACTCATTTTGATTGCAGCTGCAATTGTAAAACTTTTTTGGTTTGAGTTTATGATTTGTTTTATATGCATTTATCGTTTAATGTCACTTTAATCTTTGCACTGTGGATGTCATTCATGTATTTTCAGTTGTGTCTTATATACCCTATACTTTGGTTTTAATTGTATTTTTAAATTATTTTAAAATTGTGCCTCCGTTATATATTTTCCCTTACTTTTTATTTTGCTTATTAAATTGCTCCTCACGCTTTTCATTGCTTTTAATTATAGTTGTTTTTAATAGCATTTACCTCATTGTACACATGCATGCACACGCACACACACACACACACACACACAGACCCAGCCCTAGCCCTGGAAGGGGGTTGATGACCTGCCCCCCCATGTGGGCTCGGAGCTGACGCTGTGGGTGCAGGTGACTCCTACCCTAACATCTGGCACCCGCGACCTGAGCGGTGATAAACATGCCGACTTTCCAGCTGTGTTCCGGTGGGGGAGAGTAGGAGCCAACGACAGCTTCATAAATACCGCATGACGAATGGGCCGGAGCTGAGGGCCGCATCCTCCATCGATTCCCGCGACGGGTTTCCCGGACCGGCCTGCGCGTGTGCGTGTGAGCGCGGGCGCTGGCACACGCGTGTGCTTTCTCTGAGAGGCACACAGACTCATCACTCCATTCACCCCCCGCCCCCCTGCCAAATCTCACGTCACTTCATTCATTATTTACAGCCCTCAATATCCATCTTTTTCCACATTTCCACTTCTTCAGACATCCAGCCAGGCTGTTAATGTATTTCCTCGTAACATAATCGTATCTTTTTGTGCGATTCAGAAGCTGATCCAGCCGCGGTGCTGCTGAACAGGGGGTTAGAGTGTGGTATTTTATTGCTACTGTGGGCAAATGAGGAACCGCCGTGATTTAAATAATAATCGTTATGACATTAGCTCGTTAGCTATCCTCTGCCGATAGCTTCACTGCCTGAGCCGATGTTACAGTATGGTGTGTGGTGTCCCATTTCCGCCCGGCCCATCCTGCCCCCACTCCCCCGGCCACCTCATTGGCAGGCTGTCAATGGCCGCCATTGGCCAGTGGCAGGTGCGGTCAATGACCCTGACAGCACACAGTTATCGCCCTAATTAAGATGCCACACTTGAGTTAAACTGCAGCATTAAGATTTGATGGGGAATTGATCAGCGTGTCACAGAGAGATGGAGGAATGAATGGGGAGAAAGGAATAGAGAGATGAGCAGAGAGGGAGTGAGAAAAGGATGGAAAGATGGTGAGACGAACGGGGAGAGAGGGAGAATAGAATGGAGAAATGGTTAGATGAAAAGAACGAAGAGAGGGAGAAAGGGATGGAGAGATGGTGAGATGGATGGGAGAGAGGGAGAAAGGGTCAAAGAGATGTAGGGATGAAATGGAGGAAGAGAAGGAGAAAGGGATGGTGAGATGGATGGGAGAGAGGGAGAAAGGGTCAAAGAGATGTAGGGATGAAATGGAGGAAGAGAAGGAGAAAGGGATGGTGAGATGGATGGGAGAGAGGGAGAAAGGGTCAAAGAGATGTAGGGATGAAATGGAGGACGAGAGGGAGAAAGGGAAGGAGAGATGGACCAGAAAAAGGAGATGATTGGGGAAGAGGACAAAGCAGGAGGTAGAGACGGGGAAGGTGCAAGAATAATGAGCAAAATATAGGAACAAGATAGAGGGATGAGTGTTTGACTCCCCCACCCCCCCAGCAAGGAGGGCAAAGGTAGAGATAATGTCTTTGTTGTAGTTCATCAGGCCCTGTCTGCTCCATGGATTAATTACTGTTATTAGAGCCTTTTAAGCTGCCGTGAGTGTAATCAAACAGGCAATCCATCGATGACGGTGCCTTAGGGGGACAGGGTCCTGGGGAGGGGGCAACAGAAGGGCAGCACACCCACACACACACGGGACATCCAGACATACAGGAGGGGAACTTGTACGAGGCTGCAGACACACAAAAGCGTAAAAATGCTGCATTTATGTGAAAAAGCACACATGCAAACATACTTGGATGGATGGATGGATGGATGGATGGAAAGATCAACACTTCGCCCTACTAAAGTTCCAACTAAAAATGAGAGCTGTGTAACTAAAAATGATAGCTGTCAGAAGACGTTCCCCTGAGTTTTATGTTTCGTATCGCATATGTAAACTCTGAATAAATCAGATCACAGATTCTATTGCTTCTGTTAGAAGAGGCTCTGTGTCAAACGGTTTATGGGTCGGAAACTGCTGAAACTCACCTCCAGTGAAATACGAGAGGCAATTAGACTGAATATTACATTAACAAACTACGAGTTATGACCAACACGAAAGACCCACCGCAATGAACTCAAACAGAGCCTGACCCATCTCCCTGAACCCTAACCATATCCCTGTATTTCTCTTAACTTTAAGCATAGACTGAAAATAATGTAAGAACATAAGAACATAAGAAATTTACAAACGAGAGGAGGCCATTCGGCCCATCAAGCTCGTTTGGGGAGAACT
>JAODUD010000082.1:5906737-5917167 GCA_026784285.1 Stomatorhinus walkeri | reverse complement strand
AGGAGGAAACGGGGTCGGCCGTCTCACGTGAACAATCCAGCAGGAAGAAGACACGGCCCGACCTCTGACCTCTGACCGTGCATCATCTTGGGTTCTCTCTATGACAGACAAGTGGGCCAGAGGTCGGCACAGTCAGTAGCCGCAGCTAAGTGGTGAGTACGACCTGATCGAAGCGGAATTACTGGAAAATCGCAATTCATTAAAACACACAGCGTGCATGAGGGGAGCTGGGCAGGGATCCCTTTCCGAATTCCATTTAGGAAGTTCATCTGTGGAGTCCTCGCCTTCCTCGTCCTCATGCAGCAAACAGTGCAGATCAGTAAGCACATAGCTAATACTGCATCGCTATTACATTAGCACGTTCCGACGAATTAGCATGAGCAAGTCCCTCTGTGTGTGGCTCCTGTGAGTAGGAATATGGGGCCCATCGTGTCACTTGCTGTTCACTTTGATACTGATTCGTTGATGATGGGGGCTGCGGTGTCTAAGCAAGGACACGAGACCCTTTGTCTGCTAAAGCGGGGTGGGGGGTGGGTGTTCACCTCTCACCATCCACCGATCCCTCGTAGGTCACTATCATTAGTAATTCAATTTCCTCTTTATTAGAGGTTCTTATCTACTGCGGGGAGCACCATCCGATGGAGCCATAATTGGCTTTACCCCCCCCCCATCTCATTCCCTGGCCCTCCGTTCCACTTCACCAGTTACAATGGAAAAGCGGTCATCAAATAAAAGACAGGGAACGAGGGATGTAGCACAGCGGGTAAGAGGAAGGAAAGGGTCGGCCGTTCAGATGTGCGGCCCGCGGGCCGAGTCGCTGAGTCGCTGAGTCAATGGCGGTGAGATTCCCAGACCGAGCCGGACGTCTGGGGCTGGGGTCACGCGCCGGGAACCAGGCGGTTTGAGGGTATAATCCCCCCCCACCACGGCATCCCATTCTCTGTAGTTTGTTAAAACAATCCAATTTGCGGGAGGTAATTATGCATTAGCTGCTTTTTTTTTTTAAGCCGCGGAGCGCTTCGGGTTTCAGGGGGCAATTGCAGAAGCCGTCAGTCTGAGACTGAAAATCACGTATCAGCACTTAGCACCAGTCACTGCTGAACGGGGGAATCGATAAGCGCCCCCACCACATTCACCACCCCCACGCACAGCCCTGCTTCCCTTTCCGCCCGTTTTCTCCGCTTCTTCCGCCACTGGAGTGCTGGCCCTGAGGGTGGGGGCAGTTGAAAGGTTGCCGGTTTGAATCCTGTGAATGCCAGGGGTAATCCAACTCCACTGGCCCCTTATACAAGGCCCTTAACTTGCAACCGCCTCATTCTGCGTATGACATTAATCTACATCCAGCCCTGCATCCAGTCCTCCAACTTACGGTAAAAAGTTGGGGGTTGGTGGCAGGCCTGGCTCTCCAGCCCCCAGAGAAAATTTAACACTGGTCTATTCCATTCAGCTTGGTGGGGTGCTGAGGTATCACCCGCTGCATTCAGCAGGAGACAGCTGCAGGTCTTTGCTGGGAATGAAGGTATCTGGTGCTTCCTAAAATAGTGCCACAGCATAGTGGAAACGAATCTGGCATTTTTACAGACACAGTGAAGTACCTGTTTTTGGGGCACAGGAGTCTTTCCTGGAAACTGCTTCCTTTTGTTCTGTATACCTTAGCCATCCTGCCACCTGCTGGCCAAGACTAGACCCAGAATCTGAAAACATTGAGGCATTGTCACTTAAGGGTGTAAGAAATACAGTAGATCAGGTGCTTCAGTAAAGTAGTGGACGCAAACATTAATAGTATGGGAACCTAACCAGAGACAATGTAATATTTAAAATGTGTTTTAATAATTATGATTGACAAGGAAGGAGACTCAATGCTACGTGACAAATCAAGTGACAAACAGGACTTTGCTGCCATCAAGTGGTCATGTCTCATATTGCAACCACACGTTAGTTGTCTAATCATGAATTTAGTCCATGATAAGAACATGATAAGGTGTTTGAAAGATGGATCGATGCTTGGACATTTTTCAGAGCAACGTAATGTTGAAAAGCAATTTAAAGAGTTTGATATTTTCCTGCTCTACAGTCTCAGTGAACACTGGGCTATTCTGAGAGTTATAGTAAATGATGGAATTACATGAATAGGTGCATGGGATAGGCCGAGAATGAGGAAGACATATGGAGAAACAGTGTGAGATGGAAGGATGACATGATGGAGGAAGAAGCGTGTGCACATTTTGTTGTTCCTCTAATGTCTTCATCTCCTTCTTTTTCTCTCTCGGAATTCACTGGAAGCCAACAACTCAGGAACCAGCCATCCGTCCCAGATGTTTCCCTCAGCACATAAACTGAGCCTTCAAGTGTGAAACAAGACCAAGCTGGCTAAATGTATGATGGTGTCACATGACTTCTGGATAGCAGGCAGTCTGTCCTGTGCATTATGGACCTGTGTCTTAAACTGCTGTGGGGGATGAAGCTTTATGTTTGACACTATAAGGTGGTTGGTTGATGTCTCATTTAGCATTTATCCATGAAATTGGAGTTAGGCGGTTCCTGGGGTGAACGGCTGGGCAGGGTATGAGTTTTGATCCAGGGCTCAATAGTGAAATCACACAGCTGACCATGGGATTTGAACCAACAACCTTCTGATTACAGGAACAGTGGCTTCATCTACTGAGTCACACACCAGCCCCCTTTGAAAGGGTACATTGCCTCTCCTGGGCAAATCAAACAAAGGTCTATTACAATACAAGTGGAATTGCAAACTCCAGATTTAATTACGAAGCAGTACTGTGTTTGAGTAATGCCAGCCGCCATTCAGACTGACCTTTACACCACCCCACAGAGCCCCCACCCCACATGGATCAGGGGCCAGCAATACTCAGGGGTCCATTAGCATTCTGGTGATAACTCGGGACATTTTTTTGTCCTTTGAAACAGAATACAATCGCAATGGCTTTCCTAGCAATTCGATGCTAATGGGTCGTCATGGACTGTAGAGGCAGATGTCGTTTTCACACATTGCACACAGTTAAAGTCTGTAGAATCAAAAGGCATCTGCAAAGGACAGAAAAACAAGATGAACAGCTGTAATGGCCCGTCACTCTTGCTACTCACCCCAGATAATTCAGTTCTCCAAAAAGGTCAGTTCATATCCTTTGTATTCACTCCTTAATCTGATTACAGCTCCTCCTCCCAATTTGAAAATATCTAAAATACAATTCAATTTTCCAACTGCCTTTGCAGTGGAGTTATATTCATAATCAAACATAAGATGAGGAAATTCCAGACAACGTTACTGGCACGTTTGTCAGCTAAAATGAACTGTAATTGTATTGGATTGATTTCTGAAGGCACAGTTTAACCTTAAACTTATGTATTAAGTAAAGGACATTCGAACCTGATATAGTGATGAGCCATGAATGAATTTAGCAAAATTCCTATAAGCAAAATTTTACTTGGCAAATATGCCCTTAACTTGGCCTGGAATACCGTTATATTATCTTCAGCCTAATTGCAAATCAAAATTTGAATCCATAAGTGCAAATTGGGATCAGAACTAGAATCTATGAGAGCGAATTGGGATTAGACCAGTGGTTTAGCATCAGCTCTGGATGGGGGGGTTGTTATTGAAATTATACATCCAATCCAACATAGTAGTCTTAGCCTTGATCTCCAAATGCTTCAATAGACTGAATAGCTTATGAGTTTAAGAAAATATACCTGTAGGCTTGCAAGAACCAGTAGGCAATTTGCGATTCTACAAAATCTTGCATTTGGGTCCTAGTGATTTTACTTAGTTTACTTATTGGTGTAGACATCTAGAAGCTTATGGCGATATTAGCTGTTTCTCCACGGTATGAGAGTCTTGAAACTTCCAGAGTGACAAGCTGTTTGATTTTTGGTTGGAAGGTTGACCTTAAAATTTTTTTGCGCAGGGAAGAAAGACTTTTGCACCAAAGGAGACAGAAATATCTGCTCTGTAAGATAGTCCTTAGGGGAGATATTAAAGCAACTACCAGGAGGGGCGGCTCAAACCCACGTGGACAGCGGTCCATTGGATTTTAAACCTAACATCTCGGCCACCTGAGTAGTACATGAGCTTTGGGAGCTATCCTAAGTTTCACGTTTATAACTCAAATTGAGGCGGAACATTTTTTGCATTGATATATTACTTTTATTGACTAACCATTTTTCTATTGTACCTTCTCATGTAGGTTTATGCAGAAGTTTCCTCAGCACAAAAGTTGTATAGACCTATATGGGCCAATTCTGAATTATGGCAATTCTTAATTGATTTCAATTAACAGCACATTCCACGTGAACGCATATTTTGTCAGTGATTGACTGCATGCACACCAGCCCATTGTGTCAGAGGTTACCAATGCGCAGGAAACCCCAGAGATCTTTGCCCTCTTTATTTGACATCTGTGTCTATTGAAAGCTATTATGCGCAAATACCGGCTTGTCATGCGTGGCCACGACAACTTAACGGGAATCGGGTGTTTGCTTTACGTTTGTAATCACTTGAACTCGTTTTCTGTCGACCAACGACGTCCCTGCATTTTATGGCCTCATTTGAGGTCGACAGCCGCGCTAATCCCCCGTTAACAAGAAGCCGTCCGGGGATCATACAAATGGGGGGAAAATCATGCCAGGGAAATCTCATTTTCCGCCACCAGTGACATTGTTGCAGGGGTTCGCAACCTGATTAGTAAAAGAACGAGGGCCGTTCCCTCAATTTTATCATTTTGCCCAACCTTTGAGAAGCCTTTTCGTATTCATTGATTTTTAAGAACTACCACCTTTCACATGAATCTTTAATTAACTGCGCCAGTCATGGAGAATGTAGGGAGGAGGCAACCAAACGTTATTATGTCGTGGCTGGTTGAAAGTCCTCGCTTTACAGTTAATGGCATCTGTCTGCTTGTGATCCTACTTCAGACCTTAATGAGTCGTCATCGCCTAATTCATTGCATCGACTCAGACATTGTCTCTGTTAATTAGCTGCCAGGGAAACAATTACACCTAATGGCTCGGCTGCATCAAATACAACAGAAGACAATTAACAGAAGATCATCCCCGACTCAATGGGCATTTAGGTTCGAAGTTAGCATTTACATCTGCAGCAGAGCAAGGTGCTTGCAAAACTTTAAAGAGCTTCTATAGCAGGCAATGGATGACATTATCATTGTCTGTAAATCTTGTACGGGTACTATGGTTAACAGACAGGAAGCAGTGAGTAGTTATTAGAGACACAATGTTCATAGTGGGGTACTGCAGGGTTCAATTTTAGGACCAATATTGTTCCTAATTTACATTAATTGACACCAATACATATAGTAAACTGATTAAATTTGCAGGCAGCACCACGGGGGGTGGTGTAGCAGATACTGAACTAGCAGCACAGAGGCTACAATGGGATCTTGATTTAAATAGCGACTGGGCTGATACCTGGCAGATGAAATTTAACATAGATAAATGTAAGGTAATCCATGCAGGGAGCAGAAATATAAAGTACAGATATTTTATGGGTTTCACTGAAATAAAGGTAGCTGATTACGAGAAAGACCTCGGTGTATATGTTGATGCTTCCATGTCCCACTCTCACCAGTGTGGGGAAGCAGTAAAAAAGGCCAAAAGGATGTTGGGTTACATCTCTAGGTGTGTGGAGTTTAAGTCAAGGGAAGTGATGCTAAGACTATACAATTCCTTGGTAAGACCCCAACTAGAAAATTGTGTGCAGGTTTGGTCACCATACCTTAAGAAGGATATTGCTGCTTTGGAAAAGGTGCAATGTAGGGCTACGAGAATGATTCCTGGTCTTAGGGGAATGTCTTATGAGGAGAAGTTAGCTGAGCTGAATCTGTTTAGCCTTGAGAAAAGGAGACTAAAGGGGGACATGATCCAGGTATATAAGATTCTAACAGGCCTGGATGCTTTTCAGCCAAATTACTATTTCAATATTAGTTTAAATACTAGAATTTGTGGCCATAAGTAGAAATTAGTGGGAGAGCATTTTGAAAAGAATTTCAGAAAGCACTTCTTTACACCGCGTGTAGTTAGAGTATGGGATAGTCTTCCTGCTAGTGTAACGCAAGGTAAAACCCTGGGTTCCTTTAAATCAGAGCTAGATAAGATTTTAACAACTCTGAGCTATTAGTTAAGTTCTCCCCAAACAAGCATTGATGGGTCGAATGGCCTCCTCTAGTTTTTAAACTTCTGATGTTCTATGTTGTTTTTTCAATGGGTCACTATTTACAGATGGATAAAATGACAATGCACATCAGTGATGAAGACCGCAGAGTGGAAACCCATTGCATTGCACCATTTGACTTGGAAAATGAGACCAGACCAGGATAGGTAGTTGGTTTTAGGATGACTGTTTCCATGGAAAGGTTTCAGCTTGATCAGCTGTTTGATCCTGAATCAAAAGCTGAACTCGACGTAACCGATTTAACCACAAGATAAGCCTGAATCATATACAAGGGAATAGCGTCTGCCACACTGTCAGTAAACAGTACTAATTTATACCTTTGAGGGCACTGGTAAGTATCAACTGTTCAGTCATATTTATCGGGATGTATTTGTCAGGATGAAGTGTGGTTTCAGAGACGCGTAAATGCGTTTTGATGTCAGAAGAGGAACATCATTGCTTGGAGACGCTATAGTCACGTGGTTCCTTAGTCGTTCTCCCTCAAACCCCAAACCTCGCTTCTCCCCCCTCCCCGGTTGATGATCATCGCATTAACATTGAGCATCACATTTAGGACGCGTCATTAACTGCATTAGCTGGTAATACCCACGTATGAATTTATTAGTAAAAAATGAGATAATTTCCGAGTTTTGTCTGTGTTTTACGTGGCAAGACAAACCGTAGTTGAACTCCCCCCATTGCGCGTCCCCATTGAAGAGATGGGGACGAGTTGCATCGGGAGCGCGCTATTCCTTCTTTCTGTCTCCTGTGCACCCAGCCTGTCACTGACAAGTTTGGATGCCCAGCGGCATGTTAGTTTGCGCGCAGCTAAAACTGTATGTCTTTTTTTAATGTATTACTTGCTTATTTTTCACTTTCATGACAGAATTGTCTGCAGAGGCTGACGGATAATTTCCTATGACCGGCATTTATCATAAAGGAGGAGTATGGGGCGCGCCAGGATTTCATCGTATTCGGGAATGAAAATTAGTATTTTCTGTCTATGGCTCCATTTAACTTTCTGGGGACTGGTAAGTATCAATCGTTCAGTCATATTTATCGGGATGTATTTGTCCGGATGAAGTGCGGTTTTAGAGACGCGTAAACGCGTTTTGATTTTTTTGTTGCATTTCAATAATGAATAATTAAGTTACCGTATAATAAGATTCTCAGATTCTCCCTGGCCGTCGTATGTCATCCTGTTACAGATTGCTTCAGAAAAATGAAATGTATTTAAAAAAAACTGTCATTTAAAATATTTCTAGCGCACTTAATAAGTATAGTGTGAGAAAAATCACTCAACATATTAGTGGAATGTAAACATGACTCTCCCCACACTTAAAAAAGTACTGCTGCCTAATACGGTTGTTACTTATCAACGGAGAATCTTGTTCTTTTGTTTTACAGTTTTTCAGGTAAACTGACTTATTTGCAAGTTAGTTGTTGCGTATGCATCGTTTTATTATTTGCATAGAATCTTTACTGAAACCGTGTTTGTTGGAGAGGTGAATTACCATAAGACCCCTGGAGCGTCCTGCAGGGGTGAGGAGCGGAAGCACCGTCGCGGCGGAGGTGCACTGGCACGCCGCTGTGACGTAGTCCCGCCCTTGGCTCTGCAACCGGGCGCAATCGAGGCATTATGAAGTTATTGGCGTTAAGAAACAATTCTACTTAAGTTAATGAGGCGCTTTCTTCTGTACTGCAAGCGGGGAACCATGGAAAATTAAATTGCATAGGCGGAAAAGTGCCAAGATCGGTCATTGCCGAATATAACACGGTCACGACACGAAGTCAAGCTATTAAATCCCCTAAGCAGAGTTTGACAAATGTGTTTATTGTGTTTGAATATATAGATAGGGTTACTTTACATTCATTCCTGAGCTGCAGTTTTTGCTTTTAACCTCAAGGGGGTGATCAAATTATCGATTTATGTAGAAAGGCACGATTTGTACCACTGTGTGTTTTCCTATACCTTTGTAATCTAAAGTACTGATCCACAATGCATCAGATTATATGTTAATACTCAACAGAGTATACCAAGGATACACCTGGAGGTCCCGTGGTATACCTCATGTCACATGAGTCATGGCTTGCTTATAACTTCATCACATGAACAAGCTAATGTACATGATTTCCAGGTGTCCTGAAAAGTCAGAGCTCCAGACCACAGCACAGCAGGAGATGAGCCAGAAAGCTGGGACTGGGTCCAAAGGGTGGTACATCATGTTTTGTTTGGCTTATTAACTGCCCTGCTGCGTTTCCGCTGTCCTTACCTGGGCTGGGGTGTGCGTGTGTGCCAAATTCCAATCAAAATTCCCGTAACATTGAGCAGATTTTGGTATAATGTCAGCAGAGGCTTTCTTCTGAAAAAGCCTACCGGCTAGTTTGTTGTTATGAAGGTGACATCTAATTGTAGTCTGCCCCTTTGTTATGCCAGTACCCCTGGTGGCCAGCAGATGTCGCTGGTCATCCTAGTGTCTGTGCCACCTAGCATGTTCTCCTTTTCCCCAGACTACTGTGTGGCTTAATGGGCTGAGCATACAGCTGTCATTCACACTCTCCTTTATTGTCATGGCTTCAGGTCCGGCCAGACTCAACCGTATTATAATCGGCTGCTTATTTCTCGTGTTACTTATCTTAGCTGTTATTTTGTGTATTTCTGTGTTGTTCCTTGTTGCGCTCCCTGCTTATATTATGTTCCGTTTCCCCTATTTTAGTTTCCCTTAGAGTTTGAGCCTTTCTGTATCTGTTGATTGACCTCATCTGGTCCTCCTTGTCTCTGGTCTGTAACAACCCACACCTGTCCTTCCTTAACCCTCATTATCCGTTTATACATGTGCCTGTCTTTGCCCTGGTTTCTCAGTCAGTCATTATGGCTGTTACTGTGTGTTGCGGCTATTGGTGCTGCTGGTTTATTATGATTGTTCCTGTGCTGCCCCCTGCCTGAGTTTTTCACTTATCCATTTTGTATTGATCGCTCATGCTGCTTTGGTTTAGTGTGCTTTTGGTTTAGTGTGCTTTAATAAAGTCTTTGTGCTTGTTGGAGTCGCTACATGGATCTGTGTCATCATTTCCTGCGTCATGACCTGCCGTGACACTTGATGTGTGAAGGCGGAACAGACTAGCACCATCATCACAGCTACATATCGTAGAAAGATCCTAATTAGCACACTAATAATGAGAATGGGGATTTTCAAGCAAGCAACTATGTTTTTTATAGATATGGCCTAATTTATGCAAATCAACACTTTGGCTCTCTTCATTTGTGCATGCTTGCTTCTTATCCATGTTTAAGGATAACTAAAGGAGTCTCGCTAGGGTGTTACCTCATATTTATGCCCTAATGAAACAGCATCACCACTGAAGAGTTCCTAGACATTCAAGTGTGCTTGTGAAAGGTAAAATACTGATAGGTTAAGATTTAAGGCAAAGACATTTTTGCTATATGGTCATTTTTACCAGGGATGATGGTTATTATGGATGACAGCACAGGTAATATTGTCCCTGTTCTCCCCAGCTGTTTAAAATAGTTTCAATGACACAGTCTTGTATACAGTCATCATTTTGTTCAGCTGCAGAGGTGAATTCTTATACCTTCTCTAGAGTCCTTGTTAACAAACTGCTCCCTTAACACTTAGTTTTTGCTTAGTTGCTGTTCTGCTCCCTTGTTCTCGCAAATTATTATCACTGCAAAGCCACCCGCCATCTTCTGATTATTAGAGGAAAATGCTGTAAATTGGGACAGTCCTAAAAATGTCTTCCCAGATCAAGGTCACTTTATTTATATTCTGCCAGATCTCTTTCCAGCGCAACCTTCAGAGCAAAACACCCCTCAGCTGAAGGAAGCTGGTGTTGGAGTAGGTTACTTGTAGCTGGTCATGTGTAGCGTCGTGTAGCATCTTGAAGATGCTGAGCAGGGTGGCTACTGACATGGTAACTAAAAACCTTACAGAGTATTTCCCAGGAGGAACCGTGATGTCTTTTGGCTTCGAACAATATTACTGTTGTACTGGTGTTGATGAAATGGGGGGGTTCCAAGCACCGTTTTACCAGGGCATCAACCCCAGAAAGCAATGTATAAAACAGCTTAAGCGTAAGGCTAACCCTAATTCTACTCCTAGCCCTAATGGTAATACTAACTATAACCTTAGCTTTAATCATGGACTTAAATTAAGTTGTGGGGGGGGGGGGGGGGGGGGGGGGGGGGGGGGGGGGGGGGGGGGGGGGGGGGGGGGGGGGGGGGGGG
>JAODUD010000082.1:5858523-5869834 GCA_026784285.1 Stomatorhinus walkeri | reverse complement strand
CTTTGTGGGGACTCTCCATTAATTTCTATGGGGAAAACACTAAAACTAATCCCAGGATATCGACCATAACCCCTACCTAGCCCTATCCTTACCCATAAGTAGCCAAATAAACTATAAGACTTTTGGTATTCTCTGCTTTTTAATTGCTTTCACAGTGGGACTCACCACTCACCACCAGTGGCCCTCCAATCTGGCTGAAATGCTTCACTGGATTTCCAGCTCTTACTTCCTTGACATGGTGAGGTCACCTCGCAACACAATTCTTATTGGCCGCCTACCTGCAAGGGTCTGATTCAGACTGCAAGACAGGGATGGAATGTGTAAAGCAAACTGACCAGTCAAACAAGCTGACCAATCAGAGTGCACTGGTCTTATTGGGGTATAACAAAAGTAATGTGTTTTTGGAACACTGACACATGTAAATCTATTCTAGTAGACCCCAAAAATAAAATTATGAACAGTGAAAATGAGCATAATAGGTCCCCTTTAAATCCCGCTGGCATTTTAGCACAGATTGGCAACGAGGACTGTACACTTCCCTGAAAAAAGAGCATACCCAGCTGGTGAGGAGCAGACCTGGTCCACTGTTGGACTCCAACAGCTCAATCCCCTGGGGGCTATGTGAGTGTGATATGGGGGGGAGGGGGTGTTATTGTAAGTGCACAACCACCATGAACAACAATAAGGAACAACAACATTGCGGCCTTAATAACAGAGGTGACAGCTCACCTTCCTCTGCCCGGATTCCTCGGTCAGTAGATATATGACACATAATCAATCACAGTGTCCACAGAGCAGGCGTTAAAAAGGCTCATCCGGACCAAAAAAACTTTGTCACTTTAATCAGGTAGAGCCAAGCACCGTAGAGATTCCTAAAATAAGACGTCTGAGGACTTTTTCTCACAAAAGTAATATCATCTTGAGGCAGCCATTGGTCAGTCGCACTGAGCCCAAGGGCCTAGAAAAGATAAGTGTGGAGTAAAGGTGCTTTCATCTTCCTGCCTTCCTTTGTTAGGATGTGTGAAGTGTGACATAGAGGGGAAGGGGGGCTATGGGCCAAGATAAGTGCCTCTGCAGTGGCGAAGGCAGGAATCTTCGACCGGGGGGCCCGACCCATTTCCGTGATTCTTAAGAACCGGTTTATGGCAATAAACTATATATTTTAAATGATTGCGCATGACCGCAGATATTTTTAGTAATTCATTGTGATTGTGTAGGTTATTAGGTAATTCACTGTGAAATTTGCTGTGTGATTTTTAATTCCTTACAGTACAGGGGAACAATTAGTTGTTACCAGCGTGCGCGAAACGGCAACGAAACGTTACTATCGCAAGATGTATAAATAAGTAAGCAGACTCCTAATCATGAGCGCATGATGCATTTTAACGACTTCACGGGATCATAGGGAGCACACGGGTCTTAAACATGTGTATGTTTGTACTTCACATACAAAATATTTTATATTTGTGTGGTGGGGGTGCGAACGCACCTTACTCACTGTGTTTGGCTATGCCACTGCATCACTGGAATCGTCTTCTAGATGGTGCAATGGTTGATGTGCCCAATCTGATGAGGCATCAATCTGGGATTCCTGTGTTTTGTATCAGAGACAGGCCGCGTTTGCCTGTAGGCTGGGGGATTTGTGCAAGCGGCAATTCTTTATTTTTGGTTCTGGGAATGATACCGGTGGGGGTGGGGAGGGGGGCAGGGCCTGGCTGCTGATGCGGGCATAAATTGGGACACCATAGCCTGGGAATCTGAGGCGGGGACGGGCGGGACGTGGAACGCCATATCTCAAGACCAAAACGGGTCGTTGGGATTAATGAATTTCTTAAAGCTTTCCACGAATCTCTACTCCAGTGAGCGGCCGGATTCTCCACTCTGCACCGTTTGCAGCATTTAATCCGACAGTCCTTTTCCCACCAGTCCCTAGTGGAATATTATAGATGTAGTAGGAAAAAGGTACAAATCCACCAGTTTCCAGGAAGGATTTGCTCACCTAAAGAGGTTCCATGTCTTAATGGGATATTGCAGCTGGTGTCTTTAATGAAATCTACCACAAGTTTGTACCATGTAGTCAGGGCTGTAGCCATGGAGTCAACATTATAATATATACTGGGGGGAGACATTTACCCCTGATATATATTAGAGTTATGGTCTTGCATACAATAATGACTAGGACACTCCATACCATATACATAAGAACAAATGCGCATTTCTCCACAAACTTCTACTGTTGATTTTTATTCCATTCATTGAGAAACTAGCTATTTTTCTAGGAATGAATAGCCACCCTGCTGGTCACTGAGATGAATACATGAGGACATGTGCTGAGTTTGTCATAAACATCCCATCCACTTCCTGGTAACATCAATGAGGGAGAGAAGCCAGTCGCCATGGAAACTGCCTACACGGGCGAGGAGGCCACTGCACACACCAGTGATTCACTGGTTTCCTGCCTGTGAGCAGCGTTTCAAACGGCACGCTTTAAGAAGTGCTGCTCATTTTCCCTGCTTTCTGTTAACTTTTCAGTCATTCAGCTTAAGTCTTTATTTCCGTCGCTGGCTCCACTTCAGGAAAAATATACTTTTTCTCTCTCTCTCTCTCTCTCTCTTTAATCCTGTGCTGTTCAATGTAGTTTTTGTCACATGGCTGAATTTCATAGCAAAAACAATCCTCTTGTGCACCGATGAAGTCATTTCATTGCATTCAGTCAAAAAATAATTAATAGGCATAATGAAATTATTTTTTAAAAAATGGGGAAAATAAATACCAGGAAAAAAAAACCACAAATGAATAAGCAATTAATAAAACGCTGCTTTTGTTATATGTGAGAGCAGTGTGTTTTCCTGCACTCATTCCTGGTGAGTCTCTAAGCATGAAAATCAGTGATTTCCACGCACTGTAAACATATGTCAGCAGATTAAGGTCTCTGCCAAGCTAAAAGCTAAACAAGTCCCTCTCAGGTGGCTTCTAATGACAGTAACTGATCACCCTAAACAAACAGGGAGCAGGCTGCAGCAGCCTCCGGCAGGAACCAATGGGAGACTTCAGCTTACATATTGAAACAGATGACGCATAGTCGAAGAATCCCTGTGATGATAGGCCTCTTAGATGCCCTGTGATGATAGGCCTCTTAGATGCTACGGTGAAGAGGAAGCGCAGGATGTATTTATTTATTTCTTTCATGGTTTTATTCATGCTCTTTACGCTTATGGATTACTGTGATTCGTGTATATTTAGCTGCATGTCAAACAACAGTTCAAGGTCGTTCTTAATGCTCAGGCTTCGAAAGACACGTGTTTTGATTTAGTGGCGAAACACTCATCCATATAATTTAAGGATGTGAAGCTCACTGATATTTTCCCCTGCTTATCAGGGAGCACAAGCCTCTGTCTGGCCCCCGTGTCCGGACTTGACGTGCATCTCCTCAGGGTTCCTAACAATCTTTTGGCAGTGTGCACCAGGCCCCTGAGTTCTGATATCTCCATGGCGACCTACCCCTCCCCCCAAGCACGCTGGGACATAGTGGCATGGTTGTTGTACTGTGGGCACAAGTGTCGATTCCCTGAAAAAAAAAAAACGTCTGGCGGTGGGTCACAGAAAAGGGACAAAGGAGTTTCCAGCAGGTGTTTCCAAAGCCTCCTTACAACTAATCCCTATAAGACTTGAAGTAAAATGCTAGGAAACAAGTCCTCAATCAGCCCACTGAGTACTGCACACCACAGGGCCACATGCGGGAAAATTAAGCTCATTGCAGAAACCAGAGATCATCTCCTGTTTTTGAAAAGAGAAACGCATGTAGTGAATTATTATTGCCCATTTTTGTATTTTGGAACTAAAAAAGGAAGCAATTTAGAATCACAAAGAGACCAGAAACTTTTTACAGTGTCTGTCACACTCACGTCAGAGAAATAGGTCTCTCCCCCTTCCAGCTGCAAAATCACATCTTAGGACGCCGTAGCTTGCCCATGCCATTCAATCCTGGCATTTCCTAAAGTCTGTGATTATCAGAAACATCACCTACCAGCTCCATAAGTACCTCGGAAGACAGGAGCGTAAGGAAGGTCTCTGCTTGAGTGTCGTATGTTTACCTGTCCCAGGTTCTATGTTCATAATAAATTCTGTACATTGTGTGAATGGATTCTCTGCACGGAAACCTTAAATGTTATGTGTATAGCAGGGGTGTTGGGAATGCGGGATGGAAGGAAATGGCCCTTTACATCCATCTGTAGTTAAACCTTCCGGAATTCTCTAACATCAATTGATTTCCCTGAGTGCTCGGTGCTTATTCCTTAATTTCCCGTGTTTTTCTTATAATGTGTGACAGGAACTCATGCAGCTCCTGCAGTCCCTTAGCATGCGTTGGACTGTATTAATGGGGGAATCCCTGCTAAGTGACACGGTGAAACTTGGGTCAGTGCCAGCAATTGAACTTTTTACACTTTTGTAGTGATATTTTCCAGGGTTATTCAGATTTATTAATTACCGGTTCCATCTTGGGTCCAAATCCTTTAGCGTTATGCCCGGTTACATCGCGTTCTTAAATGTTACGCCACCTGATGGCTAAAAATGGCATGACAAGGCTGGAGATAAGATATAGTGACTGGAGACACCTGAAAAAATAATAGCAGGATAACTAAGAATAATGAAAACTCTGGCGCTTGTTGGCCGGTTATTCCTGCAGAAGCTCAGAGATGATTCGCTGATACGAGGCCTGATGGGTGATCTCAACTTCTTTTTTTGCATCCCTCTCTTGTTATGGAGGAAAAAAAATAATGATCAGCCATGTGTGGAAATGCTGGGGTGACAGCGGGACCTGGCAAAAGGGAAGCTTTCGTTATGAGTTGGATCCCTGGCCATGAAAGTGTATAATCTTTGTTCGCAGGCTTCTGATCTTTAATTCCAGGCTCTGGAGGGATCAGCTGTGTCGTCTCTATTTCGAGACCCTTGCAGCTGTACACATTTAAATTACCACAGAAATCAGCCAAGATTACATGCTAGAGACGTCCTTTACACCTAATTGCCCGGATACAGACTAAACAGTGGATGATAATCTTTCCATCGTTATCTCCTAATGATCAACCACAATGACAAGAAGATTCTAGGTTGTGATCCTGTGTATATCCTTTTAAAAACAGCCAGGGGTCTTTCGTACGAAGTGAAGATTTTCCTTAAAGTCCGAGTTAAGGTGTCCTTAAAATAAAATTGGTTGCGCAAAACATGCTTAAGTCTATTCCTTAAGGTTTCCTTAAAATGTTCACCTATAAGTATTTAAGTTTCTCTCCTTATCTTGGTCTTATACTTAGGGAATACCTTAAAGGTCCATTAACGTTTGCGCAAAAAACCCCAATAATCAAAGTAAGGAAAATAGCAAATTACACTAAGAAGACAGAAAGTTTACATCACGGCACAGAGGTATAACTTGGGATTTACATTAAATAAGCTATGATTTGATTAAATAGCAAATATTTAGGAGATAGGAAGAATGGCGATAAATGCAGAAAATTAAGACATCCTGCGACTGGAAGTACCCAGTAAATATATGATTAATGATGATCAATTGATTTTGCATTAAAGATTTGACTTGCTGTCAATTTATGATTTTATTTATATGACATGTTTATAATCCATTATTAAATTAAATATGGGAAGTAAAACAGAACTTTTAAACTACTTCGTACCTTTTGTCATAAAATCTGTTAGACTATACAGTTTCATTTTTTTAATTATAATTTGTTTTGCAAACCCTTTTCACATTAACATAAGAATATAAAAAAACAATTCACTAATATTTGTGATGTCTAAGCTATATCTTCCTGACTGGCATCCCATCCAGGGTGCCCTGCGTTTTGGCATCTAGCGAGAGATTTGTCAACTAGAGACATTTTGGAAGGATAAATGCAGAAAACACTGGTTTTGGAAAATTGGTGAGTAAACGCGGTTTGGACATATTTTAAGATAATGGACGACGACAGAAGTAAAACAGAATGTAAGCTCTGTTCTGCGTCAAGTGTCAAGAGGAGGAAGGGACAGAACGTCATTAAATACAAGCAATCTGATCAAACATCCGAAGACCGCAGAGTACTAATGCTAGCAGAGAAAGAACAAACTTCATCTTAGAAACAAGAGAAAATGAAAGTTATTTAAAGTTAGATACAACTAACATTTCCGGTTTCATCGAATATAGGTACATCTGGCTGTCATTTACTATCTATCTATGGATCGGTGCATCCCTACTTTATGCCTGGAAAGCCCTAAATATTTCAGGAAAGAGACAGATACCATTAATGGATGATGAAGTGGGAACCACCCATTACCTGGTGCATCCTTTGGGGAAGTTGTGATGCTGCCCCCTATTGGTCGAGATCATCTCCACGGCTAAAGTATCACAAGGAGGATCCATTTCTTTGTTTTGGAGTGTTTACGGGGTGACATAATGGAGAGACAGAGTGATGCTGTGTGCGGATGGATATGTTTGTATGTCAGAGAGGTGTATCTCAGAGGTGTCTCTGCGAACATCTCCGCCATCTCCTCTTCAGCTGATAAATAGCCTCATATCACTGACTGTACGCCCACGGCAGCGCCTCCCAGAGGCAAGCCGCGCTATAAGTTTGCACATACGCGCTTCCCCTCCGAAGACACTCTGAGACACCCTCACAGCTGTCTCTCCTATCTGCTGTCTCATTATTCGTTAGACTGCGTCTGTTAATTAGCCCGGAATGCGAAGGCAATTGAAAAGAAGGCGCCCGGTTGCTATGGAAACAGGGGGACGATAAGAGATTTATCCTGTTTTCAAGATGTCCGTTTTTCCCCCAATCAAAGCTGCAGTTTAAGCTGTCAGCCCAGTTTTCTTAATATGCCTTAAATACTCACCGTTACGTATGACACATACTGTTGACAAACGGTTTACAATGACAGCTTTAATGATCGAAAATAATGAGGGATCCACATGGCGTCCCAAAGACTGCCTGCAACTGCTTGTTCACGGGCAACCCCCTGATCTGCAGATCTTCACACTCTGCTCCACCTTCTCCCGAGACAGGTTGTCGGAAGTGGGCGGGATGCTGTCAGAAGAGGGCACGTCTCCAGACAGACGCCGCGTGGCCGTCTCATTTCGACTGGCTCAAAACTGAAAACAGCTGCCGGCGTTCAAATAGAAATGCTCAGACCCACAGCCACCAAAAGGGGGCGCTGATATTCCCGCCGTCCCACCCACAGCACACAGCTCTGGATCTGTGTCGATGTGTCCCACTTTGGGTTGTTTTAAACCATCACGAACATCCATCCATCCATCCACCCACCCATTTTCTATACCCACTTATCCTACTGGGTCACGGGGGGTCCGGAGCCTACCCAGAAGCAATGGGCACAAGACAGGGAACAACCCTGGACAGGGGGCCAGCCTATCACAGTGCACACCCACACACCATTCACACACACAGATGGGCAATTTAGCAACTCCAATTAGCCTCAGCATTTCTTTGGGGGGAAGCCGGAGTACCTGGAGGAAACCCCACGACGACACAGGGAGAACATGGAACCCAGGTGGAGTCTCGAACCCAGGTCCCAGAGGTGTGAGGCAACAGTGCTAACCACTACACCACCATGATCACGAACATCATCATCATCACCATCATCATCATTTTTATTATTATTATTATTATTATTATTGGGAAATTTTGGGCCATTTTTGGAATCCAGCTGGATGTCATAATTAAGGCAGCATACCAGATTCTCTTAGCTGGACAGTGTGTTTATTGCAGCTGTGCATGGTCTGCCGCAGTCATGCATGATCTGCAGAAGTGTGCAAGTCGGTCGCATGGCTGGCATAGACTTTAGAATATCATCATGATTAATTCAGCCATATGGAACTGGACTCTCAAACGAGAAGCAGATTTGGTTGGCTGGGGAAATAGTAACGATGATTTACCGAGTCTGACCCCAGACAGAGAGTGGCTCAGCGCTGGTTATCCCCCAGAATGCTCCTCAGCCTGCGACACTGGCTAAGCCCAGAGGTCTAATACCCGCATAATTCACCAGTGAGAAGACCGTGGAATGATGGAGCAATGGAGAGAGAGAGAGAGAGAGAGAGAGAGAATGGAAATAAGAGTGCTGGAAGCTTACCAGAATAACAGAGAGTGGGTGGGGAATCCCAGGACAGTTTCACGTGAGCCTTTGAGAAAACAGGCACGTCAGGTTCATCTCAGCCAAGAGAATGGGCAACTATGAGAAATCACCCATTCTCACAGTCTCAGCCAATCAGAGGGAGGGTGATGATCAAAAACCATCCATGTAAGGGTAGTCTCAGCCAATCAGAGGGAGGGTGACAATCAGAAACCATCGATGTAAGGGTAGTCTCTGCCAATCAGAATGAGGTTGACAATCAAAAACCACCCATGTAAGAGTAGTCTCAGCCAATCAGGGAGTGGGTAACAATCAGAGACTATCCATGTAAGGGTAGTCTCAGCCAATCAGGGTGTGTGTGACAATCAGCAATCCCATGGCCTTTTTTAATATCTCAAAAGACAGCTGTCTTGCTGTGAATAAAGAGAAGCCTATAATGGGAAGCTGAATTGCACAGGGGCCTCAGGCGGCGAAAGTGACACTGAGCACGGTCTCTCCACTTAACAGCTTCAGCCAGCCGCATCCCCAGCAGGTACGTACATGACCAAATGACACAATAAGTCATACCGTTCAATGGCATCCATTACGCCGTTGCCATGGGAATTAAGTCGATGGACTGCAGAATTGGAACAGCAGCCTTGAGACCCTTGAACAGTGACAGGACTGTGTTTTGCGTGTGAAATAATAGCAGCAGCTCCCAGGAAGTGTGAAATATTGGCCGTGTGCTGTGGACTGCAATCTCATCGGGACACGTATGGGAATCCAGCATTGCAGGTTATCCAGTGGGGGGGGGGCACCTTAACACTGGCCCCTGCTAAGAGCTGAGTGACCCCCATCCCCGGAGCATCCCATCCCCTGTCACTCACCAGTTCGAAACATACAATTGATCAATGTATGAATTATTGCCCCTCATGTGTCCGTCACCATAAAAAATATCCTCAAATTGCCCCCTGGGGAAAAGGGACTGATGAGGTCAAGGTAAAAGATGGGGGAGTGGCCACAACTGGGAGGTAATTAGCAGTAATCAGTAAATGGCAATTAAGCAGCTGGAGAGCTGGTAATCCCAGGCGGTTCGTATGTTGTACCATCGAGTAGAACAATGTCAGCAAATATGAGAATAAACACACCAGTTAAAAAAAAAAAAAAGCTTTGAAAACAAAATAGTTGTCTGCAAGAAATAAAATATCACATTAGCACCTCAGAGAGATGTGGGCTTTCACATAACATGTGCTGATGTAGTTTCACGCTCGTTGACAGGCGGTTTTCGCAGTGAGACGTTCATTAAGCGTGGAGTTTAATAGCCCCCGCCCGGCGAACAGCTGAAGCAGTTTGCTTTGATACTCTTGAATGAGACACCTAAATGAGAGGGAGATAAGATATCACACCTGCTGTAATCATACTGCCGTACCCTTCATAAACAAAGAAGAAAATAGCAAAATTATACATTCAATAGAAGCGTCTCCCTTAAATTCTAATCAATGCTACTGGATGCATCTCTGATTAAAGTTTTGTCATTCAAATCCTCAATGACATCAGCAAGCCCTTGCAATTCTCCAAACGAAATAAAAATGCTTCGTTTGTTGATTCATCTTGTTTCTACTGTGAAACACACAGGTTGAAAACACACAGATCTCTACACACCAGGCCTGTGTGCTATTCTAATGATATTTTTCAAAAGCAACTCTGCAGTGGTGTTTTGAAATCTTGGAGATAAAATTCGCCAAAGGTGGGTGGGGGGCAGGGGTGTTTATAGCTATTGAAAAGAATCAGGGGCTAAGTCGAGTTTACCTGGGGCTTAACTTTTTTTTGAAGGAAGATTGGCATTGGGGCTAAAATACTCGGGATTATATTCCTGAGTGATTGGACCTAACGATGTCCGTAGTGGGAGTGTTAGGGTTACCCAACAATATGATTATACCCAAAACACCACAGTATAACCGAAATACCACAGCATGCCATATCGCTGCCCAAGCCTGCACGAATGCATATCATAGCTTATGGCTTGTGTAAGCAGGGCGGAAGAGGAATGGAACGTTCTGGATTAGTGTCACTAAATAAAGTTACATCTTTACAAGCAGGAGCTGCTAGGGTGTGGAGGGGAGCTCAGTGTGTCATTATATGTTAATACCCAGCTTAATTCACACCTCGGGTCTTACGGGAAGACTAACTTAGACTTGTCATCCATAAACGCGATAATGATGCACAGGGATGAGACATTTTCTTCATTCATCATCCTGACGTCGCTCATTATCGAGTAACTGGGGTCAATGATGAAATCCTCAGACTGGATGTAACCTTGCTGATGGGGGTGTCCGGACCAGCACAACATGCCAGACAGTGCAGAAAAGCCAGGAAGCCACACAAATAAGCTCTAATCCACATTTAGGACTAGAGGAATTATTCAAATTAAGCAGTGCTAGATGGTGTAACAGGAATGGACCAGCCTGACCCGTTCTGAGCACTGTCCCAGGAGCCATGTTAAGAAAGTCCCCCGGGAAAACATGGGACTCATTACTCAGACGTCACATGACCCCGAGCTGGGCTGTGCACCGGTAACTTTCTCATCATTATGGGGAAGATCTGGTTGAAAGCGGTAAATCCACATTTTACGTAGTTTTAGAGAAAGCAGAGTCAGACACTCAGGAGTTGTGAGCCTTGCTCAAGGGCCGAATGGTAAAACCACAATGTCGACCCAGGGATTTGAACCACTGACCTTCCAATCACAGGCTCAGTGTCCTAACCCGCTAAGGCATACACTGAAATATCTCACGTTTTATAGCGGGTATGGACCGAATTTGTGCTGTGCATTATGCACCGCGGACACTGGTCCCTGGCAAATTTGACTATAAAAAACAGAAGCTACCCCTCCGCCCTCCCGGTGAACCCCTCCACGACCCCTGTGCCGTTCTGGTGAACGTACTGAAGCACTGAGAATATGCTTGACCAGCAAAGAGGAATGGCATTTTTCAGTGTGACCTGACTGGGAACTATATCTCCATGACAACGTAAGCGCACACGTACCCATGAAATGGGAGGAGTTTATGGCCCCCTCCATTCAAAATTGTCAATGATTGTTTTAAGTGGGATTTTCTAATTCCTGTCAAATTGTTAACAGGCCTGGATTTTGGGCAGGGCTTTCTCATGCCCGCAGTATGCGGAATTTGCCTGCCACACCCCCCCCCCC
>JAODUD010000082.1:5838821-5853399 GCA_026784285.1 Stomatorhinus walkeri | reverse complement strand
GAAAACCTTAGTTAAGGACATATATGGATTACAGTAACCCTAGAAGGGAATATATAATGGGCCGTTCACAATAACCCCATTAGCTGCTGAAAATGGCCGCCGCCTTGATTGTTGCACATATTCCTGAAGCACGACCCCAAGCCCGGGTCTGATCACACGTGAGCGATGCACATTACAGCCTCACTGGGAAAGATTTACGAAAAAGATCAGGCTTCGCATGAAGAACCTGCCGGATCACTGGCCCCGAGATGCATTTTATGGGGGCCCTGAGGGTGCCATCCTGCACACCCGGGGTAATTAGCTTACGGGGGGGCTTCCAGCCTCTGTAAATAATGCTTTCCATGGCACAGAATCCAAGCATGGTTCAGAAGAACTTTCAGTCAGTGAGCCGCCCCCCCCCCCGACCGCTGCACACTCTCCAGCTGTGTGACGCTTTGTCAGTTCACTCAAGACACTCCTTCCCCTGCCCTGATTGGCCCGTATCGATTGGCGTGCTGTCTGTCAGGCTCCGGGTTAGCTGTGCATTGCCATGGAAACAACGAAATGCACAGGTGAGGTGAAGCAGGGGAGGAAGTGGCCTTCGATAGTGGACCAGGAAATGTAGACCCTTCGAGCGTGCATTTTAAAAACATGTGCGAAGGTGACTGCTAAAACCTGGAGCTTAATCTTATACACCACGCAAGGCTAAAGGGGTGAGAAATCCGGTTATTTTTTAAGCAGAATATGGTTATCCTTCAAATCTGACCCATGCAGGAAGGTACCTTTGTTACATACAGTATAGATTCTACAGAGGCTACTCTTGTGTGAACCTCAAATGAGTGAAAAACTGCATCTCTGTGCGAGGTCACTGTACCGTAGCTCATAAGTAAGACCCAGGAGACCCACTGTAATAAACTAGATTTGACATGAACAAATACTTTGAGGGGTCAAAGCTGATTTCATTACTGCGACAGGGCTATTGAAAATGCAGATGCACGGGGAGCCGGAGAGGGACTCTGAATACAAACGAGTGTCTCGCTGCACCTGCCGGGCCCAGGGGGGCAGTAGCTGAGTGGAGGGCTGCTGTCGGCTCTCAGCAACATACTACATGAGCCCTGCGCTGGGGGCAGAGACTACACAGTCCCACTTCTGCTGCCTCTTTCAGATTCAGTTATGCCCGGGTAGACTTTATATTTACTTTCAGTTACAATATAGAGCAATGCCAATATCATCAGAAACAAGAGTCTTACCAATTCTTCTAGTAAACAGTAAAGGCCATTCCTATTTAACCAATAAGGAGTAAGGTTCATCCCATTCCTATTCAACCAATAAGGAGTAAGGTTCATCCCATTTCCTTGAATCAAGTTAATCTCATTCCAAACCAAACACTCCTCCAATCAATCTCTCCAATCATCAGTAACGACAATGCCTCAAATGACCAAAAATCAATTTCGATAATATTTCCACAAGCAATATCATTCGTACCTGTGCTAAATCTGCAGTGAAGTTTGAGAGCATCAATAGTGAAATGAAGTTAAAATGTCTTGGCCGACCTGAACAGCCAAGGGTGTACTACAGCATTGACCCTGGAGGGGGCAGCATTGAGCTATTCTTACCGAGGTCTCATGGGATAAACCCTGAAAAATGCTGTATTCATGTCCTCCAAACAGAGTGTGGTGATGTGACAAGCTAGGCCAGCATAAAACGCTTTTTTGCTTGGCAGGGGAACAGGGGACACAGAATAGAAGAAAACTGGGCAGATTTACGCCATAAACCACATAAAAAGCGTGATAAAAAAAACATTTAACTATCAAGGTGCATCCTGGACGTTTAGCGTCCATTTTCAAACCCAGCTCATCAGGTAACAGAAGCACGCCGCACGGTGGTTAATGACCTAACCTCGGGATTGGACAGTTCACCTGGGACATTTGTGTGTTGTACCCTGGAGTGCAGTTCTTAAACAACCTCCCTTTAGGTACACAGGGGACAAATCTGGTGATGAATTGCTCATTTCACCTCACGCCCTGGCCCTCCATTAATCCAGACTTGCTTCTCTTCAAAAATTAGCTGTACATCGGAATATGGCATCCCACACACATTGTGTTAAAGAATAATGAAAACATGCTGATGATGAATTGAAGAGGCTGGTCGTTGGGGGGGGGGGGGACTGCATAATTAAACAAAGCACTGAAAGAAATCAATCATTTTGACAGAGAGACCTCACAAACCACGCCGATCCAGAGATACTGTCATTATATGAGGATGTTCATTGAGTATTACTTACAAGCATACCTCTGCCTGAACCGGATTTTCATCATTCAGAATTCAGGGGCAGCGGTGGAATAAAAGTGAAAAAGGCAATAAAGTTTTAGGCCAAGATTTTATTAGTGTGTTGAGGGAACTTAAATAACCTGCAGACAAGGAACCAAAATGGCATGAACTGTAACGGAATTTGCACAGTGTCAGTCTAAGCTGCAGTGCGACTTTCTGAATTGTCAGATGAGCAAATCTAATTTTGATCATAATCTTTAAATATCAGTTACACTTATCCTTTTAGTCTTGATTTTTTTTTTATTTGTGCTTGCCGAACCATTCCCTCTACTTTCCTCCATATTCCTATTGGTATAATTATTTTTGGTTATTCTGATCCGAGATAAACATATAGACCTATATTTAATATAAGTGGACACCAAACAGGAAGCACACGGCGTTTGAAATCATACTTAATTTATTCATTTAAAACACTTAGAGGAAATGAGATAATTCGGTATATTCCATGAGCTACACGTTAAAATGTATTAAAACAAAAAGCACAACTTACGTTTAGTCTGAAGTTATGGCATCTGTAAATGTATTCCACCTATCATACGATTTATTTTAAAGCATATCTGGTGAGTATACAAGATGATTTGAAAAAAAAAAAACGTTATAAACAGCTACCATATTGAAATCCATTGATGTTTTCCTTTCCCACTTAATTTTACATGTAAAGTGTTAAAAAAATGTAGCAAAGCCCATAGCTTCACTACCCAGAGCTCGAACCAACCAAATTCACTTTTTTGGATGGTGCACAAATTTTGATACATGCATGCTTTTGTATACAAGTAGTTTAGACTTTTGTAATGCAGTGTTATCTAGTATGACCACATAACCCCTACTCATAGTTCCTTGCACTGATTTTCTGTCAGATTCAAGACTGACTTCAAAGTTCTCCTACTTAGATACAAGGTAGAATTTGGCCTCTGGGAAAATTATGTTTTAAACTTGCCACTCTTTAAACTTGCCAAGACAATTACATGGATTAATTACTAAATGATTTAGAATAGCTTTAATACCGGTAATGATAAGGGGGGAAAGCGGTTCAGAGGCAAATCGAATTTGACAAAAGGTAATTATTAGAATAATTTTACGTTCTACACTGAATCGATGGCAAGAAACGTAGTGTATAGCTGACTTAGTTAATTTTAGTGAAACTTGCAAATGAGTTACTACAATTTATTTTCACATTTATTAGGTATGAATACACTGATATTACAGTATAAGAGTGTTTTTGTAAAGTTAAACTGATTCTGAGGTAATTTGTGTCTTAAACCAACCACTCCATCAAACGGCAATTGTTTTGTACGCAGTTAAGAACAGCTGTTTGAGGCGCTGCAATGAAAAAAGTAACCGAAACATCTTTTCCAATAACCGTTTCTGTCGTACACATATCTTAATCGATGAAACTAAAATGATCGTAATATTCCCATGCCGCCAGAGGAAGCGGAGAGCCAGGCAGCATGCCAGAGCTCAAGCCACTATGCCCCGGTGTTAATAACGGCGAATTAATATCGCCTAAATAAAAGCAACATTTAATGTAGTCAGAGGTGAACTGGAGGATGAGAACATTTCTAAAGAAATAGTAAAATCTTATAAAGATGATCCGAATATTACCCAATCAAAAGGCTGAAGAGGCTAGTTAAGGGGACACTACAACTGGACACTGCAGTGGACTGGTGAAGTCAAGTGTCACGTGGGCACTAAACGAATAGCAGCAGATGGTAAGAATGTATTTTGTCCAAATCTCTCTACTACTTTGATTGTGGGTGGGGGGAGGCCTTAAGCAGACTGATGGTCTGCAAGCCTGTCGATTGCTTCTGAAGTGATTTATCAGTGAAAAGCTGGGTAGGATCCGGTGGAAGATGCGATAATGTTCAGGATCTACAGCAAACACAGGCAGCGTCATCCTTATCTCACCTGTATGTCCCACACAACAGGGCAGCAGTAAGTAACAGTTAAGTCTCTGGAAGCTCAATGATGGCGTGATTAATTTTGGTCTATTATAAATAGTTAATTGCATTAACAATCCAAGCATTAAGACAGTCATAGCCTAGGTCCGGCAGAAAACTGCACAAGGAGGCTGCAGGAGAGACTGTAGGCGTAATTCACCTTGACCGGTACCGTGTTACTGTTTCCTCACCCATTGTACTGTTAATGAGAAAAGCACAGGGACCTGGCTGCAGCTTCAGCCAGCCCCAGCGGGACATCGCTTGCCAGGTGCACTTAACCAGGCTTTCCATGTCAGAGGTCCTGGGACACAAACATTTTGGACGCAATGCCCTGCATGCTGAATTCGGCTGGGCCGGTGACTAGAGGACGCGATTGCGGTGTTAGCCAGTAAATCACATTAACGCCAGAGTGAAACACAAGACATACATAAAGAAACACATATTCCCAAAGTGCAAGTAAACGGCAATCCTGTATTTTAAGCTTTTGACAATAATATATTTTTTAATATAAGATACAAGGCTATTCACACAATGCCACCACGTCATCTACCTGCTGTGGGGGGGGGGTGGGGGTTCACACATGTAATCACATACTACAAGCAATTTAGAGACAGCAGCTAGTCTTTGCACTACAAGGGAAAACTACAGTACCTGAAGGAAACTCATGCGTGACATTGAGAGATCAGGCAAGTGGCACATATAGCCAGTAGAGGACGGACTCAACATACCTGCAATGGAGATACGTCACCAACTGAGAACCACAAAACAGCTCCTCCTTACAAAGGTGAAGACCACACATAGACCTTTCCCTCAGATCTCCTATACATAAACATTTAAGGAGTTAAGGTAATAGACTGATCATTCAATGGCCTGATGATTCATTAGACTGATCATTCAATAGACTGATCATTCAATTGGATGTTTCTGTGTGAAACCAATGCTATGAAGCAGACATGCAAAAATGCAGGCCAGCACACAGAATATACATGTGTGACTGCCCTCTACTGGAAACGTGTGATATCTACAAGAAAAAGCAAAATAAATGCTATATAGAGATGTATGCTTTGGGAAGACAGCCTTCAGTTCCTGATCATGTAAAATAATATAATATGGTTCTCTCCTAAGTCAGCTGTAGAGAAACCTGTTAAGATAACAGCTGTTTGACTGTAGTAATGCAGCCTACTTCCACTCATCTTAATAAGCAGGCTCAGTTGAGATCTCATGTTAAACCATTAAAAAACACTCACCTTGATTTCCTCCTACTGCCCCTCCAAGGCATCCGAGTATAATTGCATTTGGGAGGGGTGTGTTTCGTGTCGACTGGCAGTTTAATTATCAAGAGGGACCAAAAGTTACAGATTTAGGTTTAGATTTGGTGGCAAAGGACGCTTTTCAGGGGGGTGTCAAGCTTACAGTGGCGCATTATCATTCAACTCACACGTCCCGGGCTGCAGCCGGAGCAGAGCCCCCGTGGGGGAATGCGTCGTGTTTCTCAATGAGCTCATTAACCTTCGCAAACGGGCTGCCCCCAACCTCCTTTCATGCTAGTAGCCGTCTTGACTGTATCCTCAGCTCCTTTACATTGCGCCGACCATCTCCCCTCCTCCGCAGCCAGCGCGAGGGGGGGGGGAGCAGCATCTGTGCCCAAGAGCTACAGCATCATCTACACCGAAGATAAATCCACATAGCAAGGCCTGTTAAGAATAAGACGGGGAAAAGAATGAGAGCAATATGCTCCAACACATAGTCACCTTACACTGTTTAGAAGGTAAACAGGCAGTTGCTTTGTTTGCAAACACATTCACCAACACAATTATTATGGAGTTTTGAATTCATTTTCTCTATGAGCCTGAATATTGCTTGGGATGCAACTTACAGGGCAGAGTACAGAGAGCAGATAGGATTAAATGCCAAGACTGCAGAATTTATACCAATACAAAGGCTCCATTCAGCAAGAACTCAACAAGAAACTACAGGGCCACTTTAAGGTTAAAAAAAAGAAGAAAAAAAAAACAGTAGAACCGACTTAACAATAAAAAGGGAATACAGCCACAGAACCAGAAGACTGTCCCCTTTTAACCAGTAATTGCCCATCCTGCCTTAACATTCACTGCTACTCCAGTTGTCAGTTAGATTGTTTGGTGGCAGGGGTTTGTCAAACCACATCTTCAGCTGATCATTGTTAGCATAAAAGCCTGCGGAGTCTCATCATCCAGGTCACCAGGATGTCATCAAGGGCCTAGTCCTGATCACTCACCGTGGCACTGAAACCACTCATCCAGGAGGGGTTCTGGGTAAACTCCATGGGTAGAAAAGCGTTGCACCCTAACTGCTCTTTAATCGATGGGCCTCAGCTGCCTGACGCGTGTAACGATTGCGTTTTCCTTCCATGCTTCTCAATTTCATTACAGGTTATCAGGAGAGAAGTCGTTAGTTTATTTTTATTCGTTGGCTGTGTTCAAATTTAGGGACTGCACCCTTCTAAGGTTATATTGTAAGACTGAATGAGTCACAGCAGTGCGACAAGGCTGTCCCAATTCGAACACCCCTTCAAACGCAGTCTATCAATGTTGGATTTTGCCAAGTTGCGAAGAATTCACCTGATGAATCATTTGCAGCCCAACATATCCCAAGATTCACTGCGCAGAGGTAAATTGAGTGTGTCCCAGCTAGGCAACAGGAGCTCGGAGCAGCGCTTTATGACTCAAGGCTAAGGGTAGGAATAGTTGGTGTTACAAATAAAAATTATCCGTAGGCCAGACAGTTCCATTCCTCAACACTTTCTGTTTGACCTTCAAAGAACAGAGCCTACACTTTCAGAAACGGCAGCCTTCAAAGGATGTAGCTCCTGAATTCAGACACAACCACTGACTCAGTACTTGTTAATTAAGCTATTTCCTCTTTAAAATGAATCATTCTCCCTCAACAGCTGCTGTTTACTTGAGCCATCAGGGCTTTTGAGAGTGATCTGTAGGGTACCCACCCACCAGGTAACAGGTAAACATGTTCTTGAAGAGTGACACACAAAGGAAAGCGACATCATGACAAACTAAACCGCATTTTGACATTTTATTTCAGTAACAAATATACATGTTTGAGAATACCGACAAAACTGGTCACACTTTCTCCTGATACAAACATTCCTCTCATCCTTCACCTTGGAGTGTCCGTGTACCGGCCTACAGAGGGCATGACTCTCCACGACTGTGACTGGCTGGGACTCATCATAACCCTGCCTTAAATGCCTTTTCGAAATTCTCCCATCGGACGAGAGATTTAAATTTTTATTATTTAGGTTAAAAATATCCTTCATTCTATGAAAAAGTGCTTTTGCCTTATGAAATATAAAACTACATAATCATCTCTTCAAAGCAGCATTCAGCAGGAATAATCAGGCGAGGTTACTGATAAAGACAAGCGTCATTAGTAAACGCTAATCAGCTTTTTAGTGTCTGATGTTTCGCTTTAAAGAAAACAAAACTAAATGTAATTCTTTGGAAAAATAAGCAGATCACTTTCCCTGCATATTCTGTGTTCTGCATAAGCTTATACCAAACATCAACATGACATTTAAATGTATTCATCTGTAAGCACAGCAATGCTTTCTTAAAATCACAGCTGCATATCTTAGTGGCATTTTGACACAAACTATTCGTTTTCTCAACTCCGATACCTTGTTTCAGTTTGTTTGTGATGGAGAGAGCTGCACCAGCAATAAACAGAGTTTAAATCGAAAGTAAAAGCATCTTTTGTTGACATCCGTTTTTGAAAGCCACATAGGGTGACTGTTGATATTGGTTAAATACCTGCTGACATATCATAATATAGTTCAAAGTCACGGTTATCAAACAAAGACATAGTGTTCCTTACCTTCAGGGCTAGATTTATGATAATTAAACCCTAACATTGCCGCATTTGACCTATTAAAGCCATATGTCACCATTTTCCTGACACTCTTGTAAGCACTGAACTAGTGTGTTAATGCCACGTGCACAATTCCAGCGTCATTTTAACTCTGACAGTGCTTTAAGCAGGTTTTCATATAATTTTTTTTTTGGGAGGGGGGTGGCTAAGAATAGAACACCAGTAGCCTCTTGGCACACACACAAGGTTCAATAAATAAGAAGCAGGAGGTAACAGCTTGTGATTAAGAAGGCTCACTCCCATTGTGTTTTACGGGTTTCTCAACAATCAAGTGATATAGGACCTTTTTTGAGACGAACCTGCCAAAAACAAAGAAAAGAAAAATATCATGAACACAAAACGTGATACTGTGCTAAAAACAATGCCGTAAAAACGACAACACGGGCAGCTCACCTGGAAAAAGAATTGTCAAAAATGAACGTGTAAATTCCTGGGTTCCTGACTTTCAGCTGTCCGTGGATGGTTTCCTTGTGTGAGTCACAGCGCGTCAGCGGGATGAGAACCTTAAAACACGACGAGGAAAAAGGGCAAATGTGACGGTCAAATGAAGCTTTATGAACCATTTGTTGTACTTCCTAACCCCACTAGATGGTGCTCTCTGTCCAAAAAGGGGCTCAAAGCATATGCACCAAAGCAAACCAAAAGCGCAATGTCGTGGGGTCAAAAATACAGCAAATTCGTTCATGAAGCTTCATTTGACCACCACTACTATCTATGACATCAGGCAGCTTGTTAGATCACAGAATACTTCTTCACCTTGGATTGCTCGAGGGGGGAGTCAGCAGCAGGTCTGTGCACCACGCTAAAGGAGATGCTCTTGGGCTCGGAGGAGAAGACCCAGGCGATGGTAGGACCAGCCTCAGGTGCCGTGATAGCGATGGAGCTGTAGCAGCTGGACTTAATGAAGAGCTCCCTGGAGGTCTCCCCAAAACATGCCACGTCCTCCAAGCTGAGGGGGACCAGGAGCCTGGGGGAAGGGCTCCAATCAGAGGCAGTCACGGATGCACATTCCCTTGTGACCACTCCTGATTTGGATCTCTGCTCCCATCAAGTACATGACCATAGAATACTGTACACACAGCCATGTGAAAGAAGACGTCAAGGTTTCCAACAAGCATGGGTGAAGTCAGTTAAACTGTTATGGAACACATAAACTCATTGGTACTGGTCCCAGAAACTTCTGGAATTTGGTCAATGTAAAAAACAGAAATAAGTACAGAAATATAATTTTATCACTACAAATTGATTGAACACTAATTTCATAACATGAATCGCGGCAGCTTGTCACCTGGATAACACAAGAATACCATATAGCTAGGCCGTTATGACATATAGCATCGAAAAACAGGAAAATAAACTCACGTGAGTTCTCCAGACTTTAGCAGGTATATTTCAGCATCCTGGACAACAGGAGTCGACTCATCAGTATCGTCAAGGGTCATGTCTCCCACACTATTACTTCTGAAATCAACACCAGCAAAATGCAGTCGCTCAGAAAATTGCAGCGCCCCCTATCCACTTGGATGAATGATTCCTGCAGGACCAAATACGCCTGATGTTTCGTTGAGCGTTTAGCAGACAGGAAGTATTCATGAGAAGTTCTCCCATGGGAGATTAATCCTCAATGAAGCCTAATTAATTAAAAAGCTCAGCTGGAACGAAACCAGTGTAGCCCACAGACGTCCCTTAACAAAATGGACCCCGGAGACACACAGTCGCGAAAGGGATGTCTGACACACAAGCATTCTGTCAGCAGAAATTAAGCAAGCAATGACAGTGGATTCTGGGAACATCACCGTTGCCTTACGGACAGGAGAGAACAAGGTATTCGACTTAATGTCACCGTTAATCTTGCTCAAAAAGTGGTGATGAAGCGGCACGGTGATGCAGCCCATTCATATCATATTAAATAATCCTTTAATGTGAATGCTGTAACCAACACACCTACAAATGTACCGTCATTTTTGTTTATGCACGTGATCAGTGTTGATTACAGCCTGGGTTCTGTAGCAAAGATATCAGAGGTCCTGCATCCCAGGGCGCATGCGGTAGCGTAGATACATGCGTGTGTACGCCGTGACATGACTCACAGGTCCAGAGCTCTTGGCTGAAACGTGCCGGGCGTCCTCTCAGGAGAGCCCTCCATCACCTGAGAGAAGCAATCGCTGTCATGCACTTCATTCACCTCCTCTTCTGAGATGATGTCAAACACGCCATCGTCCACCTTAGATGACTGCGGCGTTGCTGGCCAGCATCAAAGGAACAGTCTTACAACGCGATAAAAAAAAAAAGCCAGTATGTCCAGATACGCAAACAGCTTCCAAACTGGTTCACCTGGGCCACTGAGTGTCTGCCTGTAGGGAGAGGAGTGGCTGCTGGGGGTGTTGGGGGGGCTGCCGATGTCAGGATCCGAGCTGCGGTCCGACGTGGCCCCGCAGTCGCGGCAGCAACGGTCTCGCTTTCCGCTGGGCGACTTCCTGGTGGCGCTGTTGCTGCAGTAGTAGCAAAAGGGACGGGCGCACAGCCTGGCACAAACAGCCCACAGAGCCAATTACTGGCGTGGTCCAGGATACAGAAAACGTATCAGGTCGGAGGGACTGCACATTGTTCAGCCCTGCTGTCTTCGGTGCTTTCACCCTACCTGCCACCTACAAGAAGCACCAAGTACTGATGATTCAGCTGTTCTATGAAACTGGCTTGTTATGGGGACAACACTGACCGGCACCCACCTGCAGGGGTGGCGTCGGAGCCACCAGCTAAACTGGCCCTGGCAGCCCAGGCAGTGGGTGCCGTCCCGGTCATTCAGTTTCTGCTGGAACTCCAAGGCGTCAGACTTCTGCCACAGGGCGTCTTTGTCCCTGGGTTAACACCGGTTTGGGTTAACCAGCATGCGTGCCTAATAAACTGGCGAATGCAAAGCAGGAAAAATGGCAGCGCAACATGGGCGACGGAGCGCCACGTACCGGATTAGCTCGATGAGCCGCTCCTCCAGGTTCTTCTTGGTCCGATAAAGGTCGTCTATCTCGGCCGCGGCCTTCATGTCACAGCTGCGCCTGTCGGCGGCCGCGAGGTCCATCTGCTCCCTCAGGTCGCGGCAGGCAGCCTGTGTGGCGGACAGCTCCTCCTCGGCCCTGGCGGGCAGACAAACAGCGGCACCTGCTAAGTGTGTGAGCGCCACCTGCTGGTCATGGGTGATAATTCAGTGGCATGGAGATATCCTTTAATCAGGATCTCTTCCTTTTAAGTCTTCGTTAATGTACATGGCATCAAAAGCAGTTAGGTTCAGACTATCAATTTTGCAAAATCAGTCAAACTAAATACTGATAACACTAATATTAATAATGATTTTTTTTTTAACAGTAACTAAATACTGCATTAAATCTGCAAATTGCTGATACAATCCTTAATTATTGGAGCTGCTCTTACAAAATAACATAAAGCAACTTAAGACCTTGTGAGATTCTCAGTCAGCCTGACCATCTCTGCACCCTTCTGTTGAATCACGGACTCTGACTTCTCCACAAGGCCGTTTCTCTCCTCCAGCAGCTGCGAGTATCTGCCAATTTCATCCTTCAACACAAGAGTAAAACATTTTTTTTTTTTAAATCACAGCAGAGTGTGTTCAGCTGAAATGCAGGATTCTTTAAGCAACAGAACTTCCCCCTTCCACCTTTGCTTATATTTAATTTAGTTTTCAGCCAGCTCTCTACTATTCTGAGTTCCTGTCTCTCAAGCTGGGGCACTAACAAGCTTGTCTGCTAAAATGAGCGTGACCAAAAACACTGCCCCAACGCCACAGCATGGCCTCAGGCCGCCGCCTGGACTCAGGTGTCCCTGTGGATGGGACGGACCTCCAGCTGGGATAGCCTGGCCTCCAGCCCACGCGTCTTCTCCAACTCCACTGCATGCCGCTGCTTGGCACTCTCCAGCTCTTCACTGGCACGCTGCAGCGAGAGGCGAGGCATCAGTCAGCATGCGTGTGTAAAGGCTGAGGTCCCTTCGCAGACGACTGTCAACATTAATGTAATGGGGTTACGAGGGACACATCCACTGCCTACCATGTCCATGTTCCTCAGAAGTTATCCGATTAATTTCTGCTGCCACACTCACACAGTAAAACCTGCGGTGATTTCAGCAGTCTCCACCAGTAACGCATCTACACTATGCATCTACATTATGCCAATTTAATCTCAGTATTAGTGCAGGTGACAGATTCTGCTACCTGGAGCTGATTCTGGAGGGTCAAGGCCTCACCGCTCATCTGGAACCTGACAGTGTCCACCTCCTCCCTGGCTCGGACCTCAGCCTGCTTCAGCCTCTCCTGAAGCTGCGGCACGGTGGCTGAGAGAGCCTCTGCCTGCTGCAGTCGCTTGTGCAGGCTGGTCTTCTCCTGCTCCAGTACCTGCAGCCGGGCGTAAGCCTCCTCCTTCTCGGACGTCAGGGCACCTACGCGGATTCCCAGCTCGGCCGCCTCTGCGGCGGCCTTCTGCAGGAACTCCTTGGTCTCGGTGTGCTCCAAGGCGAGCCGCTCAAGGCGCTGCTTTAGCACATCCAGCTCCTCTCTGCAAGAGGCGTTCTCCTGGCTGTGGGCCTCCTCCTCAGTCCCCAGCATCTCCTCCCTCTGCTGATGCAGCAGGATCTCCTGCACATGCCGCCGGTTCAGCTCCTCCACCTGGGACTTCAGCTGGTCTGTCAGGGACTTCAGCTCCTCACAGGAGGCCTCTGCCACTTCCAGCTGGGCCTGGGCCTTAAGCTTCTCCTTTGCCAGGTCCTGGACCCTGCAGCGCAGGTCCACTGCTTCGGCCTGGAGCCGGGAGACCTCCTTCACATGCAGCTCCAGCTGTGCCTGCAGCGCCAGTGCGGAGGAACCTCTCCCCGCACTCTGCAGCTCCTCGCTCTGCCGATCCCTTTTCTCTAAGAGACCAGCCCCCTTCAACTGCTCCCGGAAGCTGGCTTCACTCCTCCTGGAGGTGGTGAGGCCGCTCTCCAGCTCAGTCATGTGGGAGCCAATGGCACGCAGTTCCTCCCGCGTGGATGACAGCGCCTCTGTCAGGATGCCCTGCTTCTCCCTCAGCTCCCGGTTTTCCTGCTGTACCCTCCGTATCACACCCTGCACCATGGTGTCAGCTGCCTGCCCCCCCATATGCGCCTCCTGCACCTCCGTCAGCTCCCTCTTGGTTTCCTTATTCCTGCTCATGATCTGGAGCATCCTGTCATTGAGCTCCATCAGACTGGCACACCGCGCCTTGTAGTCATCCACCTTCCCGCCCTGCTGCTGCACGTCAGCCTCCGCCTTGACCAGGCCAGTGCTCACACTCTGCTCCTGCGTCTCCTTCTCGGTGCTGACAGACAGCTCCTCTTTCTCGGCCCCCAGTTGCTTTGTGAGTCCATGGAGTTGCCCCTCCAGCTTGTTCCAGTCACTGCCCTGTCGCACATTAAGGTTGCCCCTCTCCTCCCGCATCTTCCACTTCAGCTCTTCTACCTGCCGATCCCTTGCCTCTAGGGAGCTCTGCAAGTCAAGCAGCTGCATTTGAAGCTCGCGGGACTCATTCTCCTTAACTGCTAGTGCCCCCTGCAGGTTTTCAATGGTACTGTGCATCTCCTCCATTTCACAGCCCGGTGCTTCATTCCGCCTCAAATCCTCAGCCAGTCCATCTGCCTCTTGCCGTCTTGTTTCAGCCTCACGCAGAGCCTCAAACTTTGCCTTCTCTGCTTCCTTGAGTTTGTCCAGAAGCACATGGATTTTCTGGGCGTAGTCTAGATGGCCAATAGCACGCTGCCCCATCTCAACTAGTGTGGCATCAAGCCTAGCCAGAAGCTCATCATTCTTTTGGTTGGCACTGCGGAGCCGGGCCTCCAGCTGGCCCTCCAGGGACTTCACTAGGGCGCGCAGACCTGCTGCCTCCTCAGTCGCCCGCTCCACCTGCTCCAACAGCTCCTGCTGCCTCAGCTCAGACCGGTCCAGCTCCACCCGCAGGTCTTCTGCGGCACTGCAGGGGGTCAGGCTACTCAGGTCACTTATGAAGCTAGGGCCTGCATCAGGGCTGCATACGAACTCAGGGGCCTGTGAAAGGTAACAGAGACTAATCAGACCCACTAAGCCAACCAGGTCCCTATAAGACTCAATGGTTAAACAACACAAACCAGATGAACGGAATTACTTATATTTAATTTAGTATTCAGAAAACACTATTATTCTGAGTTCCTGTCTCTCATACTAGAGCAGTTTAAATGCACTTTCCCACTGAAGTTCAGGAACCTAGTTCTTGGGACATCTCGAACAGGAATTTTTGAAGTTCCTGGTCACTTTCATGTATCAGTTGCCCACACAACAGGAACAATGACCTTTATCTTACAAACAAAAGCTCATAGGTTAAACTTCACATGTAACATACAAACCTACACTT
>JAODUD010000082.1:5821950-5832028 GCA_026784285.1 Stomatorhinus walkeri | reverse complement strand
CCCCCCCCCACAGACGAGGGCGTGAAAAAACAGAGCTGTAGGGGAGGGAGTTGAGCTATGGGTAGATCTACTTTAAAACTGCAACCTTCAAAAATATTTAAAATAATGTGAACACATCGTATGCCTGTACACGTTTTATGACACTTCTGTACCCTGAATTAACCATGACACCTTTCTGACAGGCGCCTGTCAGGACAATACGCTCATTCACGAGTCCTGGGTCCATCTACCTGACCCAATAGGTAACTAACTAAAGCTGAGCTAATCTCCATGACACACAGCCTACAGAACTCACCTCCTCTAGTACGCCAGGAACAAACAGAACCTCACCAATACAAACGGCCAGGGACCCTCAACAGATACACTCGGCCAGGAAACATTCACATACCTCAGGGATGGACTTGACATAGCGGATCCCGTCATTGGCTCCCTTAATCTTGCCAAGGCAGTCACTGAAATAATCCCAGTAATCTTTCCTTGTGCCCAGCAAAGTTTTCTTCTCTTTCTGGTCAAACTGAACACATCAGACAACAGTTTTTTTTAAGACTCAAATGGCCAAGATGGGAGTCACATTTAGCAATTAGCTTTTTTTGATACGTGTGACAAGAAATAAAGGGACTAATTTTATTGAATGACAGCCCATTTTATTCTACATTGTGTATTAGTGTGTCAAGGCCGTACCTTTATTTAGAATCCAAAACCTGATTATCATTAGCTAGTTTTCGGAAAGCCGCTAACAAAGTAGATTACTTTCAGGGGTCTCGCCCACTGGGGTACAAAAGTCCTGCTATGCAGGTTCTGGTCCAGGTATGGAGGATGGGAGTGTTTTTGTAACATTTATGGGAAGTGGCGGGACCCACCTGCAGCAGGTACTCCAACTTATAGGAGAACTTGTGGAGGCTCACGCTGTCATCAGTGATCGGTTCTCCAAGCTCCGTGTGTTCCCGCTTCAGCTCTATTACAGCATCTTGGTCAGGGGTGGGAGAGGGACTGTCAGTGTGCAGTGGAAGCCACCAGACTCTGACTGCAAGGCGTCTCTACTATGTCATAAAGTGCACCATTTCCAGGGTTTAATTTGCTCACAGGGACAGAAAACCCATTCAAAAGGTTAACTAAACTACAACTCAACCACCTAAGAATAATTGTTCTGCAGCCATGCAGTGAACTGACATCCTCATGCATGCTCTGCAGGGCAAGTGGCAAAACAATGCTCTGGGGGGGTCTTTATCAAACAGGATACACCCCAGGAAACATCACTCTAGCAAACACACACACACACACACACACACAAACACGTACAGCACACAAAGAGAAAACAGTCTGCCTCTGCAGGAAATACTTTTGGTTTGTCTCTTACACACACACACACCCACACATACACACACACACACACGGTTTACCCTGCAGATCTCTGATAATCCTTTGTAGTTGGTTCTCCCCGACTGTCACAGTGGCCATGTCCCTGCCTGGGGGTTGGGGCAGGCGTCAGCGTGCTGAATCAGGATAACATGCACATTTGGAATTAAGCACACACTTGCACACATAAACACTTGCATCCAAGCACACAGCAGTGGCAGGACTGAGTATCTGCACTGATGTGATGAAATGTGACATGCGACTAAACTCAGCTGGTGCAATCAGGATGCGGGCCATTTGTGAAACCTCAACCGGAGGAAGGTACCAGAAAAACGACTAAAGAGGAAATGTTGACTATAATCACATACACAAAAACCACTTAATGCAAAATACAGGAATTCTCCGCAACGTCTGAAGCCCGTGGAGGATTACGGAGCAACATGCCATGAAGGGGAGCAGCCTGTACTGTCAGAACTTCGCAGGAGCTGCAATGGAGCTACCAATGCGACGCAGCACAGTCTAGCTCAACAGCAGAAGAGTCAGAAACCATTTAAGGACAGTATTTGCAAACATCTGCATCTGCCCTGCTCTCTTACTTTTTTATTAACCTTTAAAATTACTTTTCATACTATTCATTTTTGCCCCACGCCATTTCCATACTGATTTAATTCAAATGCCAAATACAGCACACTGTTACTGAAGGAGGTTAAAAGCTGATAGCCTGTGCTGTCAACACTTAAAGGTCAGCGCCAGTATGACCCCGTCCAAACGTGAAACAGGACACCTAACAGACTTCAGCAGCAGGGCCACACTGGAAACAGATTTATAACTAGATATATTTGCTAAATCACACCATTTTAGATGCTGGTTCCAACTCCATGCACCTGACAGGATTTGAACAAATACTGAACGGCAAAGCTCGCAGTCCAGCAGTACATACGTTTAGGCTGCTACCAAAAGTTTCAAAGAGGTTTGTATTGATCCCTACTACCGATTCCAGAAAGAGACATTTTGAGAATAATCTCCGCTTAACAGTATGTCAGGTGCACTACGACAAACATATCCCAGCTCTATAACAACCTAAGCTCTAAAAGTCACTATCCGGCACACTCAACCGCAAAAACAATAACAGAAAATCTAAGTCCAGACCAATCCGTGTGACTGATGTTCATGGAAACCACTCTGTTATTGATGGTCTACCAGCACTAGACTCTGCAGCTGAATGATGATAATGCAGAAATGTGTAAGGGTATATTGTACCATATACATTTGTAAAAGAGAACTGCCTAGGGCACAATAGCTCACTTGCTTATTCTTTAAATATAAGCAACTGCACCGTGCAAATCCGCCTTATTTAACCCATATCCAGGACGGTATAATGCCCGCCCCACTGGCATTAGACTGCAGGTGCCCGCTTGATACCGGAAATCTTACCCACTTCTGATTTTCCTCAGACTCATATGGATGTATGCATTAATGACGCATGTCAGAAAATACTGTATTCCTCTAAATAGGAGGTCCAGGGTTTACCGACCCAAACCCATCTCACGGTGTCAGATTCGTGCATTTTAACGTGTTTTAAAATACTGACACAACTCAGAAGGAAAACGGATACTACGAAACAAAAGAAGATAAAATATTACAAATATGAGAACTGTCATGAGCAAAAAGTTATATTTCAAAGTAGGGCGACGTCTTTATGCGGAGACATTGGAACTGTCGGCTCTGTAAGCGATCTAACTAAATCTAAGTATAGTGGGTCCGATATGCGGACGCATTAAAGTGAACATGATCGCGAAGGTTTAAAGTGTTAAAGTCGGGGCTTTGTAAGTGATCTGGGTAATTCTGCAGGAGTGACGGGTCCGAATTGCGGAGCGGGGTTAGCATATTAGCCGTTTAGCCCGCACGCGCTTGTGCGTCAAAAAACCTGTCAAAGTGAAACCCAAAGCGGCTTTCCGCGGACGCCATCTGTTCATACTCGTAATTCAAGCAAAAAGACGACAAGAAGATGGGATAACAAAACTCCGACATACTTAAGAAGGCAGGCGGCTCCGCTTGAGTTGAAAGACTCGATACGCGGCGCTACCGGGTCCGAGAGGCGGGCGAGACGATGTGATTGACAGCTGCCTGGGCGAATGGGAGTCGCGGAAGAGGTGACGGCGGCGCGGCACGTTAGGCTGCAGCGTGCTGCAGGGGGTTAGTGAGGTAGGTGGAGGACGGCCTCCTGTTAAAGCGACCGTCCGCAGCCGTGTGATGGCTGGGCTTATGTGTGCAATTAGCGCCTTTGGTTAGGGTTGCCACAAGTCATGTATAATTTCACTGTCGTTGCCAGTAATCCTGTCACTGAATATATGAGGAATCTACTCCTATAGCATACACGGGTGGTGTTATTGCACTCCTTGTCAACACGGGTGCATAGATATCCATAGGCCTACCTCAAAAGAATGAGCATTATTTACGAAGTGCTTAATTAACTAAGTTATGTAAGATAGAGTTATGTGTGAGGGGGGGTAATAAGTGTTTAGAGCAGGATAGGAATTGTGTTAGTTTTACAGGCTGGCAGCGAGGGCCGATGGAAGCTCCGTCGGCTGAGGAACTTTGATTCTCCCCTTCTGTAGAGAACGCGGGGGAGCCGGCATGCTTTTCTTCAGAGAACTAGCTGCTGTTAGCATTGTATTTTCGGGATGAATGTGAGTGTGGGTGGATGGATGTATGACTTATATCCGCGGATTATCGTTATGAGCAGGAGGGCGGGGTTAGAAGGGAAGCTAGGATTGTTTCCGTTTGGTGCGTGTAGGGGAATGCACTAAAAACACTAGGTGTTTTACACCTTGATTCTGAGTTAGTGATGTAGATTTGAGTACTAATGAGTAAGTAAGTAACGAATACCAGGCTGTAAAGAATCGTTACTCGTATTCAGCCGTTCAAGGATTCATTGCTGACTAACAAAATGACTGATCAAACTGCCCAGTCGACACTCGCCGTGCACTGTTGTTTGCAGCAGTTCTGGCTGGCATGCAGTTGGTTTCCATTATGTGAAGCCTGCGCGTTGTATGGCCCACAAGCGAGTCTGATGGGCTGGGTCACTGCACTGAATGTCTGGCCGGGGTTATTAGTCGCCCATCGCTGTTCTAAGGACAAAAGATATCCGTATGTCTTCAGTTCATCGTAGTAACGAGTATTGGGTAATGAGTATTAAGTAACGAATACTGGACTGCCGAGTACTCAGTAGTAATGATTACTCAAAATAATGGATAACCCGGAGATCATTACCGCATACCAACAATTTCTTAAGTTTACAGTGTATGATTAGGTAATGTCGGCCCAAGCAAATTTTAACATCTGAAGTTCTATGCAAAGTTTTGCTTGTTGACGCTGAATTGGGCAGGAAAGCGTGCGTTCTGTGGTTGTGCTGCTAGTCAGCCAAGACTGATAATTGGATAAGTGAAAGAAATTCAGCCTATGAAAATTGATTATCGTCTATCATATGGCGTGACATTCATGCATGTGATTTAGATTCACAAATGACATTTGCAGTGAACATAGATTGGATTGAAGTTATTTATCCAAGTTTCTCTTTTTAATGTTAAAGTACTTAAAAGAAAAATGACTTAATTTAATTAGATAAGTGAGTGCCGTAATTTACTCCATATAAGTACTGCTGAGAATATTTTCATGAGGAACTCTAGTACATAGTTTGAAACTTCATACCTCATTTCTGCTTTCACTTAGCAATTTCTTTTTTTCTGGTATAGGTCAGACTACATTATGAAGAATAAGAGGCCTGTTTATTTAGTAAGTGCTGTATAAACAAAAATATACTTTAACAGGTTTGTAGAAAAATAGCGATTTCTTATATAAAATAAGGCTAATTAAAATATTATGAATAAAGTTACTTAGCGGCTAAGTTTATATACACAACTTTCTTTAAAAGGATGCCGAACTATCGAGCTTGTCTTGACAGGTTCACTTCCAAACAAAAAAAACTGCATACGTGGTTCTGTCTGTGTCACATTTCAGCCATGCGATATGCAACCCAAAGGATTGCAGCCTCATTATGGGAGACACAACTGGGATCTATAAATGCGACTGATCTACTGCCCTGCTCATATGCACGCATACACATGATCCTCGACCCAAATTAAGGCTGTTATTGGTGCTGACTGCAGCCCCATAATTATCAGATGGCATCTTAGGCTGAAGGGCTTCAAAAACAAAAAACATCTTCAATGGCCACAGAACTGCCCATTTGGACTTTGCAAGAGAGCACCAAACATGGGACATTCAAAGGTGGAAGAAAGTTTTATTCTCTGATGAGAAAAAATTTAACCCTGATGGTCCTGATGGTTTCCAATGTTACTGGCATGACAAGCAGATCCCACCTGAGATGTTTTCTACGCACCACAGTGGAGGGGGTGCCATAGTGGTCTATAATAATGCTTTTTCCTTCAGTGGAACAATGGAGCTTCAGGAGGTGCAGGGGTGTCAAATGGCCACTGGCTATGTCCAGATGTTGCATCCCTCATGACTGAGGACCCTCGTCTGTGTGGTAACGACTGGGTTTTTCAACAAGACAACGCTACAGTACACATTACCCTCAGGACAAGGGACTTCTTCCAGGAGAATAACATCACTCTTTTGGCCCATCCTGCATGTTCTCCATATCTAAATCCAGTTGAGACCCTTTGGGGATGGATGGCAAGGGACGTTTACGAAAATGGACAACAGTTCCAGATTGTAGATGCCCTTCGTGCGGCTGTCTTCACCACTTGGAGAAATGTTCCCACTCACCTCATGGAAATGCTTGCATCAAGCATGCCGCAACAAATTTTTGAAGCGATCAACAATAACGGTGGAGCTACTCAGTTCATGTTTGGAAGTTTGATTTCTGTTTTGGGAGGGTTTACAGGTTTTTTTGGAGGTGTGGTCTTAAACTTTTGATCAGCTGTGTATGTACTTATTTGTTAGACTTGCATTAGGAATGAGGGTGAACAGAGCCACGTGACAAAGGGAATGGCAAGAATTAACAGTAACACTTGATGGGGCAGAAATAATATATTATGCCATTACATTTGTATTAACCACAAACTAAGTCTTCGTTACATACTGATCTCGTGTTAGTCATAAATGATGCATGTTTTATCTCAAGCAGTTACTATATTTGTTACAATATCGGTTAATTCTCTAAACCTCTGGCACATCTTTTATCTCTAGTAGTGACTATATTTGTTCATGATCTGTACTTAAGTAGTTATTTCTAAGTATTAATGCATCGTCAGGTAACGTGTTACCGAATGAACAATGGGACAGTGTGAGCCTCTGGCCTAGAGGGTGTGGGTTCCAATCCTATGGCTGACGCAGTAGTCATGATGCTGCTGGGCTGCCGAGCGAGTCCCTTATCCCTGGCTGATCCAGGAATGCCGGACAGTGAGTCGATCTGCCCTCTGAACCCATACTTTCCTCACTTTGTCTTATAAATAAACATAAATGAATTCAAGATTAACAAAACAGCAGGGAAGAGAGAAAATCATTTCAGCATGAGAAGAAACAAGTGGACGTGAAAGTAATAACAGAAATCGAACAAATAAATGGGCTCATTACTGTACCAGCCCCCCGTGCCGGATGCATCCCACCAGCTTACAGGTAAACTACAATGCAATCAATTGTTATTCAGCGACTCTTCCTGTTTTCAATACCTGGTTCCTATTAATCTCGCATAATACATGCATGTTCCGCAAGGCAAAAACAATTCTGTCCCATTCAACTTAGGGAAAGGTAGGAAGCAATTTAATTTCTAATTATGCGAATGAATGGCACACAATCTTCTCTGAGAATTACTAGTAGGCTACTACTATTTAAATTTCATTTTTTTCTTTTCATAAGCATATTTATATAAGAGCAATATTACTGAAAATTTTGCATTTTCCCAATACATTGAAGGTTCAGTGATGGTCATTGTCAATGGTTGTCAATCAGTTTACAGGAATGGATTCTGCATCCTCTGTCCCATATACTGAAAACCTTACCTTTAATTACACGTATGATTATCTTGATGAAGAATATCAACTGTGCAACAAGACAGACGTTATCAAGTTCGGAGCAGTCATAACACCGGCTTTTTTGTGGATTGTCTCATTACTGAGCCTTTTTGGGAACAGTCTTGTTTTGGTCATTCTGATAAAATATGAGAACCTGAAATCGCTGACCAACATCTTCATCCTAAACCTGGCTCTGTCTGACTTACTGTTCACGTTTGGACTGCCCTTCTGGGCTTCATACCACATCTACGGCTGGACCTTTGGAGAAGAAGCCTGCAAGGCTGTAATTTTTCTTTTCTACGTTGGGTTCTACAGCAGCATAATTTTCCTGACCATAATGACTATCCATCGTTACCTGGCCGTGGTCCACCCGCTGTCGGACCTGGGGTCAAAGCGGCTTTGTTACGGTTCTGTCACTTCTTCCGCTGTCTGGATTGTGAGTTGCTCAGCTGCAGTCCCAGCTCTTGTGAAGCATGAAGTGCTAATACTTCATGAAGTAAAGTATTGTGACTATGCTGATAAACAATGGAAAATAGGTGGAACATACCAACAAAATATTCTCTTCCTAATTGCATTGTGCGTGATTACCTTCTGTTATGTTAAAATACTCAGGACATTACTTCGGTCAAGATCGCATACGAGGTACAGAACAGTGAAACTCATTTTTGTGATTGCAGTTGTGTTTTTTCTCGGGTGGGCTCCCTACAACGTTCTAATTTTTCTGAAATCGCTCACGGAAGTTGGGGACATTTGGCCTTTCAGGGAGTGCGTGGTCAGTAAAGGCATCGATTTTGCCTTCTACCTTTGCCGGCTTATTGCCTTCTCCCACTGCTGCTTAAATCCCGTCTTTTACGTCTTTGTGGGAGTGAAGTTCAGGAGCCACCTGAAGAAGCTACTGAAAAAGCTTTCGTTCTGCCAGGCCGGTTCATTAGACATTCAGCACCGCAGCAGCAGGGCTGTACATTCCAATGCCGAGGAACTGTCTCTGTACTAGAGCAGCGGTTCTCAGTCCTGCTCCTGAAGTGCCATCTGCCAGGAAGCTTCCAGTCCAGCCTGACCTTACTAAGCAGGTCAGGTGCTTCTTGACGGCCTAATAATGAAAGCGGTAGGTCGTAGGCAGGGTGGGCTTCGGCGGAAACTTTTTGGCAGGTGCTGCTCCAGGAGCAAGATTGAGAAACACTGTACTAAAGTACATTTATTAGTCCATGAGTGAAAACCGATGTGGAAAAATGTAAATCTGTTAATGCAGATTTCCTATATTGCTCATGGGGTAATGAATTCCTGTTTTACATTTTTTCTGCAACACCTGTATGTATTATAAACCAAATCTTACAATGACCTGCATGTGTGGAGTTCACGTCCACACTGTGCCATTTTCCTTGTGCCCCCTCCCATAACCTAATCCAGGATAAATCAATAAAAAATAAAATGCAATTTAAAATAATAGAATACAGCATAAAAATGCTGGTTTCTGAAGGACGGCCTCTCCAGATCAGGACGGGTTAAGGCACGACATGGTGACTCTCTGCTTCGTGCTACATCCTGCCTATTCATCTATTCATCTGAGACATGTTACCTGTTTTGTATTTGCCTCCTCGTCATTGTTAATGATGTGATCTCTGAAGAAATTTGAGTTTGGTCTGTAGTTTTGCATGCTTTCATACATGCAGTCAGTAACTGGTTAATAGCTATGTCTTTTTCCTGCAATTTGCCCAAAAAGTATTATTTTTGCTTAAAACCTTGCTTGTTTTGCTTAATATATTCTATTAAGTCCTTATAAAGACTGCTTTGGACGAGTTTGTATATTACCGTTAATATGTAGCTGTATACGGTTGAATTTTGGTTTCCTGTCACTGTGTAAATGTTTAAAATTAAAGGTGCCTTTGATCTCAAAGTGAGATTTGCAGCTCGGTGAACATGCAAATGTAAATATGAAAATAACGTGCCAAATACAGTTTTTAAACACTCTAAATCAACTTTCATTGAATTGCACATCTGCTAGTGGGAAATGATGATATGAAAAAATTCCTCCTGGACTTGCACAGAGATTGTGTAACCAGTGAATCATCTGTTAAATCATTTGTAAAGACTGATACGTTTCCATGTTTGGTTACTATGTATGTATATATGGCAGACCAGTGTACTATTAAAATCAAGCTTCAGTCTGTGCCCAGTATCAATGACTGAGTGAAAAAAATGAATGAAATATGATGTAAAACCCATCTTGTCACGAAGCAGGTACAGGAGCCGGGGGAATCACGTGAACATATTCTGAAGAGATACACTTAGGAACACAAAACGACATCAATGACCAGACTTGGGAAGATTCATTTAAATACATTTAAATACACACCACAGTAATCGACTTGACTCAAAACAGCTGGGAAAATAGGGATTCCACATGAGGTAGAGAGGGGGCATGGCACACAAGAAGATCACCGCGATCGATGCATGATGGTACCTTTGAACCATTCACAATTTCCCAAGCTGCTCTTCGCATGCGCCTCATTTCTCTGCTACTATCAATCTTAGCCAAAGCCCATGTAATGTTATCAAAAACCAGAGCCAGACTGCCTGCAGTTCAGCATCAGCTTTAACAGTGTGATGTTGTGGTAGAAAAATTGTAGATCAAACACTTAGAATAAGAGTCTGGACCTCTTAGTTTGGTGAGTAAAGAAAATCTC